>CM031238.1:130992188-131059710 GCA_018340775.1 Taxus wallichiana var. yunnanensis | reverse complement strand
TGAGGAGAGAGAAGGCAAAATGGAGCCAACCACTTATTTACAAAGATATTTACAAAATATCCAAAAATCATGTTGACTTTGACAACTTTGATGGATGACATCATCCCATGATGCAACATGGATGATGTCATCATTTGTGCTGACTTACTTGAGATATTTGAAAAGAAAGTGGAGAATAGAGAGAAGAAGAAGAAGAAGAAGAAGAAAGCTACTCATCATCATCATCCTGCCTGGCCGAAAAGGGTTGCTGTTTACGTCTTGCTCGGTGATGATATGTGGAAACTGCGGTATTCCAAAAACTTGCTGATCATTGGCCCAAATTGATCTGTGATGGATCCTTGTGCCGTTCAGCTCGATGGCTTAGAAGTCTCCCGCTCGTCTATGAGCTTTTAAGGAGTTTGGAATAATCTTTCTCCGCCTCGATAAGGAACCCGATGAAGTCCCTACGGTGATGTAGGTTGTTGATAGATTCGATGCTCGACGTGACCTCATTTTTGTCCCTTGAGAGCTATCTCCTTGAAAATCCGGATAGTGTCATCGGTGATCTTAAGGTAAGGGAAGGAGTGAGCGACCACAGAGTCATAGATAGAACAATTTTCTCCATTTGATGCATTGCATCCAGGGCCTCTTCCTTTACCTTGTCTATCTTTTCCAGAACGAATTCTAGCTGATCTATCCGATAGTCCAGAGTGGACATAGTTTTGTTGAGGGCCCTTGGGTGGCCGAAGACTCCGAACTTGACCAGATCTTCGACTGAACAGTCGAACATTTGTTGGAAGGCCTCATGCTGGAGTCTAGCATGCTCCAACTCTTCTGATATCGGACCTGCTAATGCTTGGAGTTCCTTGTTCGCCTTCTCGATGTTCAGGTATAAACTGATATACTCGGCGATTACTTTTTCACTATCTTTGATGATCTGGCTCCTCCAAGCAGAAACAGCCATACCTTGCTCGCCGATCTTAGAATACTCATTGATCTTCTCCTGACTGAGCAGCTCAGGAGTCTCGGCGGCAGTTGTGGGAGGTGCACTTCCCATCTTCTGTAAGGCCTGAAGCAGATATTTATTCTGCTCCTTCAGTAGCCTTTTCTCCTCTTTCGTTTCTTGAAGCTTTTTGCAGAGTGCATCCACTGCGGAAAGAGCTTCCCCCTGGAGACTTTCGGAGGATGTCCCCATTGTGACTTGAGTCACGGTGAAATCTGTTGGAGACAGATCTTCTTTTTCTTTGAGGGGATGGGGGCACTTTATTCCATGACTCTCTCACTGCGCGCTCTTTGAGAAGCGTGTAACCGGCTTGTGCTTCTTCACTCCTTTAGCCGGAATGACCGAAAAGTCCATCGGAGCGATGGGAACTTTCCTCTTTTGTTGGCTTAGCTGCTGAGAGATCCAAGCTGGTCCTATGGAAGAAGGACCAGAGACAGAGGGGGAAGCAGCAACGGTAGAAGAGGGGAAAAACGTGGAGACACGCGGCGGCGGCATTGAAAGAATAGCCGAAGAAATGTCCACGGGAGGGAGGGAAACCGCAACTGCAGAAGAGATAGGAAGGGAAGGGAGCTCGGAGATGAGGGAAGAAATAGAGGAAGACAAATCAGCGAGGGAGGAAAAGATAGACGAAGATGCGGGGGAAAGAGTAGAAGAAGGGGCAGAGGACGCGACCAAAGGGATGGTCGCTTGAGTCACTCGAGGAGGGGAAGGAAGAGAAGAAGAAGGGATAGAAGGGACCTCTGAAGTTGTAGCGACGCCGACATCCTGGGTGGATGGGCGTATAGGACTATCCTCTGTCAATCCCTCATCAAGAGTTATGACTTGTTCAGGCTCTGAAGGAAGAGGACTTGGAGGGGCTTCCTCCTGAATGGTGCTAGGTTCACCTTCTGCACCTTTGCCTTTCAGCTGCTTCTTTGACCTTGGAGGTGCGTTGCCCAAAGGGGAAGTTGTGAAATCTACCCCGAGGTAGATTAGTCCGTTCATGCGGCACCAATGTTCTGTTCTCCGCATAGTCTCTTTGACCCTCTCCTCAATTGTTTGAGGAGCTTTGCTTCTGTCAATGTCCGGGAAAGGCCAATCATCCCCTTCCGTGTCATTGTACACCTTGTCAGTTTCGTCTTCCGTAGTTTGGAAGCCTTTGGGGACAATGGCCACTCCGTATTGGATGATTTCCGTTAATGCCAAGCGCGAGTGATCCTTTCTTCTGAGTTCCACTTCATGGAGAATGTCAATGTAAATATCCTCAATTTGAGGGACATGGATCGGATCCAGCTTAGCCCTTGGCAGACAGCCCCTAGGATCGAAGGTAGGCCTGGCTGGGAAATCATGTTTCAAATTCAGCAACTCCATTCTGCGAACATTTCCTTCGCTTTGTGATAGGAGGAGCATGTGTACCGCCCACCGTGAGGGGAAAGGAGTTCCGCCCTTCTTTCTTTTGAGGCACTTTTCATGGTATGTGACCAGCTGCCTTGATAACTCCAGTAGAATCAGCTTTGGTCCAGCATACCTTGGTAGCCTGGTTGGCTCTCCCAAAAAGTTGACAGCCCTTAGATAGGTGAACGTGGGAAATTGGGTGAACAAGGCTCCCCATTTCTCTGTGACTGCTACTATGTTCTTGGTCGTCCAGCTATGAGTCATGTTGGGCCTCAGCAGGCAGATGACGTGATAGAAGAATGCATCATTGATTTTAGCAAATTGAGGGATGCTATTCTCCAGCCTCAGCTCTGGGTAGTAATCAAATATCCTGGCCTGAGGCCATACTCCACTTCGGTTCAGCCCTGGGTAATCCCTTGCCGATGCTGCAGCGTAGACTACATAGGAGTTCATATGAAATACTCCAGGTTGTGGCGAGCTTATTTGTATTGCTCGAGAGATGGTCTTTGCTTATTATTTCCCCCTAGCAGAAGCGCTGATCGGGAAAATTCTTATTCATTGTCTCCAGGTACCGCATGACATCCACTTATGGAAATAGTGGGCATCTGAAAGCCCGAAGACTCTGCTCAGGAAGGTGATCGTGTCACTGAGTTCCTCTGAGAAATCACTTCGGTGGATAGTTTGAGGCCACCGGGTCACCACCTTCTTGTTCTTTAGGTAGACCTCATTCATCAACTGCATGCATTGGTCCTCGTTGTCTTCCCAGGCCTTGATGCATTCTTGGCGGCTGCACCACGTAGTTCGGTGGTGAGGGATGCCAAGCATTAACTCAAAATGACGGGCAGTGAGGTTTATGACTACCTCGCCCTTACTGTTCTCGACACATCTTGTGTCTTTGTTGTAACATTGGGCAACCACCATCATGAATTCATTGTTTACAGTATTTGTTGGGATTCCGCCGGTGAAATGCAGAGCACTGCCTATTAACTTGTCCATCCATGGACTTCTTGTAACTTTTTGAGTTCTAACCCAGAACTCATCCATGTCGATGTGACCCAATTCAGAGTCTCGACATCCATCTTTCGGCTGTGATTCGGGCATCGACCTCGATATTTGTATTTCATCTCTTCTTACATCAATTTAGCCTTTCCTCTTGGTTTGGTGGGTTTCTTGCTTGACCATAGACATGTGTTCTTTCGAACTCAGTTGCTGATCTGCATGAAGAAGAAGTGAGACCCAATCAAAAAGGTTGAATTAGTCATTTGATCTTCCATTGGAAAGCTAGCGAAGAAGAGTTAGAGATTTAAAGGCTCGGGCGCAGGAAAAATGCAATGCGAGCCAAATAGATAAGGCGCATGAAAAGGAATGTTGCGAGAGGGTTATCTTTGCGCGAAAGGCGCATGGCGCATGGATGAAGCGAGTTGCATTTTATAGCGGGCGCGAAATGCGTGTTACATTGGGGTTGGTCGCCCTTTGGCGCATGGATGGATTGTGTAACATTAACAAATGGTGCGCGAAAGGGATATGGCGCGGCGCATGGAGGGTTTACTCAACATCATGTTACTACACCGATGGAGGGTGCGCCCAGTGCGCTGTAATCTTTATACTTACTGTGCGCGAAGGCTTGTGTTACTTTGAAGCTGAGTGCGCCCTTTGGCGCATGGAAACATTATGCAACATGGACAAAGGAGTGCGCGAAAGGCTTTTTAAGGAGGCGCGGGTTTTAGACTTGTAGCATGCGAAAAGGGCGCTTCGAGGGCGCATGGATTCAAGATGCAGCAGGATGGCGGGGTGCGCCATGGGCGCGGGTCTTGAGCATGTTGCATGGCGGGTAGGTGCTTGCTTGAGCTCTGTCTTTATTGCATTCATGAGCGCGCAAACCTTGAAAAAGCTCACTCAGCTCAAAAGCTCTCTCCTTCTTTCTTCCATTCCCAAAGATACTTGGACAAGACAACTCTCTTTCCCAGCCAGATCCGGAAAGAGGGAGGAAGGAAGAAGAGAAGAAAGAAGGAAACAAAAGCAGGACAGCACGAGAGGGGAAAAAGCTAGCTTAAACACCTTCCATTCTGAAACCGACCAGCAAACTAAGGCAGGACCAAAACATGAAAGCATAAAAAAGCGAGAGAAGAGGAGAACCTCTTACCTTAAATATAGCAAAAATTTGGAAAGCGGGTCCACGGGCGAGATAGCGGAGCGGTGACAAATCGGAGCAATCACGTGCTTGAAAAGAATGAAAATGACATGGGCGCGCACGGATATTTATAGAAAAACCTTGTCATGTGCGCCACCACCTTTTGAAATGGCGCATGGAAACAAGCTGTCGACAAGGAAAGCATCGCCCTTTGGCGCATGGAAGAATTGACAACGAGAAGAATGAGCGCGCCTTTGGCGCTTTCATATGCATTGTTGACACTAAATTATGTGCGCCCTTTGGCGCACAAAACTTGGTGTAACATAGGAGATTACGCGCCCTTTGGCGCTTTCAAAAATGATTCAACATCCTTTGGCGCACCGAAAGTGTGACAACATGAAAAACCATGCGCGAAGGCTTTTAAGGGCGCATCAAAACTTGATGTTGCGAGGCAAAACCATGCGCCCGGCCAAAAAAAAGGCTCAAAAAGACTAAGTTCAAAAACTAGATTTCCGGGAGGGATTTTGCAACGTTTGAGCGAGGATCCCTAACGAGGATCGAAACAAAATTTTCGGTATGGTTATCGGTAAAATTGCCCTTGTCAATTTTACGGGATAACAGCTGGCTCTTTCTACGGGGACTATCCCTGAGCAAACTCGGGGGTAGAGAATCCCAGATCACATGTGCCTATCCATTGGAGTGCAGTCAAAAACAAGGGGGACCGGAGGGAGAACAAAGGAAACACACAACAAAATGCGAAGCAAACACACGACAAAAGCAAACACACAACTAAAATAAACTGTACAAAGAAGAGAGCAAGCTCTACTTCCTGAAGATCTTGAGATGTTGCCCGCTATAGGGAAGCGGGAGCTCAGCTCCATCCAGATATGAGAGATAGAAACTATTCTCTCCATTGAGTCGCTTGATTTTGAAGGGCCCTCTCCATAGGGAATCAAATTTTCCGTGCATGCCCTTCGGTTCTCTTCGCTTGTCCCAAAGAAGGACGAGATCTCCCACTAGAAAATCTCTCTGCTTGGCCTTCTTGTCAAAAAGCCTCTTCACTTGATTCTGATGTTCAGTGATCTTGTCGACCACTCTTACTCTCTTTTCTTCAAGTTCCGCCAGATACATAATTCTCTTTTCTAGAGAATTCTGAAAAGTTTCATCTTCGATTGCTCGTGCCAAGCGTAGAGCAGGAAGTTCCGCAGAAATGGGAAGTTCGGCATCAGTGCCATATAACACTTGAAAAGGTGACATGCGAGAGATCTCTTGGGGGTAATGCGGTCCGCCCCAAAGCATCGTCTGACAAAGACTTGTGCCACATGCGCTGATTTTCATCTACTAATTTCCGTATGATGGTCACCAAGTTCTTATTCTTGGATTACTTTGACCATTTCCTGAGGGTAATAATCCAGGCATGTGCTAAAATTATTCCGTATTCATAGCAAAAACTAATAACTTCCCGCGAGGAGAAGTTAGAAGCATTATCAGCAACGATCTTGTTTGGAACACCGAACCTGACAATGATATTCTCTTTGATAAAACTGCAAACCACCTCAGAAGTGGCGTGCTTGTGCAGTATAGCTTCCACCCACTTAGTGAAGTAATCCGTTCTTTGTGAGGACATAGCCATGTCCGGCACTCGATTGAGGATTGAGTGCTCCAATAAAATCAATTCCCCATTGCCTGAATGGTTCATTGATAATGACCGGCCTAAGGGGAAGGGCAGCCAATTTGGGCTTGCCCGACGCAATTCTTCTTGTGGGTTCACACTTTGCCACCCAGTAGCCACATCTTGAAAAGCGTTGGCCAATAGTACCTGGCTCGAATGATTTTGTGTGCTGTCACGGAAGAAGAAAAATGACCCCCACAGGCTGAATTGTGAAAACTTTCCAACAATCTTACTTGCTGGGGTTTGTCAACACATCGCAGAAAGACACCGTCTATCCCGCGCTTATATAAACCGTCATCCCGATGACATATTTACTTCTGCCCTAGAGCTTTATAGTGCGCTTCTCCTTTGCAGTTAGGTGCATTGGGCATTCGCCGTAGGTAAGGAAGAAAGCGATATCGGAGTACCACTCATCACTGGTTGCAACAAATAAAACCAGAGGCAGAGAATCAGGCTCCTTTAGAGGGCTTTGCTCTTCTTTGGTACAGTCCTCTTTTCCTTTTGGATTTTCTGAATTTTCATTTTCAGCCATTAGCTGACACAGGCCCTTGCCCCTCACCAGCTTGGTGGGCTTAATATCAAGGTCATATTCCTGGACTTTTGCGATCCAATTCCCTCTCAAACTTCCTAACTCTTGCTGAGTTAGAATTGATTTTACTAGCGTTATGCAGGACCTAGCACCACTACGTATGCGAGTTCGAGAATATAATACCTGAAATTCTTCAACTGCTTTGCTTTGACAACGGCAAGGCGTGCTTTTCAGTGAGTCATTTTCAGTTCGTGAGGCTTGAGAGGAGAACTCATGAATGCGATTGGAGATTGATATCTTCGAGTTCTTTTGCATTAGGATTGCAGAGACACGGTATGTTCGGAGCGTAACTATACATAATGAAGTCTTTGGAGAAATCCGGACATACGGGACCGGTGCATGAGCAACAGTTTTTATCTCCTCAAATGATCTTTTCCCTTCTTCACTCCATCCGAAAGTGGGTGACCCTTTCATCATGTTCGGTATGTGGCGGGTCTTCTCGGCAAAATCGGGAACAAAACACCTAAGAAAGTTCACCTTCCCGAAGAAAGAATGAACACCATTCTTGCTTGTAGGCGAGTAAGGCTTTGGATAGCCTTAACTCTTTCGGCATCGATCTTGGTTCCTTCTTTGCTAACCACATGGCCTAGCAATTTCCTTAGTAACCCCAAAATAGACTTTTTGGGATTTAGGGAAATTCCATGTTCTCGGCTTTGCCAATACTTGCTCGAATGATCACAATGATCACTTCGTTGTTTAGAGAACACGGTCAAGTCATCTAGATAAACTACTGATGACTTTTCCCATCATGCCTTTAAATACGAAATCCATGGCCCATTGAAAAGTGGCACCGGCGTTAGTTAGGCGAAAGGCATCTGCTGTTAGGCAAATGTACCCCAAGGAGTAGTGAATCTTTGTTTTGAATTGATCTTCAGGCGAGACTTCAATCTGGTTGTAGCCTGAAAAACCATCAAGCATAGACAGCATTTCTGATCCAGTTACTGCTTGCAGAACTTGATCCATTATTGGAAGAGGGTAGTTGTCTTTCAGCGAAGCTTGGTTCAAGTTTCGGAAGTCTACGCATATGCGTATTTCACCGTTTTTCTTGCGCACTGGCACAATATTGGCTACCCAAGTGCTGTGATGGATAGGGAAGATGATTCTTGCATCCAGCATCTTCTGAATTTCGGCCTGAATGGTGCCCGAAATCTTGGGATTATAGTGCCTCTGCTTCTGACGGAAGGCTTTGACATCGTCTCTTAGCGGTATGTCATGCTGAACGTCCTTTGGCTTGAAGGACTTTAAATCGGCATAGGACCATGCCAATACATCCATATATCTCTTCAGCAACTTGACGAATTTCCGCTTTTCCTCTGGCGTGCAACATTTCCCGATGTTCACAAATTGCGGATGTTCCTCAGAACCTATATTGACTGGTTCTGTCTCTGGGGATGAGCAAGGATCGTCCCGCTTCTTCTTTTTAACAAAACGGTCATGCACATCAAGCAGGCGCTCCGGAAAACCAGGCCCTTGAATTTTATTTCCTTTGGTGACATATGCCGTCTTTCTCCTCGATTCATGGTTTTATTGTTGATTGATTCGCGGCATGTTGAGGTGGATCCTTCAAATCTGACTCATCAAAATTTTCTGATTTTTCTAGAAAGGCAATGAGGTGATTATCATCGTTGAATACCTGCCAATCTTGAGAGTTATCAGCAGCACGCTCGGGCGGAAAACCACTTGATATGGTGTATTTGTTCGTTTTCAAACCCGGGTGCGGGAGCATGAGAGATGCTGAAACGGCCAATGAATCGGCCATATCATTTTGAGCTCTTGGAATTGCCCCTATCGAAAAGGCATCAAATTCCTCAATGTTGTCCCATACTGCATTACGGTAGTGTCTGAGCCTTTCATTTTTTACTTGGTAAATCCTTTTGACCTGATTTACAACCAGCTCGGCATCACCTTGAACTTTTAGATTTTTAATTCCTCTTTCCTTTGCAGCTTGCATACCGAGTAACAGAGACTCATACTCAGCAGTATTGTTAGTGTTGAAAAACTGCAATTTGAAAGAAAGAGGAATGACTTCTTCCTCAGGAGATATCAGCACAACCCCAGCGCCACATCCACTAGTTGCGCAACTGCCATCAAATTGCAAGGTCCAGATCTTATTGAGATCCTTTTCTTGAACAAAAACGTCCTTTGTATCCGCCTTGGTAGACAAAAAGTAGTTCCCCATCCCTGATGATTCAAAAAGGATTTGGGCTTTGGGATCTTCGGAGCTAGTGACCAAGTACTTCTTTTGGGATTCCGGTTCCAAAGTTTGCATTACGCCTTTGACTGGAATTCTAGCTTTAGACCAGTCCATGTGAATTTCTCCACCAACTTGCTGCAAAAGCTCCTTCTAGCGAGAATTCCATAAGGCTGCCGGAATGTCGGCGACAAGGACGGTCATTTTACTCTTTTATCAGGAAAAGGCTGCAAACGCCAATGCGCGTCTTTGATTTGGCCAATCAATGGCACTTGCTTGGTCTCCAATGAATAGCATCTGCCGAAAGGTTTGGTAAGAGTGAGGCCCAAAGCATGGGCGACTTTTGCCCGGCATGACGTTATCGGAAGCTCGGAATCAATTATCTGATTGCTCAACTTATGGCCGTTGATTAGGAGAGAGAGATAGAAAGGTTCTATCTTGCCTGATGCGGATGTTGAAGCAACATTTATGTGGGATTCAGGAGGAGTGGAAAGGATTCCTTTTGGGGAAGCCTGATTAGATATAACAGCTTGACTTTGGATATACTTAGTCAATCTTATAAGCTGTTCGGGGTTTGACTGAAGATACTCAGCTTCAGACATCTGGATCTTGGTCTTTTTTGCATGATCTATTATATCGAATGCGGCCAAGGGTTGCGTTGGTAAAGGAATGAGTCCTTCACTTCGCGATTGCGGAACAGGGTTACTGATCTTGATAGGAATATGAGGGGGCTGATTCGGAGGAGAGATGGGCGGAAAAGACTTCTTTGCAAAAGATTTAACAGGGAGTTGAGTAGGAAGAGGATTACCTCTTTTAACAATGGTTGGAGGTGTGCTTGATACGACCTTCTCTTTCTGCACATGGGCAGCAACTTCCGCTTCCTTTCCTTGCGAGCGGGTAAAAACAGCGTAGGATTGTCCGCTTGCGTAGCCACGAGTACTCTCTTCTTCATCGATTCATCCTCATCAAATTCCATGTATCCATAGTAGAGTCGCGGTCGGTTCACCGACATCTTGATCATCTTCACCTTGAGGCGAAGGTTCTTCATAAATCTTGCTCTTCCTCTTCAATTTCGGCCAAGCATTGGCCAGGAGGAGCTTGAGCCAATCGTGGAGCGATTGCGGGTAGACGCGGTCTTTGTGAAACATTGTTAGGAACAAAATTCCTTCGCGGGACATCTCGATATGAGGACTAGAGAGCTGGGCTAGCTACTTTTTTAATGCGAGCGGATCGTTCGCCATCTTTTGGAATCTTTGGATCGGAGGCAAGTAGCGGCGAGGAGTCGAAGATTTGGACTTTGATGATTCCTTTTCAACTCGCGGATATTATCAAATTGTCTTCTATCCGGATGGCGGCTGAGCGAGGCGAGTAGCTACTCGTTCTTGAAGGAGCAAGAAACTGACTTTTGAGCTCATGGCGTTCACGAAGAAACACTTCTGATTCTCCGGTGTTGGAAGCATGGCAGTAGGGACACGGTTGATTAACGCATTGAACCGGGCGACAAAATCGCGCATGGTCTCATTGGCCTCCTTCTTCAGGTGGGTAATCCGTGATAGCAACGCAAATGCATCCTCTGAAGGCTTGTATCTGTCTTCAAAAGCTTCCCGCAAGGTAGCCCAACTGGTGATAGATCCGGCCGGCAAATGCTGAAACCATTCGTGCGAGGCCCTGTAGGGTTTCGAGAAAAAGGTGGGTGACACATCTTCGTGAGTCACGTCCAAAATCTTTGCATGACATAATGAAAGCGAGATATGTGGGAATCCGTGCTTTGATTTCCGCTCCGTCAAATTTAGGAAAATTCTTTCGATTTCCGTGAGGAGCGCGTGAAGCTGGATGTGGCGGTGCGAGAGGGCCCATAGCGTTTCCCCATGGTACTTGCCATTTGAAAGGCTGGAAAAGAACACGAGTGGGAGTGTGGTTCCGGCGAGTAGTGAGCACTCTGAGAGGGGCGTGGATGTTCCTGTAAAAGACTTTTTCTTCGTGAAGGTGAGACACTCTGGATGACCATTAGCCAAGCTTAAGCGCTGAAAAATGTGCGGTGTTACGCTGAAATTGTGCCTTTGAAGCAGATCGAAAGTAGGATCAGCTTCTCCACGGGCTCTCCTGCTGCGCGTAAAAGGTTCACTCGCCAGTGTACCTTCCAGATCTGCAATATTACGGCGCAGATTTAAACCTTATTTTTGGGTGTACTTGCTGATTTTCTGGTTTTTCTGACAAAAACCAGCAGCAAATACTTTTCTGAATATTTAAAAATAATCCTCCTCGAAAAACCGATTGCGGTTAATGACAAATAGCAGCGAGGATAAGATGGCAGGGAAGAATAGTAGGCTGATTTTCAGATCTGATCTTTACTTTTTCAAAGGGTTTTAAACTTTTTGGAAAATAGTCAAAAATCCAGATCTACGGAAAAATAATGATTTTGATAAAAACTCAGCGAACTAAAGATCACGTAACTAGGCCCGATCTATGACTCTCGAAGAAATTTTTCGATTTGAGCACTTTTGCAAATTTTTGGATTTTTAAAAAATTGAGTTTGCAAAGCAGCGTGATTTTCTTATATTTTTCTTTTTTTAATATCTTACCACCATAGATCATGATCTATTCCGATCCCAGTAGTCGCCAAAAGCTGTTGGTCCGAAAATGCATCGCGTGGACGGATCTATGGATAGGCAGAGCCAGCGTGTGCGGGGCTTAGCCCCTCTTTGAGGCAATGCAAAGCGGCCCGGTTTATTGCTATTTCTACTAGCGGGAACCTATGCAAGTCTCACAGTTACGCCTTCGGGGTTGGGATCTCATCCCGGTAGAGTATTCAGGGCTGCGAAAAAAAGGAATGAAAGAGGGAGAAGAGAAAGAAGCAGATCCGAAGGGAGAAAAGAAATGAATTCCAAAGCGAAAAGGTCGGAAGATTTATGTTTTTAGTTTGGTAGTAAACGAGCCAAACCTACTTGCATAAATAAACAAAGCAATCTTGATAAACAAATGACGGAAAAGTAGATATGAATCTAACATTAAACACATATAGATCTAACGTAAGGAAGATCTAATGTATAACTTTCTGACTATTGAGCACAAAGTCGAATAATTGTATTATTGTTCTTTTACATTACAAGAAAGCTCAAAGTCTTTCTCTCCTCACTTCTATTTCTATCTAAAAATGTTCACCTTGAATACAACAAGTATTCTCATATTTATAGAAGATGAGGGAGAGAGAGAAGGCAAAATGGAGCCAACCACTTATTTACAAAGATATTTACAAAATATCTAAAAATCATGTTGACTTTGACAACTTTGATGGATGACATCATCCCATGATGCAACATGGATGATGTCATCATTTGTATCAACTTACTTGAGATATTTGAAAAGAAAGTCGGAGAATAGAGAGAAGAAGAAGAAGAAGAAGAAGAAGAAGCTACTCATCATCATCATCTGCGGCCGAAAAGGGGTTGCTGTTTTTACGATCTTTGCTCGGGTGATGATATGTGGAAACTGGCGGCGTGTATTCCAAAACTTGCTGATCATTGGCCCAAATTGATCTGTGATGGATCCTTGTGCTTGTTCATTGATGGCCATATGAGTCTCCCTTCGTCATGAGCTTTTAGGAGTTTGGAATAATCTTTCTCCGCCTCGATAAGGAACCCGATGAAGTCCCTACAGTCGATGGGTTGTTGATAGATTCGATGTCGAATGTGACCTCGCCTGTCCTGAGAGGCTATCTCCTTGAAAATCCGGATAGTGTCATCAGCTGATCTTAAGGTAAGGGAAGGAGTGAGCAACCCTGGAGTCATAGATAGAACAATTTTCTCCATTTGATGCATTGCATCCAGGGCCTCTTCCTTTACCTTGTCTATCTTTTCCAGAACGAATTCTAGCTGATCTATCCGATAGTCCAGAGTGGACATAGTTTTGTTGAGGGCCCTTGGGTGGCCGAAGACTCCGAACTTGACCAGATCTTCGACTGAACAGTCGAACATTTGTTGGAAGGCCTCATGCTGGAGTCTAGCATGCTCTAACTCTTCTGATATCGGACCTGCTAATGCTTGGAGTTCCTTGTTCGCCTTCTCGATGTTCAGGTATAAACTGATATACTCGGCGATTACTTTTTCACTATCCTTGAGGATTTGGCTCCTCCAAGCAGAAACAGCCATACCTTGCTCGCCGATCTTAGAATACTCATTGATCTTCTCTGGTGAGCAGCTCGGGAGTCTCGGCGCGATTGTGGGAGGTGCACTTCCCATCTTACGGGCTGAAGCGATATTTGTTACTGCTCCTTGATAGCCTTTTCTCCTCTTTCGTTTCTGAAGCTTTTTGCGAGTGCATCCCTTTGCGGAAAGAGCTTCCCCACAGAACTTTACGAGGATGTCCCCATTGTGACTTGGGTCACGGTGAAATCTGTTGAGAGCAGATCTTCTTTTTCTTTGAGGGTTGGGGTATCTATTTCCATGACTCTCTCACCTGCAGCGCTCTTTGAGAAGCGTGTAACCGGCTTGTGCTTCTTCACTCCTTTAGCCGGAATGACCGAAAAGTCCATCGGAGCGATGGGAACTTTCCTCTTTTGTTGGCTTAGCTGCTGAGAGATCCAAGCTGGTCCTATGGAAGAAGGACCAGAGACAGAGGGGGAAGCAGCAACGGTAGAAGAGGGGAAAAACGTGGAGACACGCGGCGGCGGCATTGAAAGAATAGCCGAAGAAATGTCCACGGGAGGGAGGAAACATGCAGCTGCGAGAAGAGATAGGAAGGAAGGGAGCTCGGAGATGAGGGAAGAAATAGAGGAAGACAAATCAGCGAGGAGGAAAAGATAGACGAAGATGCGGGGAAAGAGTAGAAGAAGGGAGCGAAGGACGCGACGAAAGGGATGGTCGCTTGAGTCACTCGAGGAGGAAGGAAGAGAAGAAGAAGGGGGATAGAAGGGACCTCACGAAGTTGTGTAGCGACGACCGACATCACAGGTGGATGGGCGTATAGGACTATCCTCTGTCGATCCCTCATCAAGAGTTATGACTTGTTCGGCTACGAAGGAAGAGGACTTTGGAGGGCTTCCTCTGAATGGTCTTAGGTTCACCTTACGCACCTTTGCCTTTCAATTTCTTCTTTGACCTTGGAGGTGCGTTGCCCAAAGGGAAGTTGTGAAATCTACCCGAGGTAGATTAGTCCGTTCATGCGGCACCAATGTTCTGTTCTCCGCATAGTCTCCTTGACCCTCTCCTCAATTGTTTGAGGAGCTTTGCTTCTGTCAATGTCCGGGAAAGGCCAATCATCCCCTTCCGTGTCATTGTACACCTTGTCAGTTTCGTCTTCCGTAGTTTGGAAGCCTTTGGGGACAATGGCCACTCCGTATTGGATGATTTCCGTTAATGCCAAGCGCGAGTGATCCTTTCTTCTGAGTTCCACCTCATGGAGAACGTCAATGTAAATATCCTCAATTTGAGGGACATGGATCGGATCCAGCTTAGCCCTTGGTAGACAGCCCCTAGGATCGAAGGTAGGCCTGGCTGGGAAGTCATGTTTCAAATTCAGCAACTCCAGCTCTGCGAACATTTCCTTCGCTTTGTGATAGGAGGAGCATGTGTACCGGCCCACCGTGAGGGGGAAAGGAGTTCCGCCCTTCTTTCTTTTGAGGCACTTTTCATGGTATGTGACCAGCTGCCTTGATAACTCCAGTAGAATCAACTTTGGTCCAGCATACCTTGGTAGCCTGGTTGGCTCTCCCAAAAAGTTGACAGCCCTTAGATAGGTGAACGTGGGAAATTGGGTGAACAAGGCTCCCCATTTCTCTGTGACTGCTACTATGTTCTTGGTCGTCCGGCTATGAGTCATGTTGGGCCTCAGCAGGCAGATGACGTGATAGAAGAATGCATCATTGACTTTAGCAAATTGAGGGATACTATTCTCCAGCCTCAGCTCTGGATAGTAATCAAATATCTTGGCTTGAGGCCATACTCCACTTCGGTTGAGCCCTGGGTAATCCCTTGCCGATGCTGCAGCGTAGACTACATAGGAGTTCATATGAAATACTCCAGTTGTGGCAAGCTGTTGTAGCTGCTCAGAGATGGTGCTGCTTATTATTTCCCCCCAGCAGAAGCGCTGATCGGGCAAATTCTTATTCATTGTCTCCAGGTACCGCAGCATCCACTTATGGAAATAGTGGGCATCTGAAAGCCCGAAGACTCTGCTCAGGAAGGTGATCGTGTCACTGAGTTCCTCTGAGAAATCACTTCGGTGGATAGTTTGAGGCCACCGGGTCACCACCTTCTTGTTCTTTAGGTAGACCTCATTCATCAACTGCATGCACTGGTCCTCGTTGTCTTCCCAGGCCTTGATGCATTCTTGCTTGGCTACTGACCACGTAGTTCGGTGGTGAGGGATGCCAAGCATTAACTCAAAATGACGGGCAGTGAGGTTTATGACTACCTCGCCCTTACTGTTCTCGACACATCTTGTGTCTTTGTTGTAACATTGGGCAACCACCATCATGAATTCGTTGTTCTGGTAATTGGCGGCTGGGATTCCACCGTGAAATGCGAGCCTTGCTATTAACTTGTCCATCCATGGACTTCTTGTAACTTTTTGAGTTCTAACCCAGAACTCATCCATGTCGATGTGACCCAATTCAGAGTCTCTGACATCCATACTGCACTCAGCCTGTGATTCGGGCATCCTGACCCTCTGATATTTGTATTTCATCTCTTCTTACATCGGTTTAGCCTTTCCTCTTGGTTTGGTGGGTTTCTTGCTTAGCGTAGACATGTGTTCTTTCGAACTCGATTGCTGATCTGCATGAAGAAGAAGTGAGACCCAATCCAAAAAGGTTGAATTAGTCATTTGATCTTCCATTGGAAAGCTAGCAGAAGAAAGAGTTAGAGATTTAAAGGCTCAGGGCGCGGGAAAAATGCAACTGGCAGGCCAAATAGATAAGGCGCACAGAAAAGGAATGTTGCAGAGGTTATATTGGCGCCAAAGGCGCATGGCGCATGGATGAAGCAGGTTGCATTTTATAGCAGGGCGCACAGGAAATGCGTGTTACATTGGGGTTCGGTGCGCCCTTTGGCGCATGGATGGATTGTGTAACATTAACAAATGGTGCGCCAAAGGGATATGGCGCGGCGCATGGAGGGTTTACTCAACATCATGTTACTGCAATGGAGGGTGCGCCCGCGCCTTTGTAATCTTTATACTTGCGCGCAGAAGGCTTGTGTTACTTTGAAGCTGAGTGCGCCCTTTGGCGCATGGAAACATTATGCAACATGGACAAAGGGTGCGCCAAAGGCTTTTTAAGGAGGCGCGGGTTTTAGACTTGTAGCATGCGAAAAGGGCGCGCTTCGAGGGCGCATGGATTCAAGATGCAGCAGGATGGCGGGGTGCGCCGTGGGCGCGGGTCTTGAGCATGTTGCATGGCGGGTAGGTGCGCCGTGGGGCGCGTCTGTCTTTATTGTTACAAGGCGCGCCAATGCGCCTTTTGAAATAAGCTCACTCAAACTAACAGCTCAAAAGCTCTCTCCTTCTTTCTTCCATTCCCAAAAGATACTTGGACAAGACAACTCTCTTTCCCAGCAGATCTGGAAAGAGGGAGGAAGGAAGAAGAGAAGAAAAGAAGGAAACAAAACAGGACAACACAGAGGGGGGAAAAAGCTAGCTTAAACACCTTCCATTGCAAACCGACCAACAAACCAAGACAGACCAAAACATGAAAGCATAAAACAGAGAAGAGGGAGAACCTCTTACCTTAAATATAGCAAACGATTTGGAAAGCGGGTCCACAGGCGAGATAAGCGGCGAGAGCGGTACAAATCCGAGCGATCACGTGCTTGACAAAAAGAATGAAAATGACATGGGCGCGCCGGATATTTATAGAAAAACCTGTCATTAATGCGCCACCAACCTTTTGAAATGGCGCATGGAAACAACTGTCGACAAGGGAAAGCGTGCGCCCTTTGGCGCATGGAAGGAATTGACAACAGAAGAATGAGCGCGCCTTTGGCGCACCATATGCATTGTTGACACTAAATTATGTGCGCCCTTTGGCGCACCAAAACTTGGTGTAACATAGGAGATTACGCGCGCCCTTTGGCGCACCAAAAAGTGATTCAACATCCTTTGGCGCACCGAAAGGAGTGACAACATGGAAAACCATGCGCCAAAGGCTTTTAAGGGGGCGCATCAAAACTTGATGTTGCGAGGCAAAACCATGCGCCCGGGAGGAGGGAAAAAGGCTCAAAAAGACTAAGTTCAAAAAAAATTTTCAGATATCGGGGATTGGTAAAATAGGGGGTATGAGGTTGATGAGTTTGTTTCTTTAGTTTGGGTGTCGAGTAGGTGTGGTTTTAACGCTGGAGGATGTAGCTAAATTTAGTTTAATAGGTGGATGAGTAAGACTGGTGGTCGTGGTGACCCCTAAAGTGGTAATAGGTTTAGTGGAGGTAAATATTGTGGGTATGGGTTTGGGTTTCGGCATAGGTCGTGTTATGGGTAAGGGTGTGGTGTGAGTGTTAACAAATATCGGGAAGGGGCTGCGAAACCAAAGTGGTTGTATTTGGTTTGATGGGTAGAAATGTGTTTGGGTAGATAGTGGAGGTGTCATCGAGGAATCTCTCGTATTTGTGTTGAGACAGGAGTAAGAGGTGCCCATAACAAAGATCTATCCACATACTCTAAGTGATCAGCCAAACGTGAGAATGACATGTTTATGGGGTGGAGTTTGTGAGGACCTAATGGGAATTCCCGTAAAATGCATCTTAGAGATGGGAACTCGCCGGCTTTAGCTTACACGTGGGTAAGAGAGTTGAAAGTAGGTCCGTTGGATGTTGGGTAGTAGATGGAGAATGCTCGCCAAGAGGCAAAGGTATCCCCACCAGGTCTATGATGGGTGGAAGGGATGATGGGAGTTCCTCTATGAGTGGGGGAATGGATAGGTGCTCCTCTGTGGGTGGAGGAGGTAATAGGTGCTCCTCGGTGGGTGGAGTAGGTAATGGGTGCTCCTCTACATGGGTGGAGGAGGTACATGTAGGTAAAGGTTTACTAAGTGGAGAATCTAGGGGTGAGATGGTCTCAATGTCGGTGAAGACTCCTCCAGAGGTGATGCAAGAGATGAAGGGTGTTCTTCAACAATGACGGTTGGTTCGACGTGGGAAGGAGGATTTCGTGCTAGGATTTCTTCTATGGAAGGGATGTGAGGTAATTAATAGGTGACAGTACCTCATTAAAGATCACATGAACCTCATGAGTATGGGTATCGTGAGTGGATATTTCACCTATTTGATCGGATGAAGGGTATGATTGGGAAATGGTTTTTAAATATTTGTAGATTTTGGTTGGGGGTGGCATTGGGATTATCCATAGTCAACACACCTTTCTTGAGCATTTCTTGGACAATATTCTTAAAAGTGATGTAGTTTCCATCACTATGACCCTTCACTCGGTGATATTTATAGAAATCTTGTTCCTTATACCATGCGGGCATGGGGCAAGCAAGGTCAAAACCAGTGTGTGGTTTTATGGGTGGAAGGGTGATGGTGCCAGCTTTGATAAGATTCTCTAAGATAGAAGAGTAAGGTTCCCGATTGGGGTATATTTTTTGTTGCTCTTGTCTGAATCAAAAATCCTGAACAGTGATAAATTAGATGAGGGTGTAGCTTGATTGGATGGATGAGCTGGGCCGGCCTTGAGTACCACTGCATTAGCGGTACCTTTAGCCTTTGAATAATTGGTTGGTGGTTTGGAAGAAGAAGAGGTTTCATTCGACTTGAATGCTGAATTCTTATTTCGTAATTGGATTTTCTTCTCTTCGATGGCCCAAATCTCTAACTTTCATGCCATAGTGAATGCCTCATCGAATGTTTGGAAAGTTTGGACTTGCAAGGTCGGGGAGATATGCCTGGTGCAAGCTCGTGTGAAGATCTCGATGAGTTTAGTTTGTGGCAGTTGGAAGGTAAGTTGATTGATCAGGCTGCGCCAGCGAGTGACAAAATCTGTGATGGATTCATCCTCATACGGACGTGAGGAATATAGATTGGTCATGGTAACCTTCTAGGTGATATTGATGGAGAAATGATCCAAGAAAGCTTGGGCTACCTGAGTGAATGAAAATATGGAGTGTTTAGGTAACCCACTATACTAGTATAATGTAGGTCCATGAGGGACATGGGAAAAGTTATCAAAAGTAAGGCATCATCGTGAGCAATCAAATAAGATCCATGTTTAAACGATGCGCAAATGTTGTTGTGGGTCTTCCTTACTATCGAAGTGGTTGAATTTAGGCATTTCCCAATGCACAGGGTATGAACGGATGGGAATGGATGGGTGAATAGGCTCATTGCAAATCTCATCGTAAGTGAGAGTGTTGCAGGAGCTAGAAACCGATGCCTCCAGTGTTTGCATCTTGTCCATCATCAATTTAATTAGGTCGTTGGTGGGTTGTGATGATTGGATGCCTCCTATAACGTGAGGAGGTTGGTTTTGGGCATATAATGGGAGTGGCATTCTAGTGTATGGGGCTGCCATGTAAGGTGGCAGAGAAGAAGGCAAGGAAATAAGGGGTACGTACTTAAATGAATGATAGATGAAATAGGTAGTTAGTAGTATGCATATGGGGCGAGAAGGGTCGTGGTAACCCTAGTGGCAATACGGGCTAATGATTGTGGAATGGAAAGAACTACATTCGAAATGGGGTAGGGGTCACCGACACTGGAGGTGGTAATGTAGCTACGGTATGTATGAGACATTAGGGAGATGAGGTCGTGTTTGGGGTAGTCATCGAGGGTCCGCAGTGGATGTAATGGGTGCTACAGAGGTAATGAGATGCATGTAATCATAGCGGGTATAGGACCTAACTAGAAAATGACTAAGGGTAAAGTGGAAGGCGAGAAGCACCGAACTGTGATGGAGCCGATGGAGAAGTGGGTACGAGAGTCGAGGGATAGATACGGGCATGTCGTATATCAACTGACCCGAGGCGTCTCGAGTGGACGAATGGGAGAGGTAAAACTACAAGGCAACAAGGTTCTGGTCAAGGAGTCGTGTGAACTCCTCATCTCTCGGTAGTGATATTAGTAGGTTGGATAGGATCCATGGCTAGTGATAAAAGTAAGGTGGTGAAGGACTAGGTGGGAGTGGTTGAAACTGGCATGGAACACGAGGGCATTCGCTTGTCTTTGGGTTAGTACCATGTGAACCAAGATTAATTAGGTGGGGCTATTCTCTGAAATGGTAATGAGAACAACAGAAAAAAATGGATGAAGTAACAAATGATGGGTGGAATGTGAAATAGGCTAACCGATGCCGCTTAGGTAAAACCAGACGTCGGTCACGGGTAGCTCGCTTGCCGGTCACCGTAGAAATAGGTAGTGAGTAAAAAACAAAGCGTAAGGCAAGATCTCGATAAGTATGCCAAATCTGGGGATGTGTAAAACGTCAATGGAAAAAGAAAAAAATGACAGACCGTGGAAAGTGGAATAAAGTGAAGTAAAAATGTCCTTTTTGAGTAGGTTAGCAAAAGGACACGGAATCAACGCTTCGGTTGCGTTTAACCAATGGCGGCCGGAGGTAACCATGGCGACAGCGATCGTGAGATTTAAACGGTGATGAGAAAAAGTGGTTATGAATTATAATTTGATGTGGAATCGACTCGAAATTCTAGGAATGATGGTGATATGGCCTAGGCACACTCAGGTGAAGCTAGAATACACCAACTATGATGAGGAGCATGCAAGGATGAACAAAAAAAAGTGATGAACATGATCTTTCACCTCAAAACACAAACCAACGAAACACTAAGAAAATGCGATCCTAAGAGTGCCCTTTTCTATTATGTTTGTTTAGCTTATGTTATTTAGGGACTGACACATGAATTGTGAAATAGAGTTTTTGGTGAGGATGGCTTCCTACAAAGAAGGAGATCTAAAGGGTGAGGTTTCAAGTTTGTTATGGTGGGGGCGGGCTTCGCTCTGAAGTATGACTCGACAGAGCAGCGAGTTGGGTGCCCACTATGTCGTGATCATGTGATCACCTACAACTTCTTCCAGGTAAGATGTTGTTTAAGAATGTATGTATTTAAATTTTTGTGTGGGTTGGTAAGACTCAGAGAAAGAGAAAAGGATATAAGTGCTTTTCTACGATTCATTTGTCAACCATCAGCTGGTAATGACTTCTAGCGTATAGGTTTCCCTCAATTAATGTGAGCTAATGCAGAAAATCAGAATGAAATGCAATGATTTTAAAACCCAAATCAAAAATGTGAAATTGGATGACACAATAAGATGAATAGGAAGAGGGATGCTCTTTCACTAAAATGTAGAAAACATGAAGAAATGATTCTTTTTAAATACACCAAAAGAAAATTTTCCTTTAGAGCAAGTAGAAAGACGAAGTGGATTACCAGGGAAAGAAATTAATGTGTACACTTTTTAGAAGGGAAACAAACACACAATTTTTTCCTAGGAATGAATGAAATGCAAGGAACCCCGGATGGGTTCCATTGGCGTGTAAGCTGTTTCACCTTTTTTTTTTAGATTGTTTCTTTGAATTGTTGATGAAACAGATAGGGTAACGAGCATAGGAGGAATACCTGTTCAAATGTCGGTTGATGGGTTATTACATGCGTATGACTTCCGAATCCACAGATGACCGTGAGAGCTTCCTTTTGGCTAGGAGGAACTACCTGTAATGAAAGTAAGACCACCAGAAATAATTAAACAATATGGGTAGTGAACTGCCTAGTGTGAGCTAGATCCGGGAAGCGTGATACTTCCTAGATGGTTGTCAGTCCACTATTTTAAAAAAATTAATGCTGAAAACAAGGTAAATCCTATTGTTATTTTGAAATGATTTAGGTATCTCACTTAAAAACACAATAAGAAAACAAATCTAATCTAACAGGCTAAGCTAGAATAGAATCCATGGGTCAAATGGTTGGTTTTGGGTTTTGCAGGTCTGATAAAGGTCTCGGGTAGGTTACAAGTGAGTGAGGGTGAGGTAAAATTAGGTGGATAGGTCTCTGTTTAAGGTTGTGTGGGAAAACATAGAGTCGGCGGCTACCAAGGGTGATGACCACAATTAGGTATAACGCAGACCGGTTCTTGTGAGATCTCGGAAACGTCCGGTAACGAGGTTTTCATCTCCTTTGTGATTACACAAAGGATTTAGTTGGTTGGGAGGTATTGGGTGACTAGAATGGGTTTTTGCGAGGTTTTGATAGGTCTATGGAGGTAAAAAATGTTGGAGATGGTCAATAGGGAGCAAGATGAACAATGGATGATAAAATAATGATAAAATGAAATAACCAGGAAAGTATGATGTTGTACTTACTTGGATTTCATTTCTGAAAGTCTATGTGTGAAGAATGGATGTGTTGATGATGGGTTTGAAGGCTGCAAGTGATCACCAACTGAAGAAAATATTCTACATGGGCTACATGTACACTCCTCTTTTTCTTAGGTAGATTAGAATGTGGTTGGGAAGGCTCTGCAGGAGAAGATCCTCAATCTCCTTCCTTGGATGTCAGCTCTTGTTGGAATTGACTCTCTGAAGATGTGTTATCTCTTTGATATTTCATTCTTGCTCATCCACTTTTTCTCCCAATGTTTTCCAACCTTGAGAATAAGGTAGTTTAGGGGTTAAAAGGGGTAACTAACGACAGGCGATCCAACTTAACCGGCGATGGTTAGGGAAATGGCGTTGGTCAAGGCGGGATTTTCTAGGTTTAATAAACTTAGGGAGATCCTCTTGATTTCCTCGATCTTGTGTCATTATCCCATGGATTAGACTCATGAGCTTCTTGTGAGCATGTAGGAATGTGGTTAGAGGGAGTGTAGGCATTGATTTTTAGGGTTTAGGTAAGTCCTAGTTAGTTATGGTAACTTGCTTGAATAGGTCTTAGGTTGAGTTAGCTTGGTGAGGTGTTTAAGTGAACGATATGTGTAGATATTATTTAAATAATATATTTAAATAATAAATATAGTGAGGATAAAGCATTAATTTAATTAAATAAATTAAATTAATATTAGTAGGAGTGAAGGGGTCATGGCTAGGTAGATGTAATAAAGGGGGTTATATGTCAAGGGACGAAGGGGGAGTGTGACCTAATTTTAGTGTCTACAATGCCATCAATTTTCCTTTTGAAAAACACACCACTAATAAATGCATAAGGAATAGAACACAACCTTAGATGTCTCCTCTTTGTTTTTTTCAAACCAAGAGGGTATGCATCGGTAGATAAAAAAATTGACATATCAGCAATCCAGTCTGATCATTGAATACATTCCTTTCATCCTGCTGCCACTCAACATCATGCGAAGCTCATCATTTGAAGGCACTTCATTCATGAGAGTGGCCTCTTGAGGTTCTACAACATCTAGAGCTAGCTGCTCACAAATTTCTCTTCCTCTTACCAAATTTTTGGCCTTAATGGTCACATCATATTCCATGATTTTAGTTACCCATCTAGCTCATTTCTTGTTGATCTCTTCTCCCATAATAAAGTCTCTAATGTTAGAATGTGATACCAAAACCTTTACATGGCTAGCAACAATCATGCTTTTGAATTTCTTTAAGGCTCTCATGATAGAAAAAACACCTAATTTTCAATATGACTATACTTGAGCTCATAATCCTTCAGTGTTTGGCTGAAAAAGCTACACACTACTCCATCACTTGATCATTCAGTTGTGTCAACACCTCATCTATACTAGAGTTTTCCCCATGAGCATAGAGGATGAAATCCTTGGTATAATCTGAGCTAATTAATGTTGGATCTTGAGAAAACTCTTGTTTTATATTTTCATGTGTGACTTTAAACTATGAGCAGTCAATCAACCAAATGTCTTGCACAATAACATAGAACACAAAAATTATTATGTGGGATTACACAAAGCAAGGACTCATAAGAATATAACACATCTTACAAGATTTTTTAGTGAGGCACCAACCCCACAAGGAGCACCAAACCCTACACCTCTACTTGATATTACACACAACAAAGGACTCAAGTGAATATTACATCATCAAGAGATTTCTTTTGTAGGCACCCACCTACAAGGAAGCTAAAACTCCCTGAATGTGCTAAGCTACAACTTAGACTTGATTTATATACATTTTGATCATCTAGTTACAAAAATTGCTAATACAATGAATTATGATCACTTTCTTGATTTTGTCTTGTGTTCTTCTTTTCACTCTCTTCTACTCATCTAATTTGATCCTACTTTCTCAATCAATCTTCCACTCTTGATGCTTCTCTCATCTGATAAATCAATGCATCATCGATCTTCTCTCCTCTTTCCTCTCTCTTTTCATCTGTAGCTCTTTTTCAGCTAGATTACATCGTATATTCATTCTTGTGTTGCTCTTCTTTAGCTCGATGGCTTCTTTCTCTTACTTGAGAAACTCAAAAAATAGTTCCAAGTTCAACTATATTCACAATCGACCCAAATTCCTTCACTTCAAGTTGTGTGTCATGCACCTTCCTACTTGGTCACCTAAAAATCCAGCTCATTAAATGAATACAACTAATACTACAATTTTTTTCCTTCTAAGTTTGGCTTGATTACACAGTTTTCAAATGTACCACTAGAAGCTATTTATTATCCATTTTTCCAAAAATAGATTTTCCCATCTTTTTACAATTTGCAACGTGACAGAGATGAGTGAGTTGTTTCCTTCTTCAAATTTCATTTCACCTTGAAACTCAAGGGATCACATAGAAAATTTCAACTATATTTCCACAAGGTCAATGAGCATTAAATGTTGGCAACTAAAATAGTGGATTTCTTCATTCTTCATGGAGTTCAAGTCATGCACTTGGCCGCAATTTCCTGACAATCAAATCATCATCGATTTTGGAAAACCAAAATCTTACTTGTTCATGTTTAAATCAATTTCATTTCCTTTACCCTTTTAGTCCATATTCTCTCATTTTGTGGCTTTCCTTAGCTCCTCTGACTTTCTCCTTTGTATCATGGCTCTTTTCTTTTTACTTTACGGCAATTTCCCTTACTTGGTGGATTTTTAGTTATCCACATGGCTCTTCTATGCTTCTCACAGCATTCACAATGTCTCATGGCTATCCTCCTTGTCTTTTTCCTTTCCATGGATTTGTTCCATGTCCACAACTCTATCTCTTCTTCTTGTGGCTTTTGTAGTCTTCCATGGCTTCCATCTTTCTTCTTTCATGATTTTCTCTTTATTCATGGCTTTTTTTTAACTCCCTTACTCTTCATGGTTTTCCTTCACCTTCATGGTTCTTCCTTTGCATTCACGGATTCACTTATCTCTTTCATGGCTCACCTTTGACTCCATGTAGCTTTGTGACTTTATCCTTTTTTATGCATGGCCACTTACCTACCTTCCACGTTCTCTAGTGTTTCATGGCTTTGTGTGACTATGATGGCTACTCTCTCAAGTCTTTGATGGCTATGTCTAGGCTTGACATGGCTATCTCCCCATGTCCATGGCTTGCAAAAAAATATTGACTAAGTCCCTTAGAACTTATCCTTTATCATCTTGAAGCCTTTGTGAGATGACACTACCAATCAACCTTCATCTTCTTCACATGCTCACTTTACCAATTGACTCCTTTTTCCATCAATGCAACTTGATATCAACTCATCCATCTTGACATCAATGACAACACATATAACAATGAAAAATATGCAACAATCTCCCCCTTTTTCATTGATGGCAACACTCCAACCTATAGAAACCTTATAACCTTTTGATGGAAAAATACTTGCATACCTATATCCACCTTTCTCCTGTTCTTCTATATCCATGGACTGGTTTCTTAGTTTCTTCATTTCTCCCCCTTTGACAACAATGAAAAGGGCCATCATGCAATGACAAAGGGCCATCTATGCCACATAAATTGAATATACTTGTAAGTTGGTTTCTTCATGTGCTTACCTTAAGAAGCTCCCCCTAGGCTTATGCTTCTTATCCATCTATTTCTGTGTGTTTCATGCAATGCTCCCCCTTGAGTTGATGCATACTTTGATAAATTTGAGCTAATAGATTAGCTCCCCTCACTTTGGCACTATTTTTAGGAGTGGATAATACCTGAGAATGCTCCCTTCCTTTTTTACACACCCTCTAGTTGTTGGTGGGATCAAGAATGACCCCCAATTCATTCCTTAGGTGTTCAAATGTTGCTCTTGGTAGTGGCTTGGTCATTATGTCTGCAATTTCTTCTTTAGTGCTCACATATTCTAGACTGATCTTCTTTCATTCACTTGTTCCCTCAAGAAATGATATCTTATAGGTATATGCTTGGTCTTTGAGTGGAACACTAGATTCTTAGAGACACTTATTGCACTTGTACTATCACACAACAAAGGAATTGGATTTTCATATTTTACCTTGTAATCTTCCAATGTTTGCTTCATCCATAGAACTTGAGTGCAACACATCATGGCATATACTATATACTCTACTTCACATGTTGAGAGAGCCACTTGATGATTTTTTTTTCTTAGCCAAGATACCAAGAAATTTCCAACAAATAATGCTCCTCCACTTGTGCTCTTTCTATCATCAACACTTCCTACCCAATCATGCATTTGTATATGCTTTTATGTTGAAGTCATTTCTTTTGGGGTACCATAATCCATATTCAAGTGTTCCCATGAGATATCTCAAATTCTCTTGACCACCTTGAGGTGTGTTTCCCTTGGATCTTCTTGAAATCTTCCAACAAGGCCTACTACCTACATGATATCAGGTCTTGATGTTGTGGAGTAAAGTAGACTTCCTATCATGGATCTGTACAATGTTTTTCTACCTTAGGTGAGTCATCATCTCTTCTCATCTTGCATCCAACTTCCATTGGTGTACCAATTGGTCTGCATTCTTCCATTCTGAATCTTTTCACATTTCCTTGATATACTTAGTTTGGGATATGAATATACCTTGATCTATTTGATTGATCTATAAACCCAGAAAAAATGAAATATCTCCAAGCATTGACATCTCAAACTCTTCTTTCATCATGTCAAAAACTCATATGTCATCTTATCATGGTCTCTACCAAATATGATATCATCTACATATACAATGACAATTAGCAAGTGGTCTCCTTCTTCCTTGATGTAGAGATTGTTGTCTACAACACCTTTTCTGAATCCTTTCTCAATGAGGTATGAATCCAATCTATTGTACCAAGCTCTTGGGAGCTTGTTTTAATCCATACAAATCTTTTTCAACTTACACACATAATCCTTATCTTCAGTTAGTGAAAATCCATCAGGTTGTTCAATATATACCTCTTCATTCAGAAAACCATTTAGGAAAGCTGATTTCACATCCATCTAGAATACTTTGATTTTTTGTATGTCGTAAGCCAAGAAATAGTCTTATTGCTTCCATTCTTCCACTAGTGTGCAAATGTCTCATCAAAATCTATTCCTTCCATTTGCGTGTATCCTTTGCACACTAGCCTTTCCTTGTTTCTTGTCACTTCTCCTTTCTCATTCAATTTTTTTTGAAAACCCATTTGGTTCCAATCACATTCTTATTCCATGGTCTAGGTACCAGTTCCCATGTCTCATTCTTTTCAATCTGATCCAATCTCTTCATTCATGGTGTCTACCCAATGTTGATCTTTTTTGCTTCTACAACATTCTTGGGTTCTATCATTGACATGAGTGTTATATATCTTCATGGTTTTTTGTTCTCTTAGCCTTCTTCTTGTGAGAATGCCACCATCTTTGTTTCCAATGATCTGATTGGAAGGATGGTCCTTTTTGACTTTCTTGGAGGGTGCCTTGGTGTCTGGCCTTTCTTCCTCTTCATCTGCTTCTTCACGTGGACTGTCCAACTTTCTTCATCATCTTCTTGTTCTTCATGATTGATCCATTGTGTTGAGTGTTGGTTTTGGCATATTGTGTCTCATCCACCTTCACATTAGTGCTTTCAAAATATTTTGTAACCTTTTATTATAGCATTTGTAAGTCACACTTGACCACTGAGTAACCAAGGAATATTCCTTCATCACATCTTGAGTCAAATTTTCCCAAGTTGTCTTCATCTCTTTTGATATAGCATTTACTTCCAAAGACTCTTATGTGCTTTACATTTGCTGGTCTCTTCTTCCATAGTTCATAGGGAGTTTTGTCATTATTTATTCTCAGTTGAGCTCTATTCAAAAGATAAACCATGGTGTAAACTACTTCACTCCAATACCTATATGAGAGTTTGGATTCATTTAACATTGTCCTTTCCATCTCTTGAATAGTTTATTTTTCCTCTCAACAACCCCATTTTTTGTTGAGGTGTCCTTGGCTGAGAATTGTCTTCTAATTCCATGTTCTTCACAAAATTCATCAAACTCATTTGACCAGAATTCTCCACCTCTGTCTGATCTTAGGCATTTGATTTTTTTTTTTCTCATTTTCTACCAATGCCTTGAATTTCTTAAATCTTGTCTAAGGCTTCTAATTTTTTTCAAACATGCTACCCATGTCATTCTTAGTGTAATCATCTATTAGAAGCATAAAATATACCTCACCATTTATACCTTCAGTTTTGGTGGGTCCACAGAGGTCTGTATGGATCAACTCCAATGGTCTGGTTGTAGAATACTCTTTTGATTTGAATGATCTCCTTGTTTTTTTCCATGCAAACAGCCTTGCATAGAGTATCCATGGGTTTCACAATCTTTGGCATATGTCTCACACAACCTTTTTGCACTTAATTTTACTATATTTTCAAAGCTCATGTGCCCCAATCTCCTGTGCCATAGCCAGTTGTAATCAATCTTTGCTTGTGAAGCATTTCTCTTTGTTTATCTCATTGAGAACATACATGTTGTTCTTTTCCACTTGGCCTTTGCAACCTTCTTTCCTGTTTTGCAATTTATAATATCACAACCTTTATCATGGAATATCACATTATATCCCCTTTTGCACATTTGACTCACACTCAACAGATTATGTTTAAGACCTTCAACATATAAAACATTTTCAGTTATAGTCTTTCCATTATCTAGACTCAAGGTTCCTTTCCCAACTATGTTTGCAGAGTTGTTATCACCAAATCTCACAACACTGATGCATTGTTAGAAAAGTAATGAATTTAATTTTTCACCTGTCATATGGCTTGAGCATCCACTATCCAAATACCATATTTTATCTTCATTTTGTACACATGAAATGTTGTCTGTACTATTGAACATGACTCTTTTCTCTTGTTCTCATCTTTCTTTGCAACATATATCCACTTCTTTTTTTTAGGTGGTTCTTGTTTGTTGGTTGAAACCACACTACTCTTCTTATGATAATTGTGTTGGACACTATTATAGTTTGATCTAGTGTAAGATGGGCCAAAGTTTCTTCTATAGCCTCTAGAGAATTTCCTACACTTGGCGGCTTTATGTCCAAACTGATTACATGAATAACAATAACCATAAAAATAATGTGTGTACCTCATTGCATATGTGATTCTTGGTAGAATTTTCTTCTCTTCACATCATTGATAACCTTCTTGTTTGTGGTGGATGAGGTGTTGGATGTTGATGTAACCTTGTTTTCTTCATTCTTTGTAGGCTCCTTTTTTTATTTCTTCTTTGAAACCAATTCCAGTTTTCATTTGCATCACATTGGCTACTCAGTATATCAGTCAAAACACTTGAGCCCTTTTCAAGTTTTTCATACATCTTTAGCTTGTTGCTCATTTGTTCCATCTCAGCCTTCAGTTTCTCCAGTTCTAAGTTCAACTTTGTGCACTCATCCTCCTTTGACTTGTAGGAGTTTGAAATATTTTCCAACTATGTTTCCAAATCCTTGAGCTCATTAGCCTCTTCTTCTTCTTTTCAAACTTTTCTTTCTCTCAAAGATGTGGATTTTTTCTTCATAATCCTTTAATGTGCATCTTAATTTCTATTATTCTTTTCCTACACAGTTTTAATTCTTCAAGAGCACATACTAACTCTGCTTCTAGATTCACTTCAGCTTCTTCTTCATCTGAATCTTCATACTCAATTGTGTTCTTCCTCTGGAACTACATTCTTCAACCACATCCATAGCCATAAACAAACACTCTGACTGATCTTCATCATTTTCATTCTCAGAGTTACTTGACTCTGATCCACTTGATTCTTCCTTTGAATAGAAGTTTCTTTTGTTCTTAAAGAACTTATTTTTGTCACTTTTCTTCTTATATTCAGTTTCTCTTTTTCTATGTTTATGATTGTCCTCTTCATGTTCAGACTGATTGTCTTTATTCTTGTTTGACACCTACTAGCAAAAAGTGACCTACTTGTCCACAAGAAAAACATTTAAATGGGAGTTTTCCTTTATATTTACCTGAGCCTCTTTTTAATCTTCTCACAACATGGCTTCAATATTTTCATCATCCAACTCATCTCCTGAAGTTGATTCTTCTTCTTCTTCTTGCATGGACTGAGTTTCTTTCTTAACCTTGAATGTTACTTCTTTCTTGGTAGCTTTGGATCCAATAGTCCTCATTTCATATGTTGATAGAGGTGCTCTGCAATTCATCCATTGTGAGAGTCTTCATGTCTTTGGCTTCCTCTATGGCTGAAACCTTTGCATCATACTTGTTGGTCAGGGATCTCAGAACCTTTTGGACAATAATAATTCTTCCAACTTTTCTCCTAAGCCTCTGATCATATTTATGACTTCATCATTTCTTTGCATGTAGGTGGCTTATGCTCTCATCATCCTTCATCTTCAAATTCTCAAACTAGCTCTATAGGTCTATAATTTTTCTAGCTTGACTTTTTCATCACCTTCATAGATACTCTGTAGTTTGGTCCATATCTCCTTTTGGTTGTGTGCAGTGCATAACTTTTACAAAACTTTGTCTCAGTCAAGCCACATAGAATGGCATTCATAGCTCTTGAGTTACATTCATATTCTTCCTTATCCATGGAAGTAGTGATTGGTGTGGTTGGAGAGTAGTATAACCTTTCTCAATGCATTCCCAGATGTCAAAACCAAGTGACATCAAATATGTCTTCATTCTTATTCTCCAAAATGCATAATTTGTACCAGTAAAGAGAGGTGATCTTGATAGTGACAAACCACCTTGTGCTTGATTTGTTGCCATGCTTGTGATAGAGGATCTCCTTGAAGATGTTAAGCTTCTATAATAAGGATGTCACTCTGATACCAATTGTTAGAGATCACAAACACTGAGAGGGGGGGTGAATCAATGTAAATTAAAAAAATTTTACTTAATGCCAATTTTAAACCCTTTAATAATGTGTGGCTTTAAACTATGAGCAAATCAATCAAAATGTCTTGCACAATAACAAAAACACAAAAAAATTACCATGGGAAACCCTTTTGGGAGAAAACCCACCAAAATCATTTGCTTATATTACACAAAGCAAGGACTCATAAGAATATAACACATCTTACAAGATTTTTTTAGTGAGGCACCAACCCCACAAGGAGCACCAACCCCTACACCTCTGCTTGATATTACACACAACAAAAAGACTCAAGTGAATATTACATCACAAGAGATTTATTTTGTAGGCACCCACCTACAAGGAAGCTACAACTCCCTGAATGTGCTAAGCTACAACTTAGACTTGATTTATATACATTTTTTGATCATCTAGTTACAAAAATTGCTAATACAATGAATTATGATCACTTTCCTAGCTTTTTTGTGTTCTTCTTTTCACTCTCTTCTCATCTGATTTGATCCTGCTTGCTCAATCAATCTTCCTCTCTTGATGCTTCTCTCATCTGATAAATCAATGCATCATCAATCTACTCTCCTCTTTCCTCTCTCTTTTCATCTATCTCTTTTTAGCTAGATTGCATCATATTCATTCTTGTGTTGCTCTTCTTTAGCTCGAATGGCTTCCTTCTCTTACTTGAGAAACAATAAAAATAGTTCCAAGTTTGAACTATATTCACAATCGACCCAAATCTTCACTTTGAGTTGTGTGTCATGTGCACCTTCCTGCTTGGTCACCTAAAATCTGGCTCATTAAATGAATACAACTAATACCATAATTTGTTCCTTCTAAGTTTGGCTTGATTACACAGTTTTCAAATGTACCACCAAAAGCTATTTATTAGCCATTTTCCAAAAATAGATTTTCCCATCTTTTTACAATTTGCAACGTGATGAGAGATGAGCGAGTCATTTCCTTCTTCAAATTTCATTTCACCTTGAAACTCGGGATCACATAGAAAATTTCAACTACATTTCCACAAGGTCAATGAGCATTAAATGTTGGTAGCTAAAATAGTGGATTTCTTCATTCTTCATGGAGTTCAAGTTGTGCATGCACTTGGCCACAATTACTTGACAATCGAATCATCATCGATTTTGGAAAACCAAAATCTTACTTGTTCATGTTTAAATCAATTTCATTTCCTTCAACCCTTTTCAGTCCATATTCTCTCATTTTGTGGCTTTCCTTAGCTCCTCTAACTTTCTCCTTTGTATCATGTGGCTCTTTTCTTTACTCGGTGGCATTTCCCTTACTTGGTGGATTTTTAGTTATCTGTATCTCTTCTATGCTTCTCATGGCATTCACAATGTCTCATGGCTATCCTCCTTGTCTTTTTCCTTTCCATGGATTTGTTCCACATCCACAACTCTATCTCTTCTTCTTGTGGCTTTTAGCAGTCTTCCACGGCTTCCATAGTTCTTCGTGGCTTTTCTCTTTATCGACATCTTTGCTTCTAACTCCCTTACTCTCATGGCTTTTCCTTCACCTTCATGGTTCTTCCTTTGCATTCATGGCTTCACTTATCTCTTTTTGGCTCATCCTTTGACTCCATGTAGCTTCATGACTTTATCCTTTTATGTGTGGAAACCACTTACCTTCCATGTGCGTTTCTCTAGCATTTCATGGCTTTGTGCAGACTACGATGGCTACTACTCAAGTCTTGCTATGTCTCCAGATTTGGTGGCTATCTCCCCATGTCCATGACTTGCACAAATATTGACTAAGTCCCTTAGAACTTATCCTTTATCATCTTGAAGCCTTTGTGAGATGACACTACCAATCAACCTTCATCTTCTTCACTTCTTCAACGGACAAAATTGGCCACCCAAGTAGAATATTTGATTGGAAAAATTATCTTGGCCTCGATGAGTTTAGAGAGTTATTTCCTCATGAGGGCTTCATTTTGAGGTTGGTGGTCTCTATTTAAATACATGCTCGACTAGCTTGATGTTGGGATCAAGATCAATAGAATGTTGGGCTATATCGGATTGAATTCCTTTAAATATTCATAGTCCCATGAAAACACATCACTGAACTTCTGACACAAGGAAATAAAATCTTGCCTTTCATTTTCATTACATACCTTTCCAAGTAGAAGCTCCTTGCCTGGGGCAATTGAAATTGGCTAATAGTCTTCTTGCTTCGCTGCCATATTATTTTGCATTCCTTTGAACTCATCATCTGGGCTAAAGATGTGCTCTAGAGTGACTAACCCCTTTGGAAACTTGTTTGTTTTCAGTTGAATAATTTGATCCCCATAGACCTCCTGCAAATCATCTTACATCTTTGAGGAGAACTCCGCCTCATTTTGGATGAACTACACAATTTGTTCATCACTATCAAATACTTTCCAACAAGCTTGGTTGTCTGGAATAGAGGGCCTGACCACCATTTTGATGTATTGGGCATTCCCTTTGATTAAATCCTTCGTGGGTGAAAACTGAGAACCTATAGCCTCCATTTGATCTACATATCTATTTAATTTCGTGGAATGACACAGCAAGTTGATGGATTCAAATATTTCCAGCAAATCCCATACCCTATGTTTATAAGCCTTCAATATCTTGTTCTTTGTTGCACATTTTCCACAGACTTGGTGGATGACCAATTCAATGTCCCCAAGACTTGTAATTCCTTAATCTTCCTCTTTTCTACGATCAACAGACCATGCACTAATGCCTCATATTCCTCCACATTGTTGGAGCATGAAAATTGTAGTTTGTGAGCAAAGAAGAATTTCTCTTCCTTTGGAGAAATGAGCACAACACCCACCGCAAGTCCATTTTTGTTCCTTGAAACATAAAATAAAATCCATCATAGCCTAGAATCATTTTCCTCTCACTTGAAAACTGCGCAGGCATGAAAAATTATTCTGAATAATGTAATAGGTTCCCAGACCAGTCTCAAAGGTTTTAAGTTCTTCATCATAAGGATAAAACTCATGATCTCTCTTCACCCATTCATCTAGTAGTAAGTCAGGCATGCGAGGAGGAATAGGTTGTTCATCAGAGACTAAGCCTTGCTCAATTTCTTCTTGAATTAGACAATTTGATTGGATGGGAGTGAGGTTATATGGTTCAATATGGTAAGAAAAGATGGGCTCAACTTGTATTGTGAATCAGGTACCATATTTGGTTTTCAGAAGCATGTGAGTCCAATCGAGGATAGACAACCACCTACTTTATTAATGAAGTCTCTAGAAAAATAGATAGCAAACATGAGAGGGAGGTCAATGAATGAAATATTATGGGTTATTTTGAGGCTTGGGTAGGTATGAATTGTTAATGCAAGGTCTTTTATTACACATAAGACATTTACAATTGACCCATAAAGTTGTAAAATACCCCTAGACATATGACTATATTTGAGACCTAGGATATCAACAATTTTCTTAGGCATTATAGAGGTATTAGCCCTTGAATCAATCATACAATTATGAACTAGGTATTCACCCACAATTATAGACATGTAAAAGGGTGGGTTCTTAATGGTTTTACTTACTTGATCACCATTTTCTTGATAGACATGAACCGCATGACATGAGTCTTTTGCATTACTAGATCCGTCGGAGTTAGTTGCTTAATGGCTTCACACAAAAAGATATCGCTGAGATTGAATGGAAAACACATCCCACATTGATACATTGACATTAGTCTTCTTCATTTTCTCAACTATATTAAATGGTAGACCCATGGATTTTCACATCTGCTGCATGTTACTTTCTTTCTTTTGTTGCGTCATTGTTTGAACAAAGAATAACCTTTTCTACGACAAGTTTATCGAGCACACAATGAGCTACTTTGACACATTTTCTACTTCATCCTATCGTTTCTTGACATTTTGTTTCTACTTCAGTCTACTGGATTTTCCTTAATCCCTCCAATGTATTTTCCTTTCCCTGTGGCATTTCTATGATCTGCAAGTAGAGTTGCAACCTCGAGCTTATATCATTCTTTTCTTATTTCATGTGTTGTCGCAACACTCATCTGAGGTCTACCAGAGCCGCTAGACACTTGATTGAGTGCACATAAATCCTCAACTCCAAAAAACATGAGGTTAGCATCAGGTGCAGCTTGTTGAGTTTCTTCCACACCATGATTTGGTGCTTCAATAAGTGGTTCTTGCTAACTGGAAGCACCTTGAATCATGTAGGCTTGAGATGTATTGTCCTTTCACAACCAAGTTAGTTATGAGGTAGATTACATGGAAAAAACCACTCTATTTCTTGCGCCATATTGTTTTGTACTAGAACTAAGGCTTGACTAGAATTAGGGGCAGGGAGTGCCTGTGGAGGAGGAATTGTTGCCAATGGAAGAGAAGCACTTTGACTTTTCCATCTATTATTTTTCTGGTTTTGTGTATATATTTGATTAGAATATTAGTTTCTATATAGTTGATATCTCTAATTTTAAGATTACCCTTGATTTTGATCATTTCTATATGACTGAGCTCACTTGTTTTTAGGGATATAACTTTGTTTGTCAAGTTTTTAAATAGAGATTTAATTTCCTCATCTTTCTTTTATTTTGCGGGGTTTGTGATGTGGAAGAAATAGGTTGTGGGTTTGGTTGGGGAATATGGGTAATAGAATGTTGCGCGGCTTGTGGAAATTTAAGGGATAATCACATAGGTGGCCTGGGAGCTAATTTTCCAAATTTGAATTAAACATTTTTCATTCTAATGGCCAATGCATAAGCCATGGGTATGGTTATCCCTCCCATTGATTGTATCATAATAGAAATGAGGTAAGATATTTTAGAAAGTAAAGAAAGGCACCTTCTGCTACATGTCTCACGAGAACTAGAATTCTGTCCCAGGTTCTTTGGAATCTGAAGTTAAAATCTACCATTTGTTCATTAGGTGCTCTCTTGATTGTAGTCAACTGCTCTAAAAGAGACAAGTTATTAGCTCTTTCCCCAAATTAATTGTACAAGGCTGTGTACAACTCGTTCCAATTCCTGACTAAGCCTATTGTTAAAATTCTAAACCATTACAGAGCCTTTCCTTTAAGTGATGAAGCCAAAAGTTTTATTGCCACATCCATTTCAGAAATTTCATGGATAACACAGACATTTGCAATGTCCTAAATGTGGTCAACTAGAGTAGTGTGATTTTCTCTAGTAAAATATGGAATATTCTTCAAAGATGCTATTGGGATAGGATTTTGGGCATTCAAGGCAAGTGGGCTGCTTTCTGTGAAGTTTACAAATGGATTTTGAGGTGGTGGTTATTGTTGATGAGCCATTTTGATGGGTCTAATAACTCTAGTGGACTACAAGAAGGGTCTACCAAGAAGAGGTGTGGAGAGATTTTTATTTGGAGGAGATGGAGATCTTTGAATTGTCTTCCTCTTCTCTGTCTGCCTAGAGATAACTACAAATACTCAAATATGCCTTCTTTTCTTGTTCTAGACCTTGTTTAGATCCTTCTCATGAATTAGGGACACATTTGGATCACTAGTACTACTGAAACCAGTTGATATTCTGAATGGAGTTGTCATATGTGTTACTACAGAGCCTCCAAAGGCTAGAGTTTCATCAAGATACACACCAAAACTTGATAAAATTGGAAATATTGATTTCAAATATCCCATCAGGCATGCCAAAATTGTTGGAGCTCAAATGTGCACCTATCCCAAATTACAAGAATTTGAGGTTTGAGACAACATGGGATTGTCTCCAAGTTGTGGGACTCAAACTGAGATAGACCTTCGGAGAAGGTCAACTTCCTCTACTTACTCCTAAGAATTGAAATGCAACTATGTAGCTCTACTCTAACTTTCCAAGGGACCAGGGTGAGAAGGAGATGCATAAACTAGAAATTGTAATCTAAAGAAGGTGATAACACCAAAAATTAAGGGGATGAATAATCCAATAAGAGAGAAGATGAAATAAAATGATGGTGAAGAGGGCCAAATGATGACCACAAATCAAAATTGCAATCAGGGTTCCACCTCCATGATGACCAATGAACACTAGTTTGAAACAACACATAAAACACACATGAAAATGAATGAGAGGCAAGAGAGTACAATAAAACAATAGCCAAGGTAGAAATGAGCCACAAAACTAGAATTTTATTTCCTGAAGATCATGCACAAGATCATCACGATACAGGAAGAAGATGCAAAACATTTACGAACTCGATTCCAAGGCATGCTACCCTTAGAACACTTGTGCAACATAAAATGATGCCTTTGCATTCCAAAGTATCCAACGTTAAAACAAGGCATCACTTTACAATATATAGAAAGATAGAAGGAGAGAGAGAAATGTAGAGGGAAATTTGAATTTTAATTTCTCCCACCAGTCGACCACCTTCATTTAATTTCTTTGCATGCTCTAAGGAAAGGCATGAACGCTATGAAAATCCATTTCTACACACCATCCACCTTGCTTTGAAGAAATAAAGGTGCCCATACTACATTTAATTCTGGTGGTTGAGCCATCTGAGAAGACCTTTTATGTGTTGGAGAAGCTTCCTTGGTTTTTGTCTATTTTCCTCGATTTGATTCATGAAATCTGATTTGATTGTATAGAGAAGAGAAAAATCTTATTAGATTTGCAAATATTTTGACAATCAAATTGAAGGAAGATTGATTTCTAGTTCCCACGAAAAATTATCATTTTACTTCATTATGCAAGTAATTCCCTCTCAGTCTTACATGGTTATTTGATATCCACAAGTGATTATTTTTGTATCATGGCACCATAGGCTCCCACAACTTTTGAAATTATGTGGCACGCCTTGACAATGTGAATTACTCCTTGTGATCCATGCTTCATCTTTTATTTCTACCTTAGCCCATGACACTTTCCATTGTAGCGCGGCCTTGAATATCCACCCAGAGCCTTTCTTCATTCCGTGTAACTTTTTTCACACCCGTGGTTCCTTCTCATCATCGTAGATCTGAGTAAATCCTCCATGGATATGTTCCTCCATCTGCAACATACTCAAAACCTTTGTGGCCTCTCCACATTCATCTTTGAATGTCCGTAAAGTCTAACACTTATGCAAGTTGCTCAAATTTTGCAAGTGATGTAAAATTTAGCAACAAGGTCCAAGAAAGGGTGTTTTCTAGCTCACCCTAAATTGTGTGCTTTGCATGGGACATTTTGGCTTTCATAGATGTTTCTACATTTATTCTATAAGGTTTCAAAAAAATATTGAGGTCATTTCATCATCACATTTTTATGAATGAATGTTAATAAGGTAAACAACTTTTTCGAGTTTGAAACCCTAACTCAAAAGAGGTAGGAGATAAATTACTCCTAAGAGCCTAGAATTGATTTCTAGTTCATTGATGATGTAGAGGACTCATCCAAGTTTCTATAAAGGTATGGTAGTGGTTGTGGTACTAAGGCATGTTTTGAGAGCTAAGAGAGTGCATAATAGGTTTCATAATGTTTTCAAGACTATGTACAATGGTTTGAAGCAAATATAAGTGAAGAAAGTGAGAGATAGAGTGAGTTGGAGAAGTTAGGGTTTGAACAAGGGTTTGAAGGTGTTTGGAGCTGAATCTTTTGATCACCATCGCTTGAGTTGTAGCAGAATATCTTCAGATGATCTCTTCATTAAATTCTTTTATGATGAGTCATATTCATGAAAGTCTCTTGTTATGAGTAATATCGACAAGGGTTTAGGGGTTGGTGCCTCACTAAATAAATCTCTTGTGATGTGTAATATTCACTAGAGTCTTTATTATGCATAATATTAGGAAAAAAATTAGTGGTTTTTATTCCCCTCGAGATTTTCCTACTTATATATTTTTTATGGTGTTTCCTCTCTTGTTCATGGTTGATTACATGCATGTTATATGATATTTTGCACACATTAATGGATGCTTAATTGATTAATGGTTTAAGAAAACAATCTAAAATTGAAATTAAGTTTGTAGGGAATGATTTAACCCCAATCGCAGTACATTTTTCTTCCAAGCAAGTGCCATTGTATGACGGAAAATCAACATGTGACCTTCTTTCGCACTTTGACCTCCCGAGGTCGTCTTGAGACAACCGATGTAGAATGATTGTGAATGTGAGTGTGGTGATGGGGATCAAGCTAAATGGAAAATCTTATATCTTCAACATGCAATGTCGAGGATCTGCGAGTCTAAAGCAAAGAATGCTCTACTAACTTGAAGTGGTGTAATGGTTCGGTCTGAGATAATAGTCACTCGTAGAATCCAATCAATTTCAGCTTGTCCGAGATTCTATTCATTTGTTGTCTTGAACACACGGAAAATGACTGCGGGTGCCTCGTATATATTTCTAGACAAGGTCATGGAAGTAAGAACGAGAGGCACAATGAAGCCACAGGTATTTGTGGGTGATTATCTAGTCTGGTCCAAAATTATTATCCCGATCGCTACTATGTTCAGTAAGGAAATTTGTGTGATAATATCTCGGTGGAAGTGGTGAAGATCTCGAATACTAATATATGTAAACTAGTGTCAATGTCTAACTAATCGGGTATGCCCATTGGGTTGTGGGACCTAAGGATCACAACCAAAGACTCATGGAGGTTGTGGCCCTTAGATGGTCATGCGCGTAATCAAACCCTATTTGCCAAGGGGCCAGTCCAATAATCATAGGATTGATTAACAGCTATGTTTAGTGTATTGAGTTGTTCTATCTTCTCAAAGAAAAGTTGTAGGTGCATGTAATATTTTCAAACGTAAGATGGTATCAATGTCAGTTATCAATTTTGTCCCATTGGGTTGTGGGACCAATGGATCACAATTGTATGTCTTTTCCTGTTGTGGACCGTTGATGGTCATACAAAATGAAATAAAATGAATTTTAATAAGCAAACTAATTACTGAAAGAGATCTAATCTATGTTTTTGGAGTTTTCACAATATTTTATATCAAAGTAATAAAAGAAAACTAATCTATCAAAGGAAATATTTTTGTTCTTTTCTAATCTTTAAGCAATGTGTTCTAATATAATAAATAAAGAAAAATCACAAGTGGTTAACCGGATGTAGTTGGTTACTTATGCAAATGTATGAATCTAATCTAAATCAAACAACCTAATCTAATCAAAATCCTCCAAACCCTACCTCAGAGGTGAAGAAAAAATCATGACCCTAAAAGGGCTATTGTTCCTCACAACTTCCCTAGTAATGTTAAAAGGAAAACTTGACTAATCTATTCGAAATGAATGATTTCTACTCTATAATTTATTATTTGATATGAATGATTTTCTACTCTATTTGATATGAAATTGACAATTCAACACATAAGGAAAACAAACACACAATTCCAACCTGACAAGCAAGAGCTTTGGAAAATCTAGTTGTGTTTGTATATGTCCCCTCAGTATGTTCCTTTCTTTCTCTGAGTGTTCATGTGAGTCCAAGAGATTGGGAATGAAAGAATAGTAGTAGGAGGATGGCGCTTGAGAAATGGAAGCTTGATGGAATTTCGATGTAATGTAGGTAGAAGAGAGATAACACAAGAGATCAGAGCTTGGCTATGTAATTCCTAGCAAGATTGTAGCAGTAATACAATGCAAGATACACAAAATTCTTAGGCCTTTTTTATTGAATACAAGAATGGAATATATAGAAATTGAGGATGAGAGGTGCCTTCATGCACAAGGCAAGAAGAATTAGTTCCAAATAATTAAATATATTTAAAAATAGAAGAGGAAGGAAACCATGCAATCAAATCTAATTTTATGAAATTTGGCTCACAATGCATGAAAAAGTTGAAAATTAAGTGAAGGGTTAATGTCAAAAACACACATGAAGAGTTCTAAAAAATCATTGGACCGCCACCCTATGCTAAAAGGTGGTCCTAGACCACCGCCCCAAGCCGGGGTGGCGGTCCCAGACCACCACCCTCAATCTTGGAGGCGGTCCCAAGACCGCCACCTGTCGAGGAGGTGGTCTTGACACTAAAGGCCAAAACAAACACAAAATGAAGTGGGAAGCTAGAAGAAAGCACGGGAAGGCTGAGAAAGTAAATGTCTAGGTAATAAATATAACTGTGAATGGGTTTTGGAGCTCGAACACCTTCTTGAAAGGACTTGAATCATCATTGGGGACTTTTGTAACCATTTTCTGATAATGTAGCACATGCAATTTTGGGTGCGTACATATTGCCCCCTGGAGAAGCATCTTAGCCATGAAAAGGCATAAAATGTAGAGTTTGGGTATGGCATCCTAAAATGGGGAGTTATAAGCTATACCTAACATGCCCATGTGTCAAAATCTCACTTCCCAAACTCCTACTACCTACAAGAGGAAAAGAAGACTCACGTGCAGATAGATAAAATATCAAAAATAAAAATAGATCAAAATGACAAGAGGACTTACCATCTATGATATAGAAATATACCTACGTCAACGCTCCAACCCTGTGAACACAAACACTCAAAATGAGGTTAAAACAACACACACACACACACATATCGAAACAACTCATTTTTCAATTCATTTGTGTTATTCGATTTGGTGAATTTGGAGCTTTGGACCCATGGTGACCATTTTTCAGCGAGAGGACATCTCAAACAATCTTTAAAGAATAGTGATCATGCCTCCACATGCGGAGATTGACCAACATAGTCAAAGGTTGGTTATTTTCACTTTTTTATTTTTATACCCTAAATGTAAAAATGTTGAAAAGTTCACCTAGGGGGGATTATTTTCAAAAACAATTGTCTTAAATGAGTCTCTAGGGGGCACCCATAGGGCATGCTTTTATTTTGTTGAAAATGGTCCTTTTTTGTCTTTTTGAGCATTTTTAGGGTAAAGAATGTTTGAAAAATTAGTTTAGATATTGCCACGCCGCCACTCTACATTGGGTGGCGTTGTTCGAACAAAATGACCAAAATGTTCACTTGAGTTGGATTTTTCATGTTTTGTGATGTTTTGGTGAGCTTATTATATGGTATATGTTACTAACTTGTTCTTTTTCATGTTTTGGTGAATGCATAGGAGGAGGAGTACATCGGATGGAGTCGAGAGAGGGAGTGGGCGTTGGGACTTGGTGAGCCAGCCCATGTGGAGGAGGAAGAGATTGATCATGAGTGGTATGATACTCGGGAGATGCTGAGAGCAGCACATGAGGAGGCCAGTCTGAGAGAGATACCTTAGTCTCAAAGTCGACACTTCCTCATGGTGGAGAGGGGGACGATGAGTCTGTCATAGGACATTGATTCACTTTTGGCTTTGGGGAAGCCCCGCAACCACCAAAGAATAGCGAAGCAACGCCACCAATCATACCTAGATGCCTGAAACCCGAGTAAGTTAAATATATATATTTTTATTTTGTTAGTTAGGAATGTTGACTTGTATCTCTTCTTTCTTTCTTTTATTTTCCTAACTTATCACTTCTTTCTTTCTTCTTGCAGCATGACACAGGAGTGGTGAGAGCTCATCCATCGGGTGTGCATGGATACTCTATTGATCCCCTCGGGAAGACCCGAGCCGATGAGCTAGCTATCACAACTTAGGCCAGCCATTAGCTGCAGCAGACACACTGACATGTTTGCCCCTATGTGGAAGGTAGCGGAGATAGTGACTTCCCTCCATACCTAGGTGGTTGGGTATGAGACTGCCAAGTGCTTGATGAGATAGAGCCATTCTCGTAGCGAGGCCATGGGCAACAGATGTCACCATGAGCACTCACATCATTATGTTCACTCCCATAGCATCATCGTAGCCATAGTAGGAGCCCTAGATGCGGTCGAGCACCATCCGAGGGATCTCATAGGGGACTTGACAGCCATGGGCCATTTTTATTACTTTGATGACATTTTTCAGTCATTTATATGATTTTTTTTTATGTTTCAGGCTCATTGCGAGCATTTTGACCATGCCTAGTGCATGGTGACATTGTATACAAACTTGATTCACCATGATATATACAGATATCTCTTTTTGGCTTGGTTATTCCTTTGCATAGAGTTGAATTTCATTGAAGTTTTTTCATGTGTGTACTCTTAGATGTTTAGAATTTCTATTTTCTATGCTTTTCAAAATGCATGCAATGGATATGAAATGATAACAAAATGATTTCTTTTTTTATTTTATAATGTTGATATATGATAATGCAATCACATGTGATGTTTGAATTTTAGTTTCTTTAAGAAAATTTTGATACTTCATATTGCTTTGGAAAATGGTGAAAAGTGATATGATAAGTGAATGAACTTTCCCCACCCCTAACTCCATGAAACTAGTAGGATGCGAGGGCTCAACACCAAGAACTATAAAGGGAACAAGTTATGAAATTTGTTAAAGGTAATGATGAGAGAAAGACAAGAATTTTGAAAACCAAATTGACATACTACAACCGCATCTACTCAAGCTTGCTTCATAGTTTAGAATGTGAATTGCTTTCCAGTTTATCTAGACTTAGATCCGTAGATGGCCACTTGGTTGAAAAAATATGGTTTTGAGGTTTTAAGCTCTTTTTGAATTTTAGACATCTAACTCACTTTGATTTTGACCTATGATTTCACAATATTTGAATGAATTATTTGTAACTTTCAAGTTTATCAACGAGACCCTCTACTCCTTTCCCCATGCTACCAAGAGGAAGCATGGGCTCATCACCACGGATAAGGAATAGGTGAGTAAGGGAATTTCTCTCCTTTCCCAACCCTACATCACCAGTAAGAGATGCAAGCTCAACACCAAAGGTTAGTAGGACAAAGAAATGTGTAAAATAAAATTTTTATGGATTTGCATTTGACTTACTCATCTAGGAACAATGTTTAGTATGTTCTTATTTCCAAAGATATTTTTATAGGATAGATGTGACACCATGAAGCTTCTAGAACAAACTATAGGCAAAGACACCTAATCTAGAAAGAGACTATAAACAAAACCAAGTATGCAGGCCTTGGTATGATCGCAATCAAAACTTTGTCTTATCTTGCTTGAACTGATGAAATGATTTAAATAATTGATGATACTATGAATATTTGAAGAGATATGATTTGAATGTTTTTCCAATGTTTTTCAGAAGTTTTTAGGAGTTGCTATAATAATAAATCCCTTGCTCACAAATTTTACAAAATGAACAAAGCGGGATGAAAATGTAATGCGGATGCGATTGTACATATGAAAATGTTGGCAAATCATATAGTACCTCTTTAAGTGAAGAGAGTTCACGGATTCACTAAAATCCTCACCCTCTAGTGTACACATGTGAAATGCCCCATTTTTGTAGTCTTCTACCACTCGATATGGACCCAACCACCTAGGTCTCAATTTCCTTCCCTCGCCGATTTTTTTGTATATCCGGCTATCGAGTCTTAACACCAAATCTCCTTCGTATATTTCATGTTAGTATACATTATTGAATTGCCAAGCCATTCGGTCAGCATAAACATTGTGTCATTGTTCAACATTAAGTCTAGCCTCATCGAGACTTTCTAATTGGGAGAGTCGTGCTTCTCGATAACCCTCCTCTCCCAAGATCTCGTGTAGTGAAATACAAAGACTAGGTATTTTGACTTGAGTGGCAAAACCAACTTAGCACCAAACACTAAAGAAAAGGGGGTTTTGCCCCTTAGCGTTCTAATCGACGTTCAATAAGCCCACAAGGCCAGAAAATCCTTTAGGTGCCAATCTCATTTGTTCTCCTTAACAGTTTTAAGGAGGATGGACTTTAATGTTCTATTTGTAGCCTCAACTTGTCCATTGGCCTAAGGATAATAAAGAGAAGTTTTATGATGACTTATCTTGAATTTTTCACATAATTGACGCACTTCATCATTTTTGAAAGATGTGCCATTATCTCGAGATAAGAACATGTGGAACACCACACCTATAATTTATCTAGTTTAAGATGAACTTAGCAATAGCATTATAAGGAATGATTCAACCCCCATATCAGTCCATTTTTTCTTCCAACAAAGTCATTGTATGATAGAAAATCAACACGTGACCTTCTTCGCACCCAACCTCCCGAGGTCATGTCGAGACAACCGATGTAGAATGATTGTGAATGTGAGTGTGGTGATGGGGATCAAGATAATTGGGAAATATTATATCTTCAACATGCAATGTCGGGATTTGTGAGTCTAAAGAAAAGAATGCTCTCCTAACTTGAAGTGGTGTGATGGTTCGATCTAAGATAATAGTTTCTCATAGACTCCAATCAATGTCGATGTTCACCGATATTCTATTCATTGGTTGATGAACACATGGAAAATGACCTGCACGCGCCTCGTATAGATTTCTAGACAAGGTCATGGAAGTAAGAACGAGAGGCACAATGAAACCATAGGTATTTATGGGTGATTTTCCGGTCTGTTCCAAATATTCTTAGCCTGATTGGCTGCTATGTTCGATGAAGGAAAGATGTGCAATAATATCTGGTAGAAGTGGTGAAGATCTAAATACTATTATATGAAAACTAGTTTCAATGTCTAACCGTAGCAGGCCCGTTGGGTTGTGAGACCCGGGATCACAACCAAAGACTCATGGAGGTTGTGGCCCTTAGATGGTCATGTGCGTAATCAAACCCTGTTGTGAAGGGCGAGTCCAATAATCGTAGGCTTGATTAGTAGCTATGTTTAGTGTATTGATTTGTTCTATCTTCTTAGTAAAAGTTGCAGGTTTGTGTAATATTGTCAAACATAAGCTGGTATCAATGTCAATTATTAATTCTAGCCCGTTGGGTTGTGGGACCAATGGATCACAATCGTATGTCTTTTCATTTTGTGGACCGTTGATTTTCATACAAAATGAAATAAAATTACTTTTATAAGAAAAATAATTACTAAAAGAGATCTAATCTATGTTTTTGGAGTTTTCACAATATTTTGGATCAAAGCAATAAAATCAAACTAATCTATCAAAGGAAATATTTTTGTTCTTTTCTAATCTTTAAGAAATGTGTTATAATCTAATAAATAAACTAAAGACAAGTAATCAACCGGATGTAGCTGGTTACTTGTGCAAATGTATGAATCTAATCTAAATCAAACAACCTAATCTAATCAAAATCCTCCAAACCCTACCTTAGAGGTGAAGAACAAATCATGACCCTGAAAGGGCTATTGTTCCTCACAACTTCCCTGGTAATGTTAAAAGGAAAACTTACTAAAATGAATGATTCTCTACTCTATTTGATATGAATGATTTTCTACTCTATTTGATATGAAATTGACAATTCAACACACAAGGCAAAAAAACACACAATTCCAACCTGGACAAGCAAGAGCTTTGGAAAATCTAGTTGTGTTTGTATCTGTCCCCTTAGTATGTTCCTTTCTTTCTCTGAGTGTTCATGTGAGTCCAAGAGATTGGGAATGCAAGAACAATAGTAGGAGGATGGCACTTGAGCAATGGCAGCTTGATGGTAGTCCAGATGTAATGCAGGTAGAAGAGAGATAGCACAAGAGATCAGAGCTTGGCTATGCAATTCCTAGCAAGATCGTAGTAGCAATACAATGCAAGATACACAAAATTCTCAGGCCTTTTTCTTGAATACAAGCATGGAATATATAGGAATTGAGGATGGGAGGTTCCTTCATGCACAAGGTAAGAAGAAGTAGTTCCAACTAATTAAATCTATTTAAAATAGAAGAGGGAAGGAATACCATGCAAACAAGACCATTTTTAGGCAATTTGGTTCACAAACACACCCTAAAAGTTGAGTTAAGTGAAGCGTCATGTGTCAAAAACATGCATGAAGAGTTCTAAAAAAATCATTCAAGACCACCGCTCTACATAGGGAGGCGATCCTAGGACTGCGCCCAAGCCTGGGAAGCGAGTCCCAAGACCGCCCCCAAGTCGAGAGGTGGTCCTGACACTAAAGGCCAAAACAAGCACATAATGAAGCAGGAAGCTTGGGAAGAAAGCACGTGAAGGCTAAGTAAAGGCGTCTAGGCAACAAATATGCACTTTGTGAATGGGGTTTGGAGCTTGAAAACCTTATTGAAAGGACCTAAATCATCATTGGGGAATTTTGTAACCTTTTTCGATAATGTAGCACATGCAATTTTAGGTGCATACAACCATCTTTATCCTTGTCTTCATGTTCTTTCTTTTTATAGACCTTACTTGCATGTCATGCCATTTGCATTTCCTCTTTTTAGCCCTTTCTCTAAAATTGGCCAAGTCTTAAATATTCTATGTGTATGTGTGTGAGTATTCACACATTTACCTACTTCCCTCTGTTGTGTGCATATCTTTGCATCATCATGTCTTCTCTTCCCATCCCAGTGCACACTTTCTCTCATTGTCTTGATCTTTTAGTTTTAATTGTAGTTTGTGTGCACACTCATGCACACAACTTCCATCCTCCACACATGGCTAATATTTATCCATTTATTTTGACCAAAATTCAGCATAAAATGTTACAGTGTATCCTCTATCACTCATTTGGATCAAATTCAAACGATTATCTTTCGGTGCTTCAACATACAAGACATTTTCAATTTTTAATTTACCATTATTAAGGCTAATAATACCCTTACCTGAAATTCTTTTTATTGTATTATCTCCAAACTTCACATTACCTCCATTCACATTTTTCAAGGTGATAAACTTACTCTTATCTCATATCATGTGGCTTGAGAAACCACTATCAATATACCATAGATTTCCTTCATTTTGTGCAAGAAATGTTGTCTAAAAAAGCATGGAGTTTTCTTTATTCATCTCTTGATCCTGCTTCTTTGTCCATAATTTTGTTTATCCATCCTTATAATTATCCATGATTTCCTCATTCTTACATTTCCTAGAGGATTCTTCAAATCCACTTCTAGAAAATGAGCTCTATATGAATAGTTGTGGCACTTATAACATTCAATATTAAAATTCATCAAAGGAGAAAATGAGTTATAGTTTCTATTTGAGAACACATATGAACTCATATAAGTATCTTTGCATGATTTTTATTCAAAGGAAGAGGATTTCTTGTATGATGCTAGTAGTGTTGTTTCAGATGTTGAGTCTAAATCTGATTTTGAAGATGTTGGAAATAATGTTGTTTATGACTAAATATGTCATAAGATCCTCTAGTGATGGTTCTTCATTATTAGGTGATTTCATATCGATTATTGTAGCCACTCTGAGGAAGATGAAGAGGATGTTGAAGATGATCTAGAGAGTATCCAAAAGGAGTTAAGGCATGTTGAAAAGAAGAATAATAAGTTGAGTTCTCAGGTCAAAGATTATGAAAATAAGGTTCATGATCTAGAAAAAGAGTATAGGTCTAAAACAAGCAAGCTAAAGGAGTCAATCAGATTACTAGAAGAAAAGGTAAATTTTTTAGTTTCAAGTTTGCAAGAAAAAGAAATTAAATTCACCAAATTTAAAGAATAATTAGATTTTTTGAGGGCGGAGTTGTTATATGTTAGTAACAAAACAATGTCCTTTCATAAATTTGAGAAAAGTGTCAAAGATCTTGATGATCTTATTAACAAACATAGATCAACAGGTGAAAAGAAGGTTTGGGGTTTAGTGATGACCTCAAGGGAAAGGAGAAGATGCAAGATGAAAATGTTTCAAGAAATAAGGATGAAGAACCATGCAAGGAGGATGGAAAGAAGGATATATTTGTCAAAGACAAGATGAATCCAAATTATATTAAGCAACCTAATACCTCAAGGTATGAAATATATTTCAATGGTTATTGTTTCACTTGTAATGGATTTTGTCATAGGGAAAAGGAATGTATGAGGTTAGTGAGAGATAATGATTCATGGAGAGATAGTAGGAGTGAGAAATCTAAGATTATGGTATGTTATAACTATCATGAAAGAGGACATGTTGCTAAATATTGCTTGTATGAACCTTCAAGTCAGAATTGGAGTAATGAAAGTTACAAAAGAAAGAGTAGAGTTGTGTATTTCAGCTATAGAAAGTATGGCATGTTGCTAAGGATTTTTATGGGCTTAAAGGGAAAGGAAAGAACCATAAAAGTCCCAATGTGTAAGTTAGAAGGAAAAACATGTCATGGGAACCTAGAAGGGCCAATTATGGTTCACCAAGAGCTAATTTGGATGTAAGACAAGGTGTGTCACAAAATGTTGATCTGAAACAAGATGAAAAAGTTGAAGTGTAGGTATCTAAGAGGGCTTGGTACCTCATAAGGTACATCTTCTATATTGATCAAGATGTACCATACCTCTACTAGGATTCTTAGAGGTATAATGGTTCATATGAAGCATTGAGAAGAGGGAGAGCTAAGTGATTGATGTAATATTACAATGAAGATCATGTCATATTGTCAAGGAAGACAAAGGTGTGTTATCATGTTGTCAAGGTATGTTGGTAGTCTATTATGTTACTTCATTCATAGAATGTGAGGTTATGGTAAAGGATCTATTTTGGTCTTGTCATGATGTTTTGGTAATTGAGGTCTTATGAAGCCTTGTCTTGGTATTTCAAGGTGTTGTTATGATCTACTTATATGCTAATTTTATAATTCAAAGTATATAGGCTTGGAGTATGAGAGTTATATCATGAGTCTTCAATGTGATAAGAAAGTTGGTCAAGTTCTTTGTTTGTTCATGTTAGTGTGAACTTTTTCAAATGGTCTAGAGAAGGTGCATCACTGTCAAGAGCTCCATGTTCTATGTTAGGGTCTGAGAGTCCATGTTTGTGTCATCTTGTCAAGGATTGTGGTGTCCTTAAAAGAAGATATTTTCCAATTTTCTTGAGCTTTTGGTCATTTATTTCAAAATTTGTCTAATGGGTAGAGTAAGTCCTAATATGAAGGTTGAGTCAAGTAAGTGTTATCCTATCATTCCGAGTGAAGGATGTTTGCAAGTGGTGTCAATGTACAAAAATATGGATTAATTGATTAACATGCCAAGATATATCTGAAACTCTTGAAAAGGGAGTATGTTTTAAAGGTGAAATCATCCAGGGATATATGTAATGCATTTTATTGTTAAGCTTTGTATATGCATGCTCATAGTTGAAAGTCTTGATATTGAAGCAAATCACAATGTGGGTATGCATTCATAGTGTTTCATGCTAAGTAATCTAAAGGAGAAGGTTTTCTCAAGTGAATAGAGAGTTATTAGTGTTGGATTGAAGCCTTGAAATCATAAAATGTGTAATATGTTACAAAAAGATTTGTCTCAGAGGCTTTGAGAAAAATCTAACCTAGGGTTTATGAGAAAATTGCTATAATATGAGATGGAGTGACTAAAACCTCATGAAATATTCATCATATTATCTCAACATAAGTAGGAGATAGATTTGAGAGTTTCAGAAAATTCATTGTATGATATTCTATTTCCTTACCGAGTTTGAAACAGGGTGTAAGAGACCTAATTGGCAAAGAGTGAAATTACAAACTGGGAAGTGCTTCTTCAATACTATGCATCAAGGCTCATGGAGGTGACTAAATGCCTTAATGGGTACTCATAACAGGTGAGGTTTATCTAAGAAAGGGTATGCATCAAAATCTAGGTGGAAATTTCTCATAATGTAGGCCTAATAATCTATGTGCACAGTATAAAGAAGTAAATATGATATAGAGACTATTTTAAAGCCTTTTTATTTTGAAAAGGTATGAATAAGGTTGTAAAACCTTTGTGTGGATCCTAGAAGATGAGCAAGGTCAATATTTGAGGTTTTTGTGTTCTTGGAGCATCAAGTATAGTGTTTGAAGTTAAATGAATCAATATAGGCCTGTAGGTGGTTCTTTGTTCTTATGATGGATTTTGTGAATTTCTTGGGAGTGTGAAATATTATTCAAAGACTGATATAGTGTGTTGATGAAGAGAGAGTGGTCTACTTCATCCATTTACTTCAATTATTGGATCTCAATACACATATAGTGAAGAGGACTATGATAGAACCAAGTAATTAAAGTTCGGAGGTCTATGATCCGAGCATTTACAAGTATGAAGTGGTTACTTATTTCCATTTATAATTTTTTGAGAATCTCTCGGATGATTTAGAAATTTTAATCTTCTCAGTGAAAGCCAAAGGTGTAACTAGTTGGTTGAGCTTTAGAATAAGTTGATTGGTGACTTTGTGATAAAAGTAAAATGTGCACAAAATATGTCATGGGCATCTATAGGTGTTAGAGTCACAATAGACATGTAATAATGACTTGAAGTTCGCTATGTAGTGATTTAAGGGTATAATCATCTCATGGATGCATTAAACAAGTCTAAAGACTATCAAATGAAGAAGGTCTACTCTAGGTTTCAAAATTTGAGTTATAAAACATCTATAGTAATGCTACAATATTTTTAAAAGATCAAATATGGAGCTACATGTATGCAAGAGGCTAATCAATCAGGGGAGTTAGATATGTGTTTCAATAAGATGATCCATGGTGTCAAGAAGGCATGGTTGTTGGCATGAATGAAACTTGGCATGATAGATGGTTAGTTCCTTGTTTACAATGGTTCATTGTTGACATGCTTCTGAGGGTGCAATGTCTCCAAGACAAGTGAAGACTTCTTGGGTAACCTCTTATGAGTGCAAGGTGGTTAAGAATATGTTTCTTGACAAAAGAATGGTGTAGGCATGAGTATATGATTGGTTTCTTGCAAAATTTAATTCTTCATGATGTTAAAACTCTAACATTGCATGCTAGGAGTTGAACTAAGTGCATGTAGTAGGGTACTTGATTTGTTTAATATTGTAAATGTCCTCATAGCCAAAGGAGAGCATGGATTTACCTATAAATAGGCTTGTGTGGTGCATGTTAATGTTCTCGAAAAGAAAAATGGGTGATTGATGCTATCAAGCTCAAAAATTGCATGAAGGAAGCTTAAAAGACTGAGAAGGAGCTTTTGGACTATGTGAAAATGATTGCCATATCCCCAAGACAAGAGAGCAAGGTAAGAATCCATTTTTTTGTGTTTTCAGTAGAAATTTGGATAGCCTAATCCTAGGGGGTTATTTATAAGGTATGTCATGGTATTTATAGTCTTCTAAGAGCCTATCAAAGTTGGTTGTAATTGCACTGAAGAGTTAGAACTAGGATCTTAGTATTGAGAAGCTTTGAGGTCAAATTTGGTAAAGACAAGCCTATTTTAAGCCTTGACAAGTCAAAAAAAGATAACTAATGTGGTGAGTTGATTTTCTTGCATTTAAGTTCTCATTGTTAGCATGATTGTGAATGTTCCCTATCAGCCTTAGGTTTACTACATTGTAGTTGCATGGTGAATTATGAAGGAAAAAACAACGTTTTAGTGTGAAATGGCAAGTCTTTGCATGTTTGTATGGTGGTTGATGATGCTCTTAATCAAATATGAGGTAAAATGTTGTTAGTTTCATGATTTTTGGTGTACATGGGTCTTGTGTATGATCTTTCTTAATGGGAGTACAATGTTTTCATGAATGTTTTGAAAATGGCCAAAAATAAAGTTTTTGTGAGAAATCATTAGTTTGTGAGATATTTTAGAGTCTTTTGTTTATGTTTCCAACCAAATTATGATCCTATAAAGCTAAGAAAGGTAAATATTAGTTAGTACATGTATGAACTTTGTCATTAATGTAAAAAGGGGAGAAGTTTAGGAGGTTTTCCATCAATGACAAAGGGGAGATTGTTGGCATGTTGTGTTTTAGGTGTTTCATTGATGTAAAATCCCATTAATGACAAAGAGGATGATGGATTAGAGTTAAAGATTCTTAGTAGTGATGATGACATGGAGATTCAGGTTTCAAGAAATGGTGGCATGATTGATTTGAGAATGGCTTAGTTAGCAAGCCCAATTATGTGACCTAGCTAGCCTAGGTGATGGTGCATGATGGTTGAGCTTCTTGGTGAGCTTGAGGAGCATGTTGCAGCATGGAGAGCATGTTTGGGGAGTGTTTAGGCACTCACATGAGTTTTAGGATGTAGATACAGTTGAAGACCAAGTTTTAGGTGCTCATCTAGACTAGGTCTAGGTGTTAGAGGCATGAGGATGAGATGTAGAGCTATGTGAGCTCATGAAGAATTATGTAAAAAAATGTCATACATGATATATTCCAGGTATGTTAGACCTTTTGAGATGTTTTATGGTGAGTTATGATGTTATTTCAGTTGACCCTAGCCTAGACTATGCAAAACCCTAAGGGCTAGCCATGAAAATGAGATGGGATGGAAATATGGAGAGATATTTGTGACATGATGATGATTAGAGATGATGAAAAGAGGTTTCATAGAGGTGTGAGAAAAAATTTGAGTCATTATAAAGAATATTTTGCAAGTTATGATGTTTTGGTGAAATAGGGTCCAAAGAAAGGGTGTTTTCTAGCTCGAATTGCACCTTTTGATGCTCACCATAATTGTTTGATTTGCATGGGACCTTTTGGATTTCAGGGATGTTTAAATTGATTATATAAGGTTTCAAAAAAATAATTAGGTCATTTCATCATCAATTTTTATGAACAAATGTTAAGAAGGTAAACAACTTTTTGTGTGTTTGAACCCTAGCTCAAAGTGGTAGGAGATAAAATGATCATAAGTGCATAAATTTATTTATAGTGCATGGATGATGATTTTATGATGTAGAGGAATCCTCAGGTTTCTATAAAGGTATGGTAGTGGTTGTGGTGATGAGTGGACCCCACTCAAATAGGTCTTTTTAAAAGTTTTAGTTTGGGACAAGGTTGTCCAAAGGAGTTGCAAAATAAATGGACATTGTTTTAGTATGTGATTTTTTATTGATTTACATGGTGGTTTTAGGTCATGATGATGCATAAAAATGGAAAAGTGTGCCCTATTTGTGAAGACTAGTCAAAGGGTAGTTTTGGGGCAATTTTAGGAAGTTTACAGAGATGAGCTTGGTTGAAGGCCTTCCACTTGGATTTGGAAGGAGTTAAATATGTTATGGAAATAGATTAAAAGATTTTCAATTAGTATAATTTTTGTATCATGATGATGATATTTGATGGGTCATCCAGGTCAGTTTGTGAGAAGAAGGTTTCTTGATTTTCAGGACATGATTGCTTTTGCTGAAAGAATGAGTTGGTTGAAGCATGAAATGGATTGAGTTTATGCTTTATATCACATAAAGTGAATAGGGATAATTTTTTTCCTATTGAAGGAATTTTTGAGGTCTTGTAAGTGGCATAAAGGTGAAAACTAGTTGAGTTTTTCAAAAACTGGTTTTGGGCAACATGATTTGGAGAAGAGGAAAGTAGTTGTGGTTTGAACACATGGATGTTTCATGATGATCTAACTTGCATGGATGTGATTTAAAGGTCCCAAGGATTTCATATATAGGTCACATTCCATATTTTAGTTATTTTGGAGTGGTCTTGAGGCCCAAAGGTGAAAAAGGGTGTTGGAAACATCTTGTGTTTGGTGAAGGATATGAGCCTTTTGGCCCATGTTATGAATTATTTGATTGGTAAAAGTAAAATGTGTGACCATGTATGATGATTTATATGTTATATTACACATTTATGGTGAATTTTGGATCTTTAATAATCATGGTTTTGTGATTTGTGGTTTTAGCTCATCCTAGTGATGGGGTTTTGAGCTTTTTGGTGCAAGATGAGATGGTTTTGGGCATGGCCAACCTATATGGGTCATATGTGAAAATTTTAATGATTTATGAATTGAATTTTTTTAAGTTTAATTGGTCAAACCAAAGGAAGGGAAACTGACTTGGTGAGTGTTTGAATCAAGAAGAAGGTATAAAAGTGATGTTTTGGGTGCAAATTTGGACTACTAGTTGAGCAAGAGGAAAAAGTGTGACCTATGTGAGAGTGTTTTGTAGGTACCAAGGAATGTTTTGAGATTTGAGATAGTTCATGAAATGTTGAATAATGTTTTCAAGAGTGTGTGTAATGGTTTGAAGCAAAGAGAAGTGAAGAAAGTGAGAGATAGAGTGAGTTGGAGAAGCTAGGGTTTGAGCAAGGGTTTGAAGGTGTTTGGAGCTGAATCTTGTGATCACCATCAACTGAGTTGTAGAAGCATATCTTTAGTGATATCTTCATCAAAATATTGTGTGATGATTCATATTCAAGAAAGTATTTGTTCTGTTAATATCAACAAGGGTTTATGGATTAATGCTCCTGGGGTTGTGCCTCACTAAAGAAATCTCTTGTGATGTGTAATATCAACTTGAAGGGTTTAGGGATGTTCTCTTATAACTTGTGGGTGTTGGTGCCTCACTTAAATGGTTAAATCTCTTGTGATGTGTAATATTCACTTTTATCCTTTTCTCGATGTTCTTTCCTATTTATAGACCTTACTTGCATGTCATATATATCCCTTTCTCTAAAAAAAGTTAAATTTTATTATACATGTATGTGCATGAGTTTTTACTTACCCTTATGAGGTTTTCCATCACTTATATTTCTTGCGTTGTCATGATCTTTTATTTTAGTGTTTGCACTCTCTTAGTTCTATGGCATTAATACTCAGCCAATTATGTTTACCAACATTCAACATAAAATGTTACAAAGTGTATCCTATATCATGTCATAATATGTGACATTTAATATGAGTTGTTTATTAAACAACTCATATAACAATATTAGTTTTGGTGAGTTTCAATAGCTCACATATTTAGGTGCTGAGAAGAGAGATTTGTGGGAGTGTTGTTGAACAACCTCCTTGTTTTTAGGAATGCATATTCCTATATATATGCAATCGTGTGATATGAATTAATACAGAGCATTATTGGTTTATCATTTGGTATCGGAGCTTTGGTTTGTGTAATGGAACAATAAATTGTTTGCAAGGGTGGTGATATTGATCCTTATCATGTGCAATAAAGAATGCTTGATCCGATCTAAGGCATGTTATCATTTGCGTGATGTCTACAACTGGCGATTTGTAAATATCTCCATCTGCAATTTGACTGTAGATCTGCATGCACCTTGGCGTGTTCGTAGTCCAAGCATGAGAGAGGAGATATATTGGCGTAGCTGTTTGAGTAGATTAGTAGTTTTATAGATATATTGAATATTGAAATAAAAACGTGGCTGAGTGTGATGTATTCACATTGTGTATTGATAGATCTGCGCAATCTATCAAAGATCTGACACCTGCAGATTGGTGGAAAAATCATACGCAGCTCGAGTAAACTGACTGTGCGTATTATTTTGAGGCTTGTGTTTCTGAGGCCACGCTCCCACTCTCTTTACATCTGCTCCACTACTGGTCAGATCCTATCGACCCTCAAACCCCACGTTTCAATAAAGCTGTCAAGGAGGAATTGTGTCAGATTTCCTTCATTACACGTGCATCAAGAGTTGTAGCCTTCCACGTATTATTCCAAGTTTTGTTTTTGGTCTTAGCATTTCATGGTGTCTCCCTACCGCACCTCTTGGCATTCAAGCCTACACCAGTATCATAATCGCGCATGCAGCTGTGTAAGTGGGATTCGGTTGTCAAAGATCTGCTAACATTCTTTATTGTATCCGCATTCTCCCTACATCCATTTGGATCTGTACACTTTGCATTGATCTCCAAATTGCTCGGACTCAACAGTGTCAACCTCTGTACGCATCTTGACATTCTGCAGACCTGTCTCAGTGATCACTACATCTTCGCAACCATGGAAGTGCTCCACGTATATGCATAATCATGTCGGAGATACTCATTTCCATCCTCTGAGGGATGATAAATCTGGACACTTGCATTAGAGGTGATCTCCTCTTGTCAGACTGATCTACACTCAGAAAAACAGTCCTCTCCGGCTCCACCGGCATAATTTGCATTCTATAGTGAACTCAAACCGTTCGTTGCATGTACATCCATCTATTGAATTGCACTGGACAGCTGTTCAAGAATTCTACATTGGATGCTTCACATCACATCAAGATCGATGTTGCAGTCAATAGTAAGCACACTATTTTTTTAGTATTGTTTTTAGTATAGTAAGCAGTCAAAGGTGTATCGTTTGTCTTTATTCATTATATAGTCCTCATGGTTATAAGTTTTTATAACTTAATCCGTGTTCAAGTTTTTAGTATTTTGGTCTATGTTAATGGTAAAGTGGTAGTTCCCACTCAAAGTTAAACAAAAGATAAAGTGTATATATTTTTTGTCAAGTCGTCACTTGGTCAATGTCAACATGTCCATATAGCATTGAGTCTGTCTCCATTTTAAAATTAAAAAAAAAAAGAGTCGAAACATTTTTTGTTATTGTCATTGTTATAGTCATTTTCATTTAAAAATTAATCTCAGTTTTTTAAATTTTTAGTCCAGTTGTCATATTGTCTTCCGGACGCATTTTCGGTTGAAACCGACGTCCATTTTTTTAACATGGCTAAGTTGAATCGAATTGAAAAATTCAAAGGCAAAGATTTTTACACATGGCAGGTGAAAACTCAGTTGTTATTAATCAACAAAGATTTGTGGGAGATTGTGGATGGCAAAGCAAAGAAACCAAGAGATGCAGAGAAGCGGCAATATGGGACATCAAAGATCGAAAAGCCATAGCAATCATTGGATTGGGATTATCTGATGCATATTTGCATCATATAGATTTGTCAAAATCCTCAAATACAATTTGGACTACACTAAACAAACTATTTGGATCGCAAGCAGGAAGCGCAGCAGTATCACTAAAACAAAAGTTGTTCGGACTCAAAATGGAGGAAGGTGACAACATGGTGGAACACATAAGTAAGTTTCGTTCTGTATTGAATCAATTAGCTGGAATCAAAGTAGATGTTCCCGACGATGATGCAAAAGCAGTTTTACTTAATAGCATGCCTCCTAGCTATTCTAATATGGTCTTCACTTTGAGAAAAATCAATCCAAGTCTGGAAGACTTGATTTCTTCTTTGATAGAGGACGAAAATAGAACAAATAAAATTGAAACAGAAGAAAAAGCATTATATGGAACACATGGTAAAAAGAGATACAATCATTCTTTCAAGCAAGGTTCAACCTCCCAGGATCCAAAGAAAAGGCTTATTTGTCACTATTGTAATGTTTCTGGACATGGAATAATGTTTTGTAAACAACGAGCTAGGGATCTGTTGGATGGTAAATTGAATAATAAAGCTTTTATTTCTGAAAATAGAGAAGAAGAAAGTGATTGGGAAGCAGGATCCAACCATTCACATGATAGAGAAGTTACTTGCTCAAGATAGTGAAGAAGACTTTCTCTTCTAAAAATAATGCATCCACTGGAGGATGGAGGCACAGGAGGCTGGAGGTCATTCAATGACCTCTCGTCAGTCACCAACGACGGGGCCACACGAAGCTGTGGTGATTGTGTGTGTGTGAGTTTGTTTTCTTTTCAAAGTTGCAGTTGATTTCAGTTGTGTGCAGCGTAATTTTTTCTCAGTGTTCCTGTTATGGCTTGAATAAGTGAAATGTTCACATTGAGGGGGGGAACATGGTCTCAATGTTCCATTTTCTCTTTTCATATTTGTAATCAGTGAGCGGTATTTCCTACATAATTCCCTAATGGAAAAGCATATTGGACAGATGAAAGCACAAAAGAAAAGCAGCATCATGATATTGAGGTTGTTGGTTGTCCTGTAAAACCATCCCTGTTGAGGTTGTTGGCTGTCCTGTAAAACCATCCATGTTGAGGTTATTGGTTGTCCTATAAAACCATCCGTATTGAGGTTGTTGGCTGTCCGGAAAAAACCATCTAGATCATGAGCACGCACAGGCGGCACGCTGCAGAAGGAAGTGCAATTACTCTTCCCCATGTTCGCACTAAGGGGGGGAATGTTAGGAAATCTATCATTTAGTGCTCCATTAATATTTATGATTTAATATTTACTTAGAGGTAAATATATGTGTGTAATGTAAATGTTAATATGAGTTGTTTATTAAACAACTCATATAACAATATTAGTTTTGGTGAGTTTCAATAGCTCACGTATTTAGGTGTTGAGAAGAGAGATTTGTGGGAGTGTTGTTGAACAACCTCCTTGTTTTTAGGAATGCATATTCCTATATATATGCAATCCTGTGATATGAATTAATACAGAGCATTATTGGTTTATCGGTAGTATTGTCTCCAAACTTCACATTACCTCCATTCACTTATTTTAAGGTGAGAAACTTACTTTTTATCATTTCATGTGGCTTGAGAAACCACTATCAATGTACCACTGATTTTCTTCATTTTGTACATGAAATGTTGTCTAAAAAAGCATGGGTTTTTCTCGTATTCATCTCTCGCTCCCGCTTCTTTGTCCAAAATTTTGCTGATCCATCCTTATGATTATCCATGATTTCCTCATCCTTACACTTCCTAGAAGATTCTTCAAATCCACTTATATAAAAATGAGCTTTATGTATATAGTTTGGGAACTTATAACATTCAATATTAAAATTCATCAAAGGTGCAAATGAGTTGTAGTTTCTATTTGAGGACACATATAAACTCACATATGTATTCTTTTTCTATCAAATTTTTTTACATGAGATATACAATCTTTTTTCCTATGAACAAACTAGCTACATGACAAATAATAGCCATAAACATAGTTTTGAAACTTGTTCTTATAGTGTGTCCTTTAAGGAAATGGTATTTCCTTGATTCCTTTTGGAGGAATGCTAGAATTTTGTGGAACATGACTCTATTCCCTCTTGTTTCTTTCATTTCAAGTGCTTGTATTTTTAGGAATAAAAGTTTCTTCTTTCTTGTCATTTTCATTTCTAATAGGAATTTTAAGAGCATTTACATAGCTTTATGCTTTGTCTGTACATGTCGTCTTTGGTGTCTCTTTAGGATTTTCTTTTGCAATCTTCTCATTGTACCCAAGACTTGTTTTGATAAATGGTGATCTTTGATTGTTGATAATATCATATAATACTTCAGATCTCTTCTAAAATTTGATACATTTGTTTAGCTTAGTATTTTTTTCTTAAGTTCTTCCCTTAAAGAAACAACTTCACATTCAAGTTTCTCACAATCTTCTTCTTTTTGTTTCAACTATGTTTTCACATCCTCATCCATCTTCTTCATCTCTTCTAGTTGAATCTTTAGATCAATGATGATTTTATTGGATTCTTCAAGATCATGTGTCATCTTTGATTTTAAGGTACCATACTCATCTTCTAGTTTTTAAAATTGTTTTTTTTGTTTATTAGTTTTTTGATCTCATCTACAACAAAAATGAGCTCTCCTTCAAGATCCCCCTCGCTTTAATTACGTATCTTCTAAAACCATTTATTATTTGTTTTATTTAATCTCTAATGTCATGAGAAATGATTCTTCTTCATCACTTGCAAATTTTATTTCATCTCTTTCTTCAGATGAGTTGATTCCATCCTTAGTATAGAGATTTTTCTCATGCTTGTAGAAGTTCTTCCTATTCTTAAATTTTGTTTGCTTATTGTTCTTCTTGGACTAATAATACTTCTTACTTTCCAATGAGTTGTGATATTATTTATCATCATGGTTTTTATTTTTACATATGGACATTTATTGGCATTATGTCCTATTTCACCACAATCAAAAATTTGAAGGGTAACTTACCTTTTTATTTTCTAGACCCTTTCCACAACCTCCTAACAAAGCAAACTTCATCCTCATCCGACTCATTGCTAGAAAAATTATGTGATTAAATTTTCTTTCTCTTCACCTTCTTTGATGCTTGGAACACTTCTCACTTTGATGATTTATATTTTTAATTCCTCATCTTATATGCTATGAGGATTTGATGCAACTCATCCATTGTTAGGATGATTAAATCCTTAATCTCATCGATGGAAGAAAATTTGTCATCAAACCTAAAAATAAGAGATCTTAGCACTTTTTACACAATAATTGCATCCTTAATTTCTTCTCCAAATCATCTATCGATATTGAAAACTCCATCCACATGAAGAAATTAGGCTGAAATTTTTTCATCATCATTCATCTTCAATCCATCAAATTGACCTCTATGCGTTTGGAGTTTTTCCCTTTTAATTTTGACATCTCCTTCATAAATTTTCTTGATTTTATCCCATATTTCCTTTACTGAACCACAATGCATCACTTTAACAAACTCTACCTCGAAAAACCACATACTATTGCATTCATATCCTTTGCATTACTCTCAATTTATTTCTTTCCAACTTGATCTATCGAGGAGTTATTGGAGCTATATAACCACTTACAAAAGATTAGCAAATATCAAACACAAGGGTCATTAGGTAAGTATGCATCCTTATGCTCTAAATGGAATAGCTAGTTACATCAAATAATGGATCTCTGTTTGAGGAGAATAATTCTTGACTTGACATGTGTGCTTCGAGATCTAACTTATAGCCTTTAAACTATTCTTGAAGGAACCTTATATAATACCAATTATAGAACACCCACAAACACTCGAGAGGTGGGGTGAATCTTTTTATGCAATCTTTCACTTATTTAAATATTTAACTTCCACAACAACAACAATCATACAAGATCAAAAATTATACAACACATGATTTATGTGGAAATCCTTCGGAGAAAACCACATAGAAAAGAGTTCTTAAAGCTAGTGTCCAAATCTAGCCAAAAAAATTAATTGCTTTAAAAATATTTGTAAGCAGAAAAAATAATGGAGACATTAATCCCCAAATTTCAAGCACAAACTCAAATACTTTGTGAGAACCAACTCACTGGATACACCAATCCCCAACTTAAAGCACCAACTCAACTACTTTGTGAGCACGAACTCGGTGGAGACACCAATCCCCAATTCGTATGAGGTCAACTATACAAATTTCCACCTTCTGTAATTGATTCTTCAACATGTTGATGGAAGTTAGATCATACTTCACTTCCCTTGTTGTCTTCACATACCTACACTTTTCAAATTTGACTTATTGCAAACCTTGTTCGCTCTTTCTTCCTCTTCAACAATGTTACATTCTAGTCTACTTAAGTTTTATCTTCCTTCTTCTTCATAAATCTTCTTGATAGATATTCATTTATCATTGTTTTCTTCTCCTCTCTTTTCTCTCTCCCCTCTTTTAGAATTTTGGCATCATCGTAAATGAGCACACTTTGATTTTCAATTTAATACCTTTATATATCAGTTTCATCTCTTAAAATGATGTGACAAATTTCCAAGAGTCGGCCAAAATAACATTCTTTTGGATACTTATCTTGAGTAGGATTTTCCAAATTGATATTTTAATTTCTCGAGTTTCTCCTAGTCTTCCATGGAGTTCCCTTGTTTTGTCTTTTTTTCCGCAGATTTTCATGACCTTTACTGAGAATTTCTCTGGTATACGCATCATTCCTTGACTTCTACATACTTTTTATAATCTCTGAGGAATTATGAAGACTTATGCCACCTTTCTCTAAAATTCACAGCATTTCTTGACTTCCGCGGGCTTTCTCTTACTTACAATGTATTCTCCCTTTCTTTATCCCTTCATTAACTCCTCTCGAAACCTATGAGACACTATAACAAATCCACGGTACACTATAGACCATTTTCAAATCCACATAACATTATAATAAATCCCTAGAACACTAAAAATATTTTCATTTGTTGTGCAACATGTAGAATTCAAATCTGGGTCAATTTTTTTATAAATGCCATGCTCCTAAAACATTAATGGCAATATTTCTAACATATGAAACACGTAATATGATTCCTTTATCAACATTCTTTTGACATCAATGACAATATTTTCAACAAAATCCAAACATGTATAAAATTATACATAAGGTCAAGACCTTATGGTAATCGTGAGTTTTTAATCACACTCTCTAAAACAAAGTATAATTAGGTTTAGATTCTCCTATTTTAGTAATTTTCATACCCATAACTTCCCAATATCATATGTAATTATCTAAGTGCACTCATCCCCTTGTGTTTTCAAGTTCGTATCTTGTTTAGTACATTAGTTACAAGTATTAATGTATTTCTCTTATATTAGTAATTAATTTTGGAAGTTATTAATCATAATAACCTCATGTCTTTAATGCTTACATCCTTAAGTATAGTCATTTCACTAAATTATTAAATTTCACATAATCTAATTAAGGTGTAAACATTTTGGTGAACCCAACATTTTATCTTGCACATTCTCCCAAACCCTAGTCATCATAGGGTTTAATATCTATATTATATATTCAAATCCACACATGATTTTATGTATCATTTGTTTTAACTCTAGTTTCAACAATTTTCCCGAGGTTCTCATTATCGGTCCTACCCTTTGGGTCTCTTTCTAGTGATATTAATTACCTATTTACCTTTTGTTTCAAATTTCAAGCATATCAACTAATCTTCAAATCCCTTTGAGTTTTTTTATTTATTTTTATATATTTAATCAAAACCTACTTTCCCCTAATTTTGAGCACATAATTCATAAATTCAAAATTACCATGTTTAGTAATTAGGGAATAATCGGGAAAATGTACAATTTTGGGGAAAATCCTTGGATCTTATCCTTCCATATAATCAAATTTAAAATTTCATATTTTTCTCATAAAATTCAATTTATATTTTCAAATATGGTCATTTTATTAATTTGACGACATTCATTTTTGGGTCTTAACTCGTATGATCTTTCTATTTTTGGCCCTCCATGTTTTGATTATTATTATTAGTTTTTACCTAATTAGAGTTTCTTCTCTCATATTTTTTGTCATCATGGACAATGCTACAAATTCTCAAGTCTCATTATATGATTTACTTCAACGTCATCACACATACAAAAAAATATCACAAAACTATTATAAGAAACAATGCTTTGTGATAATACAACACCTTCCCATGTGAATTCAATTTTGAGTTATATTTCAGCTCCTTACCCAAAATTTCTATACAAAAAGCGGTACATGATGATAGTTATTGGTTGGAACTTTACCCATATTTTCTATACATCTAGGGTCATCTATTTTACACTATATCTAGGTGCTATTGTTCTATTATAATTCATTTCTACTTCCTCATTATGTTTGATTACATATATTGTGTACATGTTATCTTTTGAGCTAATATGACTAACACATATGTCTTGTGTAGCATTGACATCTCTTGCTTCACATATCTTCATTTATATTGACTATTGTATCTTATTATCATGTTTTTACAATATTATTTTCCATGCATACTTGTTTTTATGTGTGAGTTATTACTTTCTTTTTCACTACATATGGCATATGTTCCTTTAAAATCTTCATGGGTGTCCCATGTGCTTGTGGCTTTATGCCTCTCTTATTTACTCCTTTTTGGTCTTCTTTGTTGGCTTATGAGCCTTGATTTTCATGGGACATTGTGGGTGTATCATGTTTTTGGCGTCATGCCTTTTGTGTGATATTGTTTGTATACTTCTTACATATGAATTTACTATTGTTGTAATTATCTTCTACTACATGAATTATTACTCCTATTTCTAGTGTCTTTACTATTTATAGCATTACTTATATTGTACAAATGTATTCCTTTTTATAGGTACAAGTTTTTCAGGGTGGCCACCTCTTCAACATACTACAATCTTCTACAACTTCTCAGGCATCTTATGTATAGGAACTCATATTTTCTTTTGATTCAAGTGCTCATAATTTTCACACATGACTCAAAATATGGGGCATCCATTAAAGTATGTTCTACACCCACATTATAGATATGAATAATTCTAGGGTAACATACATGTACAAAAAGGGTATAGGTAATCGAAACACAATAAAGTATAGAAATCCAAAAATTGGAACATGTTTATAAATGTACAGTTTGGTCAAGACCGTATGGCATGGTCCTTCCCCTTTCACATGGCTTTACCTAGGGAAGTTACACCAACATTCTCGGTAGTTTCACAATTTCATCTACAAAGATTCTACAAACTTCTAACATAATTTCATATCCACTCCACTCAATCTCAATTAGTGGACATGGAGCAATTTACTCCTTCACTTTATACTATAGTTTTAGGAATCTTAGGGGCACGAGTCTCCTTCCTCCATCTACATTTCAAGTACATTATAGTTTCTACTCGGTTTGTGGCATATGGAAAGGTCATGAGGGCACATGTTCTCTTTTCCACTACGTGTCCTTATTTACATAATTAGGCTTGGATCTATGTGCAACAATATGGTTCACATGGTTATGGAAGTTATCAAAGTGGTTGATTTCTTTAGAGGAACTCCTTCCTTTCCTCTTGTATCCAAAGGGAAAGATTTTGACGTTGTTAAATGACTTTGATATAAAATCTTCTTCCATAGTGGGGTGTTTTGGCACTTCATTCCTCTTCTTCTCTCTTCTAAATTCTATGTTGGGTTTCATGCACATAACACTTTGATTTATCCTCGGCATAATTGGGAATGATCACCCCTAATATTTTAGCAAACTCAACAATGTAAATATTCAATTAAAAGAAAATAAAGGGAAAATATCCATCTATAAAATAAACAAGAGTATTCCTTCTATATTTTTCATCTCTCTTTATTTTAACTTTATGAAAATGCAAATATTTAATGTTACATTTTTTATATTTCAGTTAAATTTCAATCCTTCACCATAGAAATTGAATACATTGTGTTGTAGGTTTAATCATGGAGCGTTCCAACACCAAACACAATAGGAATCTATAAAATAAACTCCAAGTGAAAAAAAAAAGTATGTCTACACACTTAGGTATCTTTTCCTTTAAGCATATAATTTCATTTCATACTTAAAGTGGGGTGAATTTAGACACCCAAATTTGGTAATTCACTCTTTGACAATGCTTATTTTAACAATGCACTCTTGCTAAGAAAAAAACCTCTACATTCCCACTTAACACATTTTTAGGTCTCTTTTCTAGATTTTTTATCCTTACACACTAACATGTCATCAATTTTTTAGAGTACAATGCATAAAATCCACATACAAATGTCAATTGACAAGTTGCAAAATTCACATTATATGCTTTCCATCCCTCAACAAGGTCGTCTGATTGGTTAGGATGTGATATATGATCCTTTCTGACTTGTATGGTCTTGTACCAACATGTTCTCCAACTTTACTTTCAATTTCATATTATTTTTGGGTATTTTGATCCATTTGGGTCATACTTTCTTAAATAAATCACCTACGAAACCCTATATAAACAAGTAAACACTACCTCATTTGCAACCTATAAATCATATGGCACTACATTGATACACTCACTTCTAACACTTACAAAGGCACCCAAGACTCCCTAAATATCACAATAGCACATTTATAGTTGTTATGGTAATAATCACTATAGGTCTATTGCTTCTTACTAGGTCAAGGAGTCAACCCATTTCATCTACAAGAACTCAAACATTCATTCTCCTAGTATTTTAGCAAGACCCAAACTCAACTCAAACATTATCAAAGAGATTTGTGAAACTAGTTGCATTCATTCAAATATCACATGCTTAGGTGGTGAATGATGTGTAGTTTGAGGCATGTTTGGATTAGTATTGGCATTGGTGGTTTGTGAGGGTTCTCACAAAACAACTAATATTATTTTGTAAGGTATCCCACCCATGGTTAGGGTTTGAGACCTCATTTAGGATTTTCAAATAAATTCACAACATGATTGCAAATTAGGGTTTGATTATGACGACAGAAAATTAAAAGTAGGTGACTATATCATGAAGTTATAGAGCCTAAATCTAATCAGGTCTAAGACCATATAGAAGGGTCAATACCATATGGTATGGTCCTTGTTGAGTTGTATGGCTCCATACCAAGTCATTTCTCGGTCATAGTATCCAAAATAAAGCATCATCAAGTTCAAATCCTTTTGTTTTAGCAATGTGCATACCTAGAAATTCCCAAAACCATCTATAATCAACTAAGTGCACTTATCCTTTGTGTTTTCACATTTGTATATTTTGAGTACATCAATTACAAATATTAATGCATTGTTTTGATATTGGTAATTAATGTTGAAAGTTAATTAATTAGAATAACCTCTTATTACTAACATTTAAATCCTTTAGTGTATTCCTTTCACTAAATTCTTAGATTTCATATAATCTAATTATGGTGTAAACATGGTAACTGTAACTTTGGAGGTAGTCATTAGTGATAGTAATTGGAAATTAGGTGTAAAGGTGATACAAACAACACCAAGAGTAAAAGGACCATAAAACTATGTTATTTACTTTCTTACAAATTGATCAAAATTGAGAATATATTAAACCCTATAAATATAGTTAGATTCCTAAAAGGTGTATTTTTCTATACAAAAGGAAAATATAATAGTGCAAATGTTTTCTTTAATACATTAATTTATAAAATTCGTTCTCAATTTTTCTCGGTTAAATCAAGAATCACTAGGAATTTTATTTCTTTTATCGAACCCAAATCCATTCATATCCTTGTTAAACCCATAACAATTGGGTATTTTCAATGGGGCTTGCATTATCCCTCCATTATTATCAAACCCCGTGTGATTTGAAAAATTATAATCATCACTTGATTGAAGTAAAAATTAATTTTATTTATTAAATTATCCCAGTCCTTATCTTTCAAATATGTGTAACTAGTAGAATATCAAATGAATACTCTTATATATTCAATGTTACTCTTGTAAAACAAATTAATTGTGTAAATGATTTTCCTAAATTTA
>CM031238.1:130912188-130987188 GCA_018340775.1 Taxus wallichiana var. yunnanensis | reverse complement strand
TTACAAAGCTATAAACACCAAAAACACAGAGTAACACAATTTATACAATTTGTTTGCAAACAAATGTCTTCTTCCCCTTAAATTTTTAGAGTTCCTACCTTTTCCTCATTCGAATGAATGAATAGAAGCAGTTACAAAGATTCTTAATTATGCTTCATTCAGTCTTCCTAACTGAATCTTGGCTTCTACACCCTTAAATTACATATATTATCTTTTATTATAACATAAAGGTCTTAGTTTAGTTTAGTACCCTAGGACCAAGAACTAGGTCACCACTTTGAACCTTCGAGGACCTAAATAGGACTTATTGCAAGATAAAAACATCTTATTACATGCCATAATGCTCCAATATTACACTTATTTAGCCATTACAACCCAAAAATTCCTTCAAAATTAAAATTGGAACTTTTGGAAGGAAAGTGCACAGATTTAAATCTATTAAAGGACTTAAACTAAACCAATAACCATATATGACTCTCGAATGATCCCTAGAACCTATCAATACACTAGGTAAGCCAAATTTTGATGTTATATGATGCAGAGCACATCTTAAAATCCTTCTACAACATCCATCTAATGCAATAGAAGCTACAAATTTTAATTTTTGCAATCACCTTTTATTCAAGAACCCAATACCTTACTTAAGAAGCCTTTACTCGATCCATAGGATAAAGTGCATTAAATGATTTTATCAAAGGATACAAACCACTTGAATATTTTTAAATCCATCATACAAATATGATTGAATTCAAAAAGTTTCAACCCACCATTTTGACCCATTTGCTTCATTGGCCTTCAACTTAGCTAGTAGCCTTATAAAACTTCTTTCTCGAATAAAAATCACAAATTACTCACAATCCATCCTGACTGGTAATATTTTGGGATACCCTTTTTACTTTTTTATGTGCCTATGAAGTTTTAGGACTTAATTTGGTTCCATTCACAAGTTATTCTAAAAACATTGTTTAAGTAGCTCTCCAAATTAGGCCTATTTTACACAACATGTGTCTAGGGAAGTGCACAAACTTTCAAGGGAAAATAATTAGTGTTTTAATCACCCATTATCCCCTTCTTTCTCGTATAGAAAGTTTCATGATCTAACACCTTCCATTATGCATCCAACTCAACTTCATTGTCAAACTGGGTTTCCTTAAGGTCTTATTAGGTTTTGGATTCACTTGCTAGGGTTTGTAGCTTTCCACTCCTATTAGTCATTTTGAACACATGTACCCACTTGAACTCAACTTGATCAAGGTCCTATAAACACCCAAATACTTGTCTAACTCTATTCAAGTACTTTTCTCATTTTGAGCCTTCTTTAGGTCTTATTATTCTCTCTATTGTCACGGTCTGTTATGCTATGTTTATCTCTTTTCTTTTACTTCCCTCTAAATTCTCAAATGTCCTTTTCACTGCTCACTAATCCACTATCACCTCATCACCTAATTACTCCACTTACTCCTCTTTAGGACACTTTGTTCTTGCTAACTAACTCTTATTACTCCTTAAGGATTTGTATTGTGTTGAACAATCAAGTACAATTTGGAATGATTTGTGGTTTCTATGAAACTCCTTACATTTGAAACTCCTTAAATTATTTTAGGCATTAACTTTTATCCCCCAATCTTCTAACTACAGAGATATCTATCTTCTTAGAGATCACTTCCCGATGGCTTCTTCTTGACTAGATTGCTTAATTGTCACATATTTATACATCTAGAACTGTGTGTGCCTATCTTGACTTAAAAGGTCATTGAAATCACTCTCAAGGTTCACACTCACTATACTAACTCCCATATCATTTTCTCATACTTCCCCAATTTGAATTTCTCTTAGACAACTCAATTTCAACCTAATTCACTAGACTATCACCATTCTTACTTAGGAATATGTTTTCCATGATTGACCCACCAAACTTGTATTTCTATTCTTGCTACTTTAAATACACCTCAAAGAATGTTTTCATTCTACACCCATCAAATTTCATGGTATTTTATTGGATAGTTCTCTTCAAACTCGTTTTTGTGCTCCCAAACTCTAGAACAAGGTATCTACAAACAAGAAGGAGTCTTAAACTTGTTATCTTTTCCTCAAAAATTTAATGTCATCTAAATTTTTTTTTGAAAGTATTGAAACCATTCGAAAATAATTCTTAATAATTTACCAACCCCTCAATCATTCATTTACACAAGAATTATAGTTTCTTTTGATTTGTTACTGAGGTTCATTGTTCTTAGATACCTAGGACAAAGTTTCTCAGACTGGAATAGTGGATATGGCATCTTTTCCTCATGTTTTCAAGGATTCTTAGTACTCTTTGGACATATCATAACCTTATTACAAACTTCTCAAGACATTTGATCCATCTCATTCTATATTATCACACAAATATCCATCCACCAAGACAATACAATCCATATCAAGTAGAAACAATATTTTTGTGGAGTTTCATTCAAGCATTCATAAATACAACTTAACACAAATGGTCAATGTTTTCATCATCTTACAATTTTCTCATTTCTTCATTGTTATATCATTATTCCAAAACAAATATTGCAGTCATTCAATACTACAAAATCCAATCAAAGGATTGTCTCACACCCACACATGAATTGCACTTACCATAATTTCTTAATATTTTCTACATGCATGGTCTTTCAAACTTCATGATTCTCTTCATGAACCTTAAAAATAATCCTCCATACAACATTTAAATTTATATTAATTAATATCATAATATTTGAGACACCATTTATTCACACAAATAATACAAGTTTTATTGGCAACTTATCAGTTTATTGAATAAAGAGATCTACTATAGTTTTTCTCTTGAATTTTAAGACCCTTGATCCTCCCTATGGCTCCTTCTATGTATGCGAATAAATCAACCACCCTCTCTAAAACCTCCCAATTTGTTTTTCATATGAATTTCTCCTTTTACAACAAGAAGAGGTAGCTTCAAACCACCTAACTAGGGTTTTAAGATGACTATGGACTTTACTGACTCAAGTTAAAGGTGAGTACACCTTTATACCCCTTATGAGGTCTTAAATGAAATTTACAAGCTTTAATAATCCACTTTCTTGACTTTATACCCCTTCCAACAAACTTAGTAATTCAATTTTTCATATGTTACATTGGGAGGAAAACTCATATCTTCAAATTTATATTGCAAAGGAGGTCCATGAGGATTCAAAACATACAAAAACATCTAAATGAATTCCTAGACCCTAGAGAAACCCAAAAACTTGATTTATTTGACTATTCCTAAGATGCTCGAGCACCATTATCACCTATATTTACAAACTAGGAGTGATGATCCTACAACATACTCCCAAGGGAAAGGAAACGTTTCCCATCCGGTGTTAGCCTTAAATTTTATTCTTCTTTCTCTAATTCCAAACGAATAGGACCTTTTGACAATATCCCTTGATTGCATACTTATCATATTTTTATACAAGGATCAATATGGAACCCTATGCACATCGAATAAGGTTGCACTTCAAATGGTGTCGTGAACACTCCACGTAATAAGCAAGAGATAAAATCAAAAATGAGAATCAAATACAAAAGACAACAGTGTGTCTCACATGCTCATAGATCAAAAAGAGGGGTACATATAGGAGTGTTGTGTAACTCTTGTGTATGACACATGTACACAACTAAGTTGGGGACAATTAAGTGGACATCAAATCCTGAATTTTACATCAAAAATAGTAAAACATCAAATTTAGTCTTCCGCGGACTTGAACCATGCCAAAAATTCAAAAATATGTCATAAAAATAGTACCATCGAGTAGGGGAGACTGTTAGCTTTGTATAAATATTGATCTTAAAGTGAATAGGATAGGATAAATCTCATTTTATAATTTTTACTAATATTAGGTCTTTAAGACACTTTTTCCCGTGAATTTTTATGTCTACGTTTAAGACTGCAAATTTTGTTTCACTTGTCAGAATGTGATAAAACTTATACCATCCCAACTGTGGTGAAATTATATACATGTTCAAAAAAAAATTATTTGATTTCAATAATTTTTAATGAAGTTATGGTGGGCAAATGGAAAGTGCTCTGTTTTCTTTATGTTTTTAGACCACTTTCACGGAAAAAATCATAAAAAATAAAATATTTCTCAAAAAATACAAAATAAAATCTAACCCAAGATAGATAGTGGCATCTATCATCTCACTAAAGTAAAAATATATATATCAATTTTTGGTCATCCAAATCATGGGCAAACGGACTACAATCTTATAGGCATTTTTAAATTAAAATATCAAGTCATTGAATTTTGAGTGTTTAATATAGCTAAACTTGTCCATTTTTAAAAAAATTTAGTAGTTTAGAAACTAGATTCTAGATGCTATGATTCATATTCATATAATTTTTCTAATTTTGAGTGTATGCATTGCTAATAATCCCTACAAGTTGATATTATGTTGTTATTTACAATATGACGTCCACTTATGACCCCTTTTTTGTCCCCTAACTTGCTGCACTTACCTTATTGACCTATTCCACTATGACCTATTCTCACTACGTGAAATGACCAACCATCTATGGTGGAAAATTCTTTGAATGAAAATGAAATAATTCATATACACCAACACCCCCCTTCATCAAAGTTGAGGTAGAGGTCATGGAAAGTAATAAGCGAAGAGAGCTCCACTAGACAACTAAGAAATATTTGTCAATGGGGCCCGAATACTATGCCTGATAAGGTACACATATACAAACAAAAATATTTCTAGATAATAATAAGAGGAGAAGGGAAATGGGTCCCGGTAACTAGTCCTGATGAGGTACCCATGTACAAGAAGGATATCAAGTAATGGAGAAAAAAAACCTAAGGGAAAACATCCACTTACAAGAGATAAAAGACACCCCTAAACAACCTAAGAAAGATGCGTCAAATGAGTCCATGTAACTAAAGGCCTAATAAGGTACTCATGTAAAAATATTAATATTTCTATAATAAGAGAAGATATAAAGAACGTATCCATCCTCCCAAGATGAATAATGTGTCGAAGACCACCCTGTATCAAGTGAAGAAGAAGATCCCCGAAGTGACAAGGTGTGATTCCTATCCAAGGAATGATGATCCATATGTGAGGTGGAAGTTCAAACTACTCCATAAAGGGATGGTGAATCTGAAGCAATGACAAAGAAGGAAGGTGGAATATCCTATAACTATATAGAAGAGTGTCTCGATGTCCAATGAGTCCTAAATCAAAGTACTGCTCCCCTAAAAAGTCTGTAAAGGACCAAAATTAGGTGGATCAAGAAATAAATCCTCAAGATGTGGTAGATGATAATTGGATGGTGGAGGTGGGTCTCCATCACTATGGAAATCAACCAATCTAGAAGAGAATTCATCATCTAAAGTGAGCTTAGAAATATCATCAACTCTAAGTTAATCTGAAGGAGGAACAAAGTGATAAAAAATTAAAGTCAAGTGTGATGATCAACTCAGTACTCAACTAAAATAATATTGTCACTATGAATCTCTCTAACATAAAATGAATTTGGAGTGAACTCAACCTGCATGCCCGACTAAGGTGAGTGATCTGATATACTGAAAGGATATTAGTTGAAAGTGAAGGAACATTAAGCACATTGTTGAAAGTTCCACCATTCACTTCAACATACCCTCTCCCAAAACCAAAGGTGTAGAAGTGTCATCACCAATCTGAATAGAAGACATGTCACATGGCTCTAATGAAGCAAACTCAATGTCAGATGAGGCCATATGATGAGATGCACCTAAATCAATCACCCATGTAGGAGTAGGTGACACAACTGCAACTAAAGATCTTGCCTTTGTTCTTTCCTTAGTTGATTATTTTTCTTTTTCTTTCACTTTCCCCTTTCCATTGTCTTTTTCCTTATAAATTTCATGAGTTGATGATGAATATGGCTTGAGAGAATCGGGAAATCCTATGTTTTTCTTCTCTAGAAGACTCGTGAGGAGGTCAATCTTCTTCTTCAAACATTTTTATTCTTCATTCCTACCACTTTGAAGTACCCACATTTGATCCATTCTTTAGGATTTTTAGAACTAGAAGAGGAAGTGGAAAAGTTTTATTTTGTGGTGGATTGGTCCTTTTTATTCTCATGATCCTTATTCTACTTCTTCTCTTTTGAAACCCTAGGTTTTTCATGACCAACAATGAGAGCATGGGATTTTGTGGATCTAAGAGTACCCATCTGAATTATCTTATCATATTCTCTAGTCAAATCAATGACAAACTCATCAAAGGAGGGCATATTCCAACTTGCACCAAGTTTTATTTTTGTAGCATGGAAGGTAGAGATGAAAATGAATAGTTTGGACCAAGTTTTGCAAGGACAGAAAGTATGAGTTGTGATTCCTTGTTAATTCCACAATTTTTCAGTTGTAATCTAAGAGATTTGAGTTTGGTGAAAAAGTCTTGGAGAGTGTCAAAATTGTTAGGGTTGAGACTAATCAACTCATTTTCCATTTCATGCCCTTTCATTTCATCCTATTTCCCAAAAAAAATTCTAAGGCATCCCATACTTCCTTGGGTGATTTGGTTGTGTTAATATGAAAGTGTAGTTTCGGTGATACAGAAAGACACAAAAGGCCAAAGGCTTCATCACATTTTTCAAACCACTTTTCTTTCTTTGCATCTTTTGTAGGTTCATTTACAATCCCATAGTTATTCGATAAAAAAATTCTCAAAGTGAGAGATACAACATCTTTCCATTCGTGATAGTTAAATGGGGTAAGAAAAGGAACAAAATTAGGATCCATAAAATATAAAAAATGATAAAAGAAAATAGCAGAAAAAAAAATGAACCACACACAATGAACATGCCACTTATTATGACACTTTATAAGTAGTGTGTTGATTACACCCAAGTGTTCATGCGACGTGAGACGGTTGGTCACTCACCTTGTAATTAGTGAAATATCACACAAGCATGGAGACCACAATATGCTCAATCATGTGTAACAAAACAATTGAACAAGCATAAAATCAAACAAGAAAGGAAGGAAGCTCTCTTTCTGCAAGGTTGTGGCAGACGCGCTCACTAACCTACAAGTGAAGAAGAGTGATTAAAAGGGGCTCAAAAATGAGACCCGGGGACTTCCAGGATGCAACAGGGGCTTCGAGAAGGTGAAATAATGTTGAGAGGGATGCTATAAACTCAGAAAATGGTTAGTAGTAAAAAATGCCAATAATGCTATAAAATCAACTTTGAAATTTTCCAATTAGTCTAATTATAATGATTAAAAGGAAAAATGAGCGACAATAATGCTAGATTTTGAACTTTTTTTTTTAATGAACTACTAATATATTGAGAGCTTAATTAAAAAAATAGATGCCTAATTAATTAAAATATCTTAAGAATAAAATAAATTAATCACCTTGATTAAAAAATATTAGATCCTAAGACTAATCTTAAGACCTAACTAAATTAAAATACCTTTAAAATTTTATTAAATCCTAATATAAAACACTAAGACTTAACAATTAAACTTACCTTAATTAAAACCAACACCTTACCTTTAATAAGTTACCCACCACTTAATAAAAAGCACTCGACCCCCTTATTAAACACACCCCTTTAAAATATAAAAAAACCAAACTAAAAACAACATCCCTCTTTTAAATATGCACCCACTTTAAAAAAGGCCATCGTAATATAAACCACCCCTTATTTAATGAATTGCCCTCTTTTAAAAAAAAAAAAAAATCCACCCCACTTATTACTAGCAATCGCACATGAAGTGTGTGATGAAAACGCCGAAACTAAAATAAGGGAGTATGGAGAAGGAAACTGAAACATATAATAGAAGCGAGAAATGTAAATGTAGGTGGTAAAAAAATTGCGGGAGGAATTTATTGAAAACATTAAGGAGAAAAAAATTACGAGATGAAAAGCAACAAAGCAGCGGTAGAATGAAAATGGATTGGACATTCTAAGGGGAGAGAGTGAGGGATCTCTCGATATATCTATAAGGGCAGGTCATTTTTTTATGTTCTGCACTGATGTCAATAGTTTCCCATTGCAGAGTTAGCCCTTGAGATTTGTGGATTGGAAATACCCAAGCCATTTTGAGCGTAATTTTTCTTCGGTTTCCTCTAGAAATTGGTGGAATAGGAACATGGAGGGAATTATTGCATCCCAATGAGGGCTCGTGTATCGATCAAACTTGATGACAAAGAAGAGAGTCAGAGAAGGTGGAGCAAAGGAGTACTCGTAAACAATGTCGATGATAGATCCGGTAACGCCATTGACAAGACCTATATCCACCCATAAGTTAGCAGAAAGCATGACTTTTTGGTTCTTGTAGAGAAAAAAATTGTGTTGCAATTTATCGTCATCAGGCACTCCTGAGTCAGCATGCGTGGTGTTTTGAGAAATTGATTTGATAATGGGCGAGTAAAGGGACTTCAACATTTGAAGGTTGTGGTTGTTGACCAGGTCGTTTTTAAGAAAAATATGGGGGACATATTTAAACTCAATGATTTCTTGTTTAGAAAGTCAAGTATTTGTTCTTGACATGAGGAGCTCACAATCTTGCAATAGAGGGACAAAATTATGAATCTTGAGAAGAAAGTTCCGAAATGATACCTTTACAGGAGTGGAACCATGTTCCCTGAAGATAGCATTTAAGGAGATGGCAATGGTGAATTCTTTCTAAAGGTTAACCTCATAGGAGTTACATACATATAGAGGAATGTCCATGATAGGAGGAAGTTGACCAAGGTCCCCAACAAGGATGACATATCTGTTTCCAAATTCAGATGTATTGGAGTATGGGAAAGTTTCACGAAGGTGGTAGTCAATATTGTTGAGCAACTTTGGGCCGATGAAACTCATTTAATCAATTAGAATATATTGGATATGTTTAAGGAAGTCTTGAAAAGATGAAAAATCTTGACCCTCAAAGAGATTGAGTTCTTTGGTAGGCATGCGTAGGTTGGCATGTATATTAGAAGGAAAAATGTTGAAAGCTACAGCTCCATTTGGGGTGAGTAAAGGGAGAGGTGAAAGGCCTAGGGGCGATGTGAGAGGAAAATGAGTACTTGATATTGTTAGTGAGGTATGATTTTCTAGTACCAATAGTGCCTTGAATAAGAAGCATCAGTAGAGGAAGGCTAGATTTGTATGCGAAGTGGTGGAGAATAGTATCCAAAGCCAATTGTTGTTCTAGAGATAAATAAGAAGAGGCAAGGACACACTTCCTTGCGTGCAAAATGAAACATGTGCGCCATTACTGTCCTCAATAAAATTTGGTGCAAGAGGTTGTAAAGAAGGCAAAAAAGGATGGGCATTGCAATTGTGCAGGGTGTCAAATGCATGGAGTCCCAACATATGCAGGATGTCTAGCCTTGTTGTGTTGCCGAGCCGAAGGAAAGACAATAGATGTCATTCATTTAGCATTGAATCCTGCCATCGTAGAAGGAACATGCCCAGTGCATTTTGGAAAGTAGAAGAAAGTTTTCTCTGTGTTTTATGCTTCACTATTGGAGATGTCAAACACAAAAAAGGAAAATTGCAGCCGACACATAAATGTCAAAGCAATAACCAGGAAGGAAACAAATAAATAGGATCTTAAATATAACAGTGAAAATAATTTGAAGACATCATTTTCAAGATGTGAAAGAAATGCATAGAGAAAACATTAATGTGGGGAGCTACAAGATTTCAGTACGTCCATTACATATTTTATTACCATTCAAAAGCTTGCATGTATTCTAACTTTTGTAGTAAGTTTACAGGAAATGACCAAAATACTTGGGGTAAGTTATCACATAATACAATTTCATTGCAACAAGCTCCTACAAGATTGTCTTTTGATGTATGCTATGTTGTAGATGCTTTCATTTGTACTAGTCGTATTTGGAAGTTCGTATAAATAAAAAAATCATTCTTTCTTTAACACGTAAAAATAGAATAACTACATATAATGATATTTGTGGATTTAATATATTTGCATTCCTTGTTCATAGTATCCTTGAAACCTTTCATTTAATGGGTCAACATAAACACTGACATGGAATTAATTTTACCTTTTGAAAAAATATTAATAAGAATCTAAAGGAGGAAGAGTTGGATATTATATATATTTCTCTTTAATAAAATAACGTAATCATCAAGATAAGGCTAAGAATTAGAGAGCGAGAAAAATAATATTTCCATTCAAGTATTAAGTATAGAGTTGTCACATATAATGGATGGTATTCATGGAGATATATATTTGTTTACTTTCAAAATAATATCATAAACCAAGATGTACTTACTCCAATTTAATGTGAATAACAATAACAAAAATATGCATTTAAATTATGGTATATTACCCTATAAACAAGTACGTAGAATAATGGTTTGAGGTTAAATCATAATATATTGTGAATTAATAGATATCTTATGGTTGATAAATTACATATACCATGGTTGTCCAAACCATTTCAAGGTGTAAAAATAGGGGATTCACAAAGGAATCATACATTTGGAAGTAAGAAATAATAATGAATCGAGTATTAAGAATCTTTTGTAGCTAAATATAAAGAAACACGATGGTATTTTATGAAAGATGGATCAATGAAATAGGACAGGTCAGTTAATTATGTTTTGGTTCATCTTGCAGGCCTCTATGTTGTCATGGTAATAGCAGGAAAAACCATATGTTGTTTTATTGGAGTCAATGACCTAGGAGGATTAAATCTATGCACAGAAGCTGCACTAAATGTATGGCATACAAACAATTTGTATTGTTAGTTTGTATTCCAAGATCCACCTTTCAGAAAATGTAGTACGGCATTGAAGAGCTTGGAAACCTAGTTCCAACAAGATAAAGTCGATAATTTTTGTCTAAAGCGAACCATAATGAGGTGGGCAATCGATAGGAAAAAAGAAGTTGACATTCTTCATAACTTTGTGAGTGAAGAAGATATTTATTTTAACAGAGATGGACTGATGACTTAAGTCCCCCAACTTAATAGATATTTTCATTATAGCATGAGCATGAATACTCAGTCACGTCACATGATAGACTTTTCAATTTAAGGCTGAGGTCATGCATCAACATACTAGTGGAAGTGGTGGTAAAGGAAAGGCCTTGGATTACTTTGGATTGGCACTGATATCTTACGTTGGAAATGTGCCAAGAGATTGAATCCTATGTTGTTCCTGCAGTACATAAAGATGCAAATACTTGATGCTTAGTGGTCTTACATGGCTCGACCCCACGCAGTTCGAAAATTGTTGTGTCTTGTGTTATTGATGTGCTTACGACCTCTATATGTTGGAGGGTCATTCTCAAAAAGATTAAATAATTTTTAAAATTTCTAAAATTTTAAATTTCAAAAAACTATTTTTTAACCATAAACATGGAACCCTAATCCCAAATGTACCCAAAAAAACAATAGACAAAGTTTAAACCCATAAATTTCAGTAAATAAAGTTAAAATATTTAAATATTAATTATTTTTATATTATTATAATAGTCATTCCCCCGCTTTCCCCAAAATATTGGTATTTGTCACCATCTCAACAACCTCGTCCCCCTCCATTTTGTTGCCCCCATCCCCAAGACATAGCTTACTTTGTGGGAAAAGGTCATGAGGGTAGTTTTTGATGATTTGTTTTTGGTTAGCACAAAAGAGATCTGTAATTCTTTGATTTTCTTTTCCTTTTTTGTTATTTTTTCAAATTTTGCTTATTTTCAATTTTCAACATTCATACTTTTGTTTTATGACAAAACAATTGTTCCAATTCTATTGGTTGGTTGTCTAAGATAACATGTCAAAGGCTTCTCTCTATGAGACCATCAAACATTATTATGGGATGACTACAAGAAAATAGGAGCCCATTTGGCGTACACTTGATTAGAGATGGCTTAATCACTCCACCTAACCAATACATGCAACAAGGTACTACTTGACAAATAAAATTCTCATTATTCTTCTTTGTTGATAAGGAGGTTATGGCTGTCTCAACCCATGCATAGAGAGGATGACATCTGACAAACTTCTTAAAGATGAAATTCAAGATGAGTTGCAGCTTCCAAGTTTACAAGGGTGCAAAGAAAGACTTTTTCTTAGGCTTTATGTATTTGACAGAGAATAACCCAACATACATGTGACAAAATTAGGGTCATTTATCCATATACTTCTTAATAAATGCAATTTTAGTTTACTTATAAATTATAACTACCCTATTTATAGATTCTTGATGGGAATATTATGGTGCTCAACATAACTCTTCAAAGGCTAGTCATCTGTGTCTTGTGTCATTTTGTAGCATTTTTGGGCATGAGTGCAATTGAAATTTAAAACTTGTTTGAGACCATTTATACCAAGAAGCACAACAAGTTGATGCAAGAGTGCGTCAATAACCTTGTCTTTGCACAATTCATTTTTTGCCTTCACATCAAACAAGTGTAGGGAAAGGAGCCTAATGGCGCAATTGACTTGGATGATATTGACCCATACGTTGACTAGATTTCCACCAATGTGGAACCCATGTTTACCAATGGGGAGGTCGGAAAATGGAGAGAGTAGAAACAACATTTAATGTAGCAAGAGTGATGGGGGATGACATACTTGATGATGGTTGTTATCATGAGAATGGTTTACCATCCACTTTCAATTTGACAGAGATGGGGAAGGGGAATAAAATGTTAATTTTTTGTGTGATTATTAATTTTTAGTGATGATAATCAATCATCATATGATAATAAGATATGCACTCTAATTTTTTCCATAAATCTAATAGAAAATAGGCTTGTGTTATTGAAGTTCATTTCTTATGTTTTGACAATATTTTACATGTTATTTAAGGTTATTATGATTGAATATATAGCTTATTTCTCTTTTTTTTGTCGAGTTTTCAACGAACATGAACCCAAGTAAAATTTTCCCTGTTGATTTTTTGTTGAATATGAAATTTTGAACTATAGGTGCACCAATTGATTTGAAAAAAATGTTACTATTAATCTATATCTTCTCTACACAAAAACGGATCAAAAAAGTTGAAAAGTCAATCTTTAAGCAAGCCTTGGAAACAAATTATGCTATTTCAACATTATTCAAAAATGGATAAGAAAACTTGAAACATCAATTTCCCAAGAACCCTTGGAGACAAAACCACACAAACACATATATACAATAAATTATTAAGAATAGAAATACATACAAAAATGCATAATAGTCCTTTTAAGTCCATAAAATATACACTTATAATTCATGGCATTCATTAAAATCGAATACACTTTTTGATATGTTTTTGACTTGATTTGACTAATGAGGGGTGGAGTTTATGGAAGTTTAGTTTACTTTTAGTTTTTCTTTGCTTCTAATTTTTTTTTTAGTTTTTTCAAGCATTGAAAACGCCTAAATGCTTCAATAATTCTTGTATTCCTTCCAAAAACACCCCACTAATGGGTGTGTTATTTTAAGAACATTTCTAATAGGCGTCTAAGTCGTTTCGGCACTACCAAAACATTAACAATGTATTTCGAACCGGTAAATCACTTCGGAATAATTTCCTAGAACTTAGATCCATATAGTAAAAATTAATACTGACTATGCACAATAGTGTCACATATAATAAGAAGTGGGATAAGCAACCCAACTTGATAACTAAGCATGTTGGTTATTATGGTTCATTTTAGTTTTTCATTCTAGCAGTTGTCTAGTTGTACCATCATTGCTAAAGTAAAGGCATATAAGGCAAGGTTCTTTCAAATTATCACATAAAGAGCTTTCACATCTTTTCCATTCTCTAAGATTCGTTATATTATTTTCCATCAACAGAATCTCATAAGCTTGGTAAGTGTTTCCAAATTCAACGGATCTTCCATGACACCCAAGTGCCTGAACTTGAAGCTCAAAGAAGGAGGGCAAAAAATGGCAGATGAGAGTCTGGGACTGAAGGCTCCAATAAGCGCCATGGCCGATGGATTTTGGTAGTGTCAAGAGCTTTACAAATTTGTAGAAATGACCAAAATTCATCTCCGATTTGTAATACCTGCAATTCATTAATGATTTGTAGCTCGAATTGTAATATTATTTTTGGTGATTTTTCATTCCAAAAGTAGAAAATTGCAATACCCATAGCTACGATTACGTGTACCCATCAAAACTTCCATGACTATTATTATGTTCCTTATCATCGGTTTTCCACACGCTCAGTTGGAGGGAGTGGCATACGTGGCCACACTTATTCTCACAAAACTTGCAACCTGTGTATTATATAAATTCATGCCCCACTTCATTCATTTTACACTTGGTTTCATTCCTTGGATTTTGCCGCTTTCCGTTACTATTTTTCTTCTGCAGAATAAGGAAGAACCCAAGGAAAAATGGATATAACTGTCACAAATTCACGGGTCGTTAGGCTTGCGTCTCATACTCAAAAGTCCTTATTTGTTTGACCAGAGACACACTGTGAAAGCTTACATTTACAGGACCTCTACCTGAAACGAATATCAAGCAGTTCAATGCCAAAATGACTTAGAGAAGAAGAAGAAGGAGGGTGGGAGTGAGGATTACCATTTACTTTAAGTGAGTTATTGTCTGGATCAATTGTTTTAAAATCATGAACTCGCGTCTTGTGAGAAAGCTCCATTTCCCACATTTTCACCAGGTTTTCAACTGTTTCTTCTAGGGAACCCTCAGCCCATAACTGCATAAACATATTCCCAACCATATTAATCAAATTTTCCAAGTTGGAAATATCTGACTACCATAAAAAAATAGACCTTCGTCCAGATGTTAAGAAAGAGGGCATTGACGTCTATATAAATAGGAGCTTGTTGCAGTTAAATTGTATTATGTGATAACCTACCCCAAGTATTTTGGTCATTTGTTGTAAACTTACTGCAAAAATTTAGAATACATGTAAGCTTTTGAATGGTAATAAAATATGTAATGGACGTCTTCTAAATCTTGTAGCTCCCCACATTAATGTTTTCTCTATGCATTTCTTTCACATCTTGAAAATGATGTCTTCAAATTATTTTCACTGTTATATTTAAGATCCTATTTATTTGTTTCCTTCCAGGTTATTGCATTTTACATCGGCTGCAATTTTCCTTTTTTGTGTCTGGCATCTCCAATAGTGAAGCATAAAACACAGAGAAAACTTTCTTCTACTTTCCAAAATGCACTGGGCCCATTTGGGCATGTTCCTTCTACGATGGCAGGATTCAATGTTAAATGAATGACATCTATTGTCTTTCCTTCGGCTCGGCAACACAACAAGGCTAGACATCCTGCATATGTTGGGACTCCATGCATTTGACACCCTGCACAATTGCAATGCCCATCCTTTTTTGCCTTCTTTACAACCTCTTGCACCAAATTTTATTGAGGACAGTAATGGTGCACATGTTTCATTTTGCATGCAAGGAAGTGTGTCCTTGCCTCTTCTTCTTTATCTCTAGAACAACAATTGGCTTTGGATACTATTCTCCACCACTTCGCATACAAATCTAGCCTTCCTCTACTGATGCTTCTTATTCAAGGCACTATTGGTACTAGAAAATCATACCTCACTAACAATATCAAGTACTCATTTTCCTCTGCTGTCGCCCCTAGGCCTTTCACCTCTCCCTTTACTCACCCCAAATGGAGCTGTAGCTTTCAACATTTTTGCTTCTAATATACATGCCAACCTACGCATGCCTACCAAAGAACTCAATCTCTTTGAGGGTCAAGATTTTTCATCTTTTCAAGACTTCCTTAAACATATCCAATATATTCTAATTGATTAAATGAGTTTCATCGGCCCAAAGTTGCTCAACAATATTGACTACCACCTTCGTGAAACTTTCCCATACTCTAATACATCTGAATTTGGAAACAGATCTGTCATCCTTGTTGGGGACCTTGGTCAACTTCCTCCTGTCATGGACATTCCTCTGTATGTCAGTAACTCCTATGAGGTTAACCTCTGGAAAGAATTCACCATTGCCATCTCCTTAAATGCTATCTTCAGGGAACATGGTTCCACTCCTGTAAAGGTATCATTTCGGAACTTTCTTCTCAACATTCGTAATTTTGTCCCTCTATTGCAAGATTGTGAGCTCCTCATGTCAAGAACAAATACTTGACTTTCTAAACAAGAAATCATTGAGTTTAAAGATGTCCCCCATATTTTTGCTAAAAATTACCTGGTCAACAACCACAACCTTCAAATGTTGAAGTCCCTTTACTCGCCCATTATCAGATCAATTTCTCAAAACACCACGCATGCTGACTCAGGAGTGCCTGATGACGATAAATTGCAACACAATTTTTTTCTCTGCAAGAACCAGAAAGTCATGCTTTCTGCTAACTTATGGGTGGATATAGGTCTTGTCAATGGCGTTACCGGATCTATCGTCGACATTTGTAATAGTACCTTGTACTCTCCCTCAGCCCTGAAAAAATGTAAAAATTAGAAATTCGGTATGTGGGTATGCAAAACTAAGCTCATGGCTATGCAAGACATGAAATTAGAACACACGAGCTCGAATACAGACCAGATACACCTCTGTTAATCAGAAGTCCATGTATACAACTTAACACATATACAGAAAGTGATTGCCAGAATGAGCTGTGTAACTCAGTTACATAGTTGCAATAGGTATTGTTAGGTATAAGGATAAAAACAGAGGTATGAGTCCCACAAATAGCAATAGGTAAAAACCAGGTGCAATCATAAAAACCATGTATTTTGTTTACAAAATTTGCACTTAAAAACTTGGGCTGCCGGTGGATTCAAATTTAGAACACAATTGATAGTATTCAAGTTGGTCAAAATAAGAATTTAGTAATGTAAAAAATAACAGAGCAAAATTACCAGTAAGACGAACGTGATGGATTATGCCAGAGGTGTAGTTCTGCAAACCAGCGAAGGGATAAAGTTGGGAGTAAACCAATGAATACCCACTCGCTGCATTTCTCAAATTGTCTTCTGAAGCATTCAACGGCTTCACATCATGCCAATTTGGAACTCTCCTGGCCGTATTAATACATGCCGCCAAATTTAGGCAAGGCGCTATTTTGGACACACAAGATAAATTAACAGTCTGTAAAATTGATTATTACCTGTGATCCAGGAGATCCAAATGGAATGGGGAGTGGAGAGGGACAGAGAAATCTGCTCGGGGAAGATTTTGGTGACCCGTCTCTTGAGGCGGGGTCGTCAGATGGCAAATCTGCAGATGGGTGTGCGCCCCTGTGGCCGTCATGAAACGGAACAGTGACGGAATTGAAAGGTCCGTCTAGTGTCGTGAGAACGGGCGTCCCGTGAAGAGACGGAAGAATGTGCAGGAGCAGTAATATGTTGTTGCCAAGTATAAGGCTGGAAAATTGTCATGCGTCGTCGACCAAATCATCGCAGCCATCGCTGTCATTGTCGATGTCAGAGAGGGGGAGCCTTTTCCCATAGAGAACACGCCTTTCGGCGTAAAAATTGTAGTGAGGTATATCCAATTCTTAGCTTCCACATTAAAATTAATCAAAGTCAACCATCCAAAGTACGTCGTGTTAAATTTGTATATTAGAGCGGTGCCACACCATCTTAAAATATCCACATTTCTGATGTTCCAATGTTTCGTGATCCATTTTGATTTTATTCATTCAATCGTAAATATCTTCACATCGGGAAAATAAATGATTTATAATATTATTTGTTTTGGGTGACAACAATAATACTTGGATAAAACACCATTTATGGGGATAACGTGTTCCGTCAATTTGAAATTTTGTGCGCCGTGTACGTGGCAATTTTATTGTAGTGTCCACTTGGCATCTCAACGGGCTTTTCACGTAGTCCCAACAATGCCACGCATCCATCACCTTTAAATCCTTCCAAATATGCACCATTATTATCCATAGCGAAGAAGCATGAATCCAACTACTCTATCGTTAAAAACACTACTCCGTAGAGCAACTCAGCCACCTGCTCATCTTTCATTAACAAGAAACTACAGTGCACGAGTATCAATTTCCTGCGTTTGTTTGTAATTGTCATATATGTTATGTATATATATCTAATTAGGGTTTGTAATTGTAATATGTTATGTATATATATATCTGATTAGGGTTTGTGCAGCAGCGAGGAACAAGCGATATCAAGCAGGCCAAGCCTGAAAATAATAAGAATGCAAAGCAAAAAGAAGAGGGGTCTTCAGTGTTGGAAGGTGCCAAGAAGCATTTGGAGAAGGAGATCAAAACGGCCAAGGAAATGGTGAAAGACATGCCTGAAAAGGTGAAACAGACGATAGAGGAACTTAAAGATTTGGGCGGGCTCTCACGCCGAGGCTACCAAGAAAGATTTGCGTAAAGCTACAGAGAAGATCGGCCTTGTGAAGGAAAAAGATTCAATGGGGGTTTACTGTAGAATGTTTTGAACTGAGGCTGTGTTGCATATAGCATGTTTTTATGTTGGGATTTGTTGGTTATATTGTTACCTGCATCCAGATTTTCAAGCTGCAGATACATCTTTGTAAGTATATTGATGATTTAATAACAATGGCTTCTTATATGACCCCGGACCTGCCATTTCTAACCGGCTCACTGTTGCATGCTGGAAAACTTCCAAGTGTAAGGCCGGAAGACTACCGGCGTCATTGACCAAATCATCACAGCCATCATTGTCGTTGTCGATGTCAGAGAGGGGGAGCCTTTTCCCATAGAGAACACGCCTTTAGGTGTAAAAAATAACATGACCACCTTGAAATTATAAAACCCGACCTAAATTTTAGGCAGAGTGCTAAAAATGTAAAGCGGGAAGTAGATCGGTCAAAAGGTGGTGGCATGAATCGTGGTGAGGGGCTCGAGGAAAGGAAGGAGAGGGAATCGGATTCAAAGAGATAGACCAGATGATGACAAATATCCCAACACTTAGGATAAGGTGAAAGCAATGGTCCAACCTGAGAAGCGGGTTAAGTGTGAGGACTTGAGCGATAAAGACCAGTCGATTGAATGGTTTAAGGTCTCAATGAGAGAACATGTCACAGGAATGTGCAACACATAGAGGAGGGAGCAGGTGAGATCCACACTCGGGATGGTTGGTCATTAATTAAATAAAAATTGATCCAACACAATGTTAACAACCCAACACACACGACAAGGAAAATAAGAAACTTAGTCGACTCACAGAAAACCAAGCAAGAAAATGGTCGAATCGGGGAAAAACATGAACTTGGGGAAAATTTATAACAATTTGACCCAAAATGAAACCAATGGGCGTGAGAAACACGATGTGTGCAAAGGAAGAGCAATAAAGAGCCCTCGACAATGAAAGGAAAACTCACTCAATGCAAAGGGAAAAGCAAACCAACAAATAATGTAACGCAATGAAAATATAAAATGACCCAAACAAGCTCAAACAACACGACCAACCAGTATTCGATACAAAAGTAAACAAGGAAATGATCCAACAAGTAAAATTAATAACATACAACAAGCTAACAAGGCTAATAAATAATGTAACTTGAACATGCAAGGGAGACTTGGCGGATGCGAGGAAAACCGAGGCAAGAAGGGAGGCATAAATAGGTCCGAAAATTAGAAAAATAAAAAAATTCACTTCTAATTTAAAAACTTCGATAAGACCAACAATAACACCCACCTTCAAATTTAGCAGATCCTCCAAACTTAGCTACAGCTAGCTAGATCTAACTAGAAAACCCTTGTAACCTGCACATGTAAAACCAGAAAAAACCACACAAACTCCAAAAACCATATGGTTAAACCTATTAACAAGATTCCAAAATAATGAAAACTTACATGAGAAGCACGAAAACCAAAAAATGAAGTAATAACAACCAGATTAATCGAGTGCATGTTTACCAAACAATCACTCTGATACCATATCAGATTGTTCTACAAGGATTAATATGGAACCCTGTGCACATCAAAAAATATTTCACTTCAAATGGTGTCATGAATGCTCCATGTAGTAAGCAAGAGATCAAATCACAAAATGAGAATCAAGTACGAAATACAACGGTGTGTCTGACATGCTCATAGATCAAAAAAGAGAGGTACATATAGGAGTGTTGTGTAACTCATGTGCATGAAACATGTACACAACCCTAACTAACCTTATTGACCTATTTCACTATGACCTATTCTCACTAAGTGAGATGACCAACCATCTATGGTGGACAAGATATCGAATGACAACAAAAAAGTTATATACACCAACAATACCATTTGAGCTTTACCTCTCTCGGTTGTTCCTTGTCTTCCTTCAATTGTTTTTCCTTTGGGATTCTCAAGTTCTTGGTCAAAATGAGGCTCTTAAGAATGTATGTTCCTTTTTTAAATCTTTTACTTGAGTATGTTTGTTTATTTTAGGTGTACATATGTTGTTTCTTCCTCAATTATGATTACGAAATTATATCTTTCATCCCTCTTTAGTCTTTCTTCAATCACATCATTTTCAAAATAATTAAATACTAGTTTTTACTTACAAAACTTACCCTTACGCGGTTGTCTTTTCACCTACTCAACTACTAAATGTGTATTCATATCACTCAATAAATGAATACATTGACCAAATTGATCCTCATTATTCCTTTTGAACATATTTTCCATGTCTTTTTGTCTCGTTAAACCTTTTTTATCTTAGACTAATAAAATTTGTAAGTCATTATCTTCTAGGATTGTTTTAGCACACCTCTCATCACCGATTTCCTTATTCCCAATGTCTGATATTTGTATGCCTTTATTGCAATTTAAATTATGTTCTTGTTCATTCATCTCATGTGCTCCTATGAGCTTTTCTTGGTCAACTCCTTGGTATATGCATTATCTTATTTTCTTCCATATTTCTTGTTCATTTCCTCTTGTGAAAACTTTGCTCTTTTTCAACTCTAGTTTCTTATTTCTTCTCATTAATTGGTCTACACCTACACTCTTCTCACTTGTACCTGTAAAATCAAATCTCATAACAATGTCATTTTTAAAACAAAAGGCTTAGATGCCTCATATTTTTTCTTCATAATTTGTTTTTCCTTTTCTTCTCTCTTGCTTCTTCACACAACATTTCCACTCTATCTTCCTTTATATCTCTTTCCTTGTGACCTCTATCAACTTCGGTTGATTCTCTATCCTCTAGACCTTCATGTTGATCTATAAGAACTCTAGCATGTGTTTCTCTTCTCTCTCTACCATCTCTTTCTTGTTTCTCTTATTCATCTTCATCCTGCTTTTTTTTCCCTTATCTTAATACTATCTCAATTTAACCACATATTTGATGTCTATCGTCACCAAAATCAATAGTAAAATCAATATTATGAGGCTTAACAACTCTACATAGTGTATTTTTACATGCTTCTGTCATCTCCACCGAAAAATTCTTAGTTACCACCATCATTACTAGTCCCGTTTGTGGTTCTTGCTCTCCTTTAATGGGTAAAAGTGTATGGCTTACTCCATTTGTTACAATATTACGTATTATTTTTTCCATCATGCATTGCTTTCCTGTCATACTTTCCATGGTCATCCCAAAAAACATGACAAACATCCATAGGAACAAAATCAAACAATATCTTGTCATTATACCCTCCGATATGAAATTAAACTTGACATTGTTCCCTAGCCAAGATATGATGTCCTTTTTACATCCAAGATACTTGATATGGGTTAGGGTGCATTATAGTTTTCAGTCTTATCTTTTCTACCATTTCAAAAGAAACAAGATTATTTTTGCTTTCACTATCGGTGACCATGTTATAACATTTACGTTTAGCTTTACATATAGTTCTGAATAGACATATTCTTTGAGTTATATCATTCACCACTTTACTTGGTTTCAAAATAACTCTTTTTCATAAAAATTAATTACATGTATCTTGAAAAACTTGATCAACAACTTTTTCATCCTCTCTCATCTTTGCATTCATCTCTTTACACTCATATGCCTTGTGTCCTACATATCTCTCGACACTTATAGCATTTACCTGTAAATTATATTATATTACTTGTCCCATTTATCTACATATACCTCATATCTTTCCTCATCCTTCTCTGATTCCCTTCCATACTCTCCAACCTATTCAACACAACTTTCAACAACTTTTCCATCTTCTCTTCCCAAGATGACTTTCTCTCTTCTCTAACTTGCACCATTTTGCTTCTCTCTCCTGTGATCACTTCTCAAGATAATATTTTCCTCTTTCATGAATAAATTACATGCTCGATACGATGCAAATGATGTAGAGCTTTATCACTCTCAAGAAAATTCCAAGTTTAAAAAGATTCAAAACTCAAACACTGCCTGATTGGCCTTCAAACTAGCTTTTTCTCTCATACACAAAACCTCCAAAACCATGCAATTTCTTGATCATTCAACTTATTGCACTAAACCAACCACTTCATCATGTTCTTAGACTCTTAAATATACTAATTCAACCATTAAAATGGATCAAAATAACCAAAAATATTAAATGGCTTCCCTTTTTAGAAAAATTGCCTTTCTAGGCTTCTTAAGACACTGATGATCCCCAAAGTTGGTTGGTAGAAACTCATGCACACCCAGATCAATCTAATCACACTTTTTAGAATCCTTTATCTTATTTGAGGTGTATGTAAAATTTCTTGGCTCAATTTAGTGATTAGACCACTTTTCTCCACTATCACCTTCTTTACTAGCTTAGATCCCTACTAGCCTTGTCTTAACACTTATTCTAAGATAAATTTGTATTTAAAAGCTCACTTACCAAATCATGCACCTTTTCTATTACCCATTTAGCTGTATTTTTTATGAAAATTTTCAATGTATTCTTCTTTGTAATTTTTCCTTCAAATCCACAATTTGGTCTTCAAATTAGGTCTCTCTTAACAATGACTTGACCGAGATTTAAAATCTCAAAGATTATATAAAATCTATGATGTGTTAGGCCTTTCAAATTTATAAATATTAAAGAGGGAGGTTTCAACATCCTCATTTCAAAATTTCATCCCTAGGTTCAAACTCTCACACCTTTCGCTTTTGGTCTTGACCCTTCTTCGGTCAACTATGTATGACACGGTATTCTTTTGCAATTATTGTTAGAAAAAAATTTAATAAATGGAGTTATTACCCTATAATAATTTCAATTCATGTTTGTTTAGAGGCACGAGCATACCTTAGTAGTATGAAACCTTCTTCATTCACCATACAACCTTTTATGGTTCTTAACAACATTGTTTTTGCATCACAAGTAAGCACCTACAAGTTGTAATTGAGATTTCCATGTTTATCTACTCACCCATAGGGTTTCCAATTATTTTATCATTAGTTTCAATTAATTTAATCTTCCCAAAACTTAATTGAATAGATCAAAATTTGTCTCGCGCTCTAACTCCTTGAAGACACTCTTTTCCACAAAACCCTAGTGAGGGTTTCTCACAGACCCATTATGGGTGTTTTGTTTACCAAATGAATGATATCCTTCCTCAAGGCTTCAAACTTAACTTATATACTTAACTTTTCCTCCTCCATGTTTATTTTTTTTTATCATTAATGCTCAAAATTCTCTCCAACTTTGAAGGTCGGTATCAAATCTAATGTTTTGTCCCTTAAGAAATAAGGTTTCCCGGATCTAAGGTTTTGAGTCAATATATGGTCTCCTTTACTACTATCACAATATCTTGATGTTTATTAAAGCTTTTACACCTCATCAAACCATCCAAATTCCTCCTCTCGAACCTCCACATACAAACTTTTTCTCACTTGTGACTTAATTCTAATCCCATGCACTCCATCTCAATTATCAAGGAAATATCCAAAAAAGCAAGAGAACTAAATAACAAATACATCCATGCAAGGTTGTAGAAATGTTTTATCCTTCTCACCACCTTAAAATATATCTAAAAATATATTCACAACTGTACATATGCATTACAAATCTATAAACACCAAAAACATAGAGTAACACAGTTTATACAATTTGTTTGCAAAACAAATGTCTTCTTCCCCTTGAATTCTTGGAGGTCCAACATCTTCCTCATTCGAATGAATGAATAGAATCAGTTAAAAATATTATTAAGTATGATTATCCAAAGATTCCTAACTGAATCTTGGCTTCTAGACCCTTAAATTACATATTTTATCTTTTATTATGATATAAAGGTCCTAGTTTAGTTTAGTACCCTAGGACCTAAGAACTAGGTCACCACCTTGACCCTTTTAGGACCTAAATAGTACTTATTACAAGATCAAAACATCTTATTACATGCCATAATGCTCCAATATTACACTTATTTACCCACTACAACCCAAAAATGCCTTCAAAATCCAAATTGGCACTTTTGGAGGGAAAGTGCATAGTTGAAATGTTTGAAGGACTTAAACTAAACCAATAATCCTAGATGATTGCTAATGACCCGTAAAACCTATCAATACACTATGAAATCCAAAATTTTATGTTTTCACATATATGTACAAAATAGGAGTGATGTTCCTACATCAAGGGTTGGCTTATATATGTATACACACTTTCACCTACACTTGGGATAACTACATGAGGCTTGCTCTCGCTCAATGAATTATGATACAAAACTTGGATTGGTTTAATAAGGGTTTATTACCATGTGTATTCTAGCCTCACCGACACACATATTTTTCCTTTTGTTATCTAATGTTTCATGAATTCTACTATAGGTTTCTATGGTTTCGCTTGTTGCATAAATTCATTACATTTGGTTCCAAGGTTTAATGAGCCCAGAAATCGATAGTGACACTCATTCTAGGAAAGAAAAGGATAGGTGAAGTTTTTGAGCATCATTGTACACAATTCCAAGACAATATAGAATAATTCAATACTTTATAGAATTATTCAAGACCATACATAAGCTATACAATCTTGGACATGAGTAGTTTCTAGTTCCGAAAATAGAGACAAAGAATTTATATACCTAAAATACCTCTTTCTCCCATTATGTACAACTATATTATCCTTATACCATTCGACATAGTTAATTACTTATACCTTTTTGGCTTAAGAAATATCCGTGTCATATTAGTGTATTTACAAGTATTAATGTTTTATTTTGAATGCATGTGGTTAATGTTTATTAATTAATTTAGAAAAAATAATCTAATTACATTTTTGAACTAGTTCCTAATTAACTCGTTGTACACTTAAATATATAGGCAATGGATAGAACATTTGGTGAACTTGACTTGTACCCATAACTATCATTTAAACCCTAGATACACTAGGGTTTTCCTTATTATTTGGTGATAATGTTTACATTATAACTTCACCTCTTGTCATCACTTATGCAATATTCCCTAATATATTCAAGTAGTAGTATCCCCATGTGTGGTTAAACATGTACTTGTTTCTCATAGATCGCATCTCATTTTTTCACCTTATATTTTATTAATAAATTGGATAATATATGTAGCCAATATTAGCCATCTAATCCATGCCTTCGTGATATCAATAATGTATCTCGTAGGCACTTAGGAAGGTTACATTGCACATTACTTTTAGTCTGCAAGTCCTTGCTACCATTTGGCATGACATGCATGACAATCCTTCTTATAAAATTATTTTGATACAATCTTGGATAAATTCCATGTATGGTATCCCTATTGGCTTGCATAATATTTTCTTATCAAGGTTTTTTCCATGTTATCCTTAGATACCAAGATACTTTTCATTATTATAAAACATCAACCAACAACACTACACCATCTTGTGCCTCATAATTTATGTTTCCTATTACTGGTATGACTTTTGTAGTTATAAATGGTACATTTGAATATTATTCTTATAATTATCCTATAAACACTCAAATTTGGAAATTTACCCTTTTAACACTACTTATTGCAATTTTGCTTCTTGGCTAAGACAAACACTTATATCCTATCTCCACTCATTTCATGTTTCCTTCTCTTGTTTAACTTGCTCATTTTCATACACCTATGTGTCAACAAAATATGAATATTAATACAAAATACGATGATAAAACTCTATGTTATAAGATGTGACTCTCAAATTTCATTTTCGCACCCTTGTCCAAATATGTACAATTAGGTCAAGATGTCTAATTTGGTCTTGACCAACCTGTACAATCTTGACCTAGCTCAATTTTCAACTCTGCTTTTGATGCATTATCATTTAATGGGTCTTTTTATCCTCTCAGGGTTAGTATTTTCATAACATTCTAACTTTGAAACCCTATATAAACAAATCAACACTACCTTGTTTAATCACATAGCAATCATATGATATTTTATTGACATACTCTATTTTAACACTTGCAAAAAGTACTCAAGGCTCCCTAAATCTTCTAAAGTTGATGCACATCTAGTAGGGCAACCACTACTATATTTCTGAAGCACTCAATTAGGTCAAGGAGTTTAGCTCCCTCACATCCAATCACACCAAGTTCCTATTTCTAAGTTTTATCTAGATTACAATCCAATCAATCATGATTAAATGGGTTCAAGTTGCCAATTAGATATATCCATATAGATATTACATGCTAGGTGGAAAACTATGTGTGGTTTGAGGAATATTTAGAGTAGTGCTAATGTAGGTGGTGCATGGGTGTACCAAAACCTAAATACTAACCTTATTACTGAGTCTTCTACCTATGATTAGTTTTGGATTGATTTAGTTAATTATAGACAATATCGAGACTGCATAATAGCTAGGGTTTGAAAGTGAAGTACATTTCCAAGCCATTGAAGAACCTAAAAAATCCATATATCCCAATTTTGAAGGCTTTCAAGACCATACAAAAGTGGCATGATCAGATTATACATAATGACTAGATCATATGGTCCTAAAGTAGGAAATTTCCATATCAAAAATCTAACAAGAATCTTTAACAGGCTCTACACTTTTAGTTTCTCCAAGATATCTTCCAAGATTATTCTTGTACTTCGTGTATAACTAGGTCTATCTCTCTATCTATCATATATATTTTGAGATTTTATTCATTTATAAAAAAACCAATACGTTATTCTCATTTTGTATAATTAATTTTGGAATTTACTTTACCATAATAGGTGTTAGTCTCCATACCTTACATTCCTTTGTGCATTGTGTATTATATAAAAACCTTAATTAACCTAAAAAGGGTGTAAAAATTTTGATGAACCTAAATTTTGAATTGAACATTTTTCTGCTCAAACCCTTTTTTCCCTTGGGATTAGTTTATGCATTGAATATTCATATCCAACCTTTAATTTCACCTATCAACTACCCTCGATCGGGATTGAACAAATCTTCTTAGGGTTTCATGGTTAGTTATACTCCTAGTTTAGTAGAGCACGAACCCTACAAGGAGTCACACCCCCCAATATGACTTAGTACCAACCAAATTCACCTTATATTTTTTTCATATTTTAAATGTTGCACCAACAACTAATGATAACACAATGAAGCTCACTTTCTCTCTATCTTCCTCAAACGCGCTTCTAGCCTTCCATGCTCATAGTCTTCTTTTTTTCAAGTTGATTTGATCCAATGACCTATCTCACCCATATTTTATCTATCTCTATAACATCATGTAATTTTATGTTTCATCTCTTGATGGTCAAAAATACCTCTTACACCTCCTTGATCAGCCATCTAGCTCGCATTTTCCATACTTTCTCAACTAGCTCAAATGAGCTTTCTAATTTGCTTTTATACCTACCTCATGTTTATAACTCACATACTTAGGAAATAATAGAGAAAATCATCTTAAAAACTTAAAAACATCCTAAAAATAACATTCATGATACCACTTAGGTTGGAAACATCATCTAGAACCTTCATTTCTCTATTAGGACCCAAGAAGCCCTAATGCACTCCAAGACCCTACTCGCCAAAACCAGATTACTTGAGCTAAAGATACCTTCACCAAACTTCAAAACTCAATTATAAATATTTTATAATAACACTAGAAACCTCCAGAAATCTTGAAACACTCTTCACCATCACAAAATGAAAATACACCACCATTTAGAGTAATCCACCCCACTAGGTCTAAGACCTACAAAACTAGTCTTCAAATATTGAAGCCAAAACCACATCAAAATTTCTCAAATATACAAGTGTGATATTCCAATGGAAATATCATGACCAAAATTTCATCACTAATTGCATAGCATTCCATAAATCAAAATAAAGCTTCTCCAAAATAAAGCAACCAGTCACCTAAAAGCTGCCAAAACTACCCCAAAACCGAGTCTTATAAAATAGATCACAATAGACCTCCTAAGGGCTCAAACCTGATCAAAAACCATCATGTGCGTGTATAATATCTCCCATATTTTCTCAAACACCAATTTAGTCACTGCTCCAATGCGAAAATTTGATAAAACTGAAAAATATTCAAAAACTTGCATTTTTAGTGGTGTCCACACACGACCACAACACCTAACTTACATATGGAGAAAGCTAGAGGAATCCTCTACAACATAAAATCATCAAAATTACACAAAAATTTATTTGTATGCCACTAGGAAGAATATATTCTCCATCTCTTTATGACTAAGGTTTTAAACTGTTTGGCTTCTTAACCATTGTTCATAAATGTATGTGCCTTAAAGTATGAACTAACTCCACAAAACTCAAGATATGACCATTCCTAACTAACATTAAGATATTGGACCACCATGTAGATGTTTCACGTGCCAATGAGCATCATAAAGTCAAATTCGAGATGGGATTCTCACTTACAAAAACTTGGTAGGAGAAAAATGAAGTATCTAGCAAAACCTTCAACATTAGGATCTGAAGTTTGGACCACACCTCTATAACACCCTCCTAAAAATTCTCCAATTCTCACATTTTCTCAAATGTACTTAAAAAAGACAACTCCACTTCATTAGGGCATGCTTTCTTAAGGACTAGGTCTAGGAATAGACCTAAAACCAATGTTTAACACCTAAAACAACACTATAAGACACTTATGAGTGTCCCAACACCTCATAATCATGCTTCACATGCTATCACCAAGCTCACACAGCTGCTACATGCCTTAATTCATCATGTCATACCTCATTCTATTGACTAGGCCTCCAAATTAGGCCTCTTAAACATTCTTATTCCACCAAACTGACCTCCTCGTCACTTGAGCACTCTTGAAAACCTGAAAGAACCTTAACCAAACTTCATGACATCACTCTAAAGCATCATCAATACCTCTACAAGTCACTAAAGCATACTCCTATAAACCACTACACTACTCAATAACCCATCTGAATCTCAACAAGACGCTACTAATCAACTTTCATGTCCCTAACCTCTTTTGACATAAATGACACTTAGACAATCTATGAAAACATCTACACTTTGACATTAATGAAAACACAATGCCAAAAATTATTATTTCACCATGTGGTAAATAAGTTGGTTATACCAAAATATAGTTTTTATATTATGTACGTGAATAGTAAGATATATAAACTAACTCACATATTTAGGTGTGGAGAGATTATTTTAGATTTAATAGTTGAAGCAATATCCTATTTTATAAGAGAAGGCCTAACTATATGTATCCTTAAAATTTATTAGATAAAATTGTGTATTGATTGACTAAAATCTTCCCGAGTTAAATATAGGTATCATTTTCACCATGCAAAAAGTCACCCCTAGGGTTCTTATCCCCTCTTAGACTCCATGATACACATCCTACAATTTCCATTCAACATGTTATCGGCTATAATCTCCTTCGACTCTCCACAAGGTATGCTCTTCCTATCTACTTTATGCTACTGAATATTCATTCACCAACATAAAGTGGGGGAAATGTAGACAAAAAATATGCACGTAGTTCTATTACATTATGTCCCAAAGTATGCTATTATATGCATGATTCCTAAGCAAGAAAACTAGACATTGATAACACTTGTTTTTCTTTACATTGACATTGTTTTATCTTTCCATTCTTTCATCCTTTAATTTTCTATAATTATTCCTTTAATTTTGGACATCACACAATGTTTTACTCAAACTGAGCATTTCCTAATTTATCTTTGGAACTTTCTAGACATAAGTGCCTAGTAGGAGATAATAACATTCGACATTGGCATCCCCATATGGGAGCTTATGCCCCTTCACTTGTATTTTTAATTTTAAAATGGCACACCACTTGTTATATTTTATAAACTTGTATTGATTACTTTGGGTCATCTTTTAGGGTTGTTAATGTCAAAATTCAAGAAAATGAATCATATATATACATAGCCTACTTATACATAAAAGAGAAGAAAGAGGGAACTAAGCAAGATACTACTAAGGACCTATCTAACAACTAAGGAAACTATTATTGAGCAAGGGACTATATTTGGACTTCATTATTCACTGCATAGGAAGGGAAAAATTCTAAATCCTATAACACACATTATCTTAGGAGGAAAGTAGTTGTAGTCTGCTTATCTTGGTACAACTTGTACAAGAGAAACCTAGTTTCAATGGACATTATTTCTATCACACACACACACACACACACACACACACACACACACACACAAGAACTACATTGAGATTGAAATGTAGTGCAGTTTCTCAAAGACAATCACATTTGGGTGATGGTGAGGTTAGTATGACTCAATAATATGCATCTTTTATTTATTCTAATGTGTGTGTGAGTTGTGTGTAGGTAAACTAGGGTTGTTTTTCAAGGACACGTGTGCCAAAATAACCCTACTGATGAAATGGATGTGACACAAAGTGAATTGTGACATTTTTAAACACCGAAAGAACCAGACTTGTATCATCGCCAGACACTACCACCAAATTTAGGCACTACTCCAAATGATGTTTTCCCTTTTTGTGTTTCTATCCAAATATAGTTCACATATCATTATTTTCTAGATGAAGCATATATAGTTCATATTAAGCCTATTCCACCACCATTCTAATCTAGATTTAGTCTAGGAAGACAAATATTAGCTAAGTCACTCCTATCCTCTTTGTTGGTTGCATTTCCTCATCATTATATGTTGATAAATTGAGTATATTTGATTTACTCTAGTCCTCTGATTAAGATTTAATTTTGTGAAATATGTAGACACTTAAATTATGCTTTTGCAATCTTATTGCCAAAACATACACAAATCACTCTCATTCTTATCAATTTTGTTATAATTAGTGATTTTCGCTAATTAACTAATGTTTCTTGCCACTTTGGTCAATTAACAAGTGCTTTTTTGATCACCAAACCCCTTTCACATTCAGGATGCCACTTTACGATGAATTATAAGTCAAAATCCTCTTCAAAACAAATAATTAGCATTTATTAGCTAATTAAGCCAATTTTCCCCTTGTTTTGGTCAATATACCCTCCTATTAGCTCAAACCCCTCTTCCAACCACTCAAAATCATCCCACTTTTCTCCACAATGCCTCAACATGCTTCAAAAGCTTATCCTAGCCTCCTAGTTGACCCTAAGCAAGCGTTGATTAAGGCTCGCACATCTTAATCACTTGGTAATTCATTAATTGTGATTAGCAAATCTTAATCATGATTAGAAATTCAATCTAGTTTGGGTTTTTAGTCCCACATACACCAAAATTAAAAAAATTCTCCAAATGGAAAAATATAAAAGGGTTCACCTCATACCTTAATACTTTACACCATGCTTTGATTTGCATCTCATATAATAAATATGATATATAGCCAAGTTCAATCCTTGCCTAAAGCCTTCAACAAGGTTAGTAGATGGATATCTAAAGTGACTTTGTAATTCATTTGGAGAGGCCATTTCACCTTGTTTGAGTAGCAACCATCCCAATTTGATTGCCCTCTTAGGTCTATTTAGGCCCATGTTAGGTAATTGAGCATATTAGTAGGCATGTTTAGTTAGATTTTGAATTGTATTCATGTTAATTAAGCATTCCTTTAAGCTTCTATCTTAATGTTACATTCCTAGACTTAGAGCCTTGACTAGAGGTGGCAATGGTGTTAGCCTTCCTTATTTAGTCATGTAATTTTCTTTGTAAAGTTTAGGGTGCTTTCATTTGGCACGCCCGGTGGGACAATACCCCATTGCATTCAATTTTTAAGCTTTTTAACTTAGTTTCAAAGTTTTTCATTTCAAATTTTTCTATATTAATTTCAAGTTTTCTAGCTTAGTTTCAATTTTCCTAGATTGATTTCAAGTTTTCTAGTTTAATTTCAAGCTTTCTAGAGTACTTTCAAGATTTTTCGATTAGTTTCTCAAGCTTTTTAGATTAATTTCAAAGTTTTAGAGTAATTTTCAAAGTTTTGTAGATCAATTTTTCAAGCTAGGTATTTTTTTCAACTAGATTAGTAGTAGAAGTTGTGTTTTCATGCTCCTTATAAGATATAAGGAGGCAAAAGCCATGTTAAAATCTCCTCAAAATACCAAATTTTTGAGATTTTCAAGTACTTATTTTCAAAACTCATATTTTGAGCACCTACAAGGAAGAGTGCGCCTATGAAAAGGAAATTTCCCACGTGTGTGGAGGAAAGTATGCATGTGCAGAGGAAAGTGTGCATGTGTGGAGGAAAGTGTGCATGTGCATCAGAAAGTGCACATGTGCAACACTGGATTTTTGCTCTTTGCTCTTTGTGTGTAAAGTGCGCCTGTGCATCCAAAAGTGCACCTATGCCTTATTGGATGTGCCCATGCATAACTAACTATGTAAAAATTTACAGAGGTGTTCTTGTGCACTACTATATGCATCCAGGTACTAGTGAGTGTGACCATGCTCTACATAGTGTGCCCATGCACTAAGAAGTGCGCCTATGCACTAAGGTAAAATTTCCTCAAACTTCAAATTTTCAATTTTTTATTTATACGAGTTCCTCATATTTTTAAAGGTTTTTTAGATGTTTTTGTCAATTTATTGATTTTTAGAGCAATATTCCTAACAAAATTGCCTTAGGGTTTGATAAGGGATTTTTATCCAAGTGTCTTAGGGTTTGATGAGTGATTATTTTTTCATGCTTTGTATGAGTTTGGAATAGGGTTTTGTATGCTCTTCTCTTGCACCTAGTGTGATCTTGAGAATCAAAAGCACCTCTAAACCACTTTTTGCTTCTTGGGAGTAAGTAGGAACAATCATCATTCATTTTGTGCTTAAGGGAATAAACTTTCATTTTTGACATGTACTTAATCTTTTAGTTTAAGATATTTTTCACTTGATAAATAATCAAGGCTAAAATTTGTGTATGCTCTTCCCTTGCACCTAGTGTGATCTTGGGAACCAAAAGAAATTTTAGTCTTTTCATTAAGAAGTACTTGGATTAATTGGGAATAAACCTTGTTTTTGCAAAGTTTGATGGTAGTTAGTTGATTTACAAGCCTTTTCATCACTATTTTTCTATGATATTGTGAATATTTTTGAACTACTAACCATTTGTGTGAAGGACTGTCATCACCAATCCGGACTATGATAATTCTTCACCGGAACTCCTCGTGCTATGATTATTTACTAATGCACACCTTTAGTTTGGTGGATGTAATCTGAAACAAAACAACAACATAACACAAAAATACCATCGACTATGATAAGACGGAATGATGACAAATCTGAAATATCAAAGTAAATTATAATATTAACATGAAATTGTCTACAATCTCACCCATGAGATACTTCAACAAGACTATGGGAGAAACTTTACAATTACACCTCTTGATGGCTTCTTCAACACACCTTTAAACTGATGGCTTCCTTCACACACTTCCTACAATATTTCTCACTACTTCCTTCTATGCTAAATGAGGGGGGTAGCCTCTCTATTTATAGAACTTCCAGGCTTATCCATCTTATCTCTAAGATAGGATAAGAAATCCACTCCGACGAATCATATTCCATACCTTAACTCTTATCTGTACATGTAAGCTTATCTTCTAAGATAAGATAAACCTTATCATTTTACATGGGTTCCACATTTTTAGACTTTTTACAAATAAAATACACAAAATATTTATGACCTCACTCCTTGTCCTTATTACCAATATAATATTTCTAATTCCTAATCACGTAGACCCTACTTCTCTAATTACCCAAACTTTGACATTTTAACATTACCGGACCACTTACGACAAATATTTACTTTTACAACATTCCTATTGTAGATTTGACTATTTACCATACTCCACATTATTGGTAGTACCGTGACTTGACGGCAAGCCGTTATCTTCTATCGACGCTACTACTAATTATACTTAACAACATCATACAATTAATGAAATATAGAAATTACGGAGGAAAATTTTAGTGTCGACATCTTCCCCCTTCCTAGCTTCTACTCCGTCCCTGAGTAGACTATTCTCGTGCTTGGAAAATCTTCAACTTATCGTGGTTGACCCATTTCGTAATGGGAGTGCCATCCAATTCCTCCCAATCAGACGTACCATTTTCATGCACAATGCTATTTTGTAGGGCCCCATCCATTTTGGAAGAAATTTTCTCTGTCTTCTTTTTTTTCAGTATCTCGATCATATACTAGAACCAAGTCATTCACATGAAATGGAGACCACCGGATCTTTTGATCAAAGTATTCCTTCTGCTTCATTTTCTTCTTATGGCTTGTATCCTTTGCTATTTCTCTCATTTCCTCCAAAGAAATGAAGATGTACCAACCTTTCTTTTATCAATCACTTTCATCCATCCTTTCATTTTTCATAACTCTCACAAAGGGGAATATCAAACTCAATAGAAGAATCGATCAATGCCATAGGCCAACCGAAATGGGGAGTATCCTGCTTGCTGACTTTGATGTTTCCCTATATGCCCACAATGCCGCATGAATCCTTTTATCCCATTTATGTACCTTTAGCAAGGCTGCATCTTTGCTAGAATTTGACACAACACAAAATTTGTTCGTTCCACTCGTCCATTTGTGCTTGGCTTGTATGTTGTTGCCTTCCCGTGCTTAATAGAAAACTTATTGACTAGGGCTTCTACCACCTCATTAATGAAGTGGCTTCCTTGATCTCATTAATTTTTAATGGGCAACCAAATCTGGTGACAATGCGTTCATACATGAACCTTGCCACTTCATCCATGGAAGTTGTTTTCAATGGCCTAGCTTCAACCCACTTGGTTAAATAATCTGTGGCAACTACAATATACTTATTTTGGCGTGATGTAGTTGGAAGTGGACCTACAATGTCTATTCCCCACTTTTCAAAGGGACCAAGGGGAAGAATAGGACATAATGGAGCTGATGAAGTCTTACGGTTACCATGTGTTTGACAAATATCACATGTCTTACAATAATTATAACAATCTTTAAAAAGAGTGGGCCAGTGATAACCTGCATCCAAGATCCTTCTTCTTTAAGTTTCCAGAGAAGTGCCCTCCACATGTACCATTGTGGAATTCTTCTAGCAGCCTTCCTTCCTTGATCACGTCCAACCGCCTCTCAGATCTTGTCCATCGTGTCCTATTCGAAATAATACTCCATGCAGAATAGAATATGGACGACTGGCTTGAGTAATCTTTCTCTTAGTCTTTGCATTGGCACCATCAGGAAACTTGAATTCATTCAGATAATTCCAAATATCTATGTATTCACTAGGGATTATGTCAAGGGATAACAAGGCTGCATCGGGAAATCATCATCATCACAAGATGATCCTAAACCATCATAGGCTCGAGAGAGTGCATCTGCATTGACATGCTTCTTTCCTGGCCTATCTATAATATCAAATTCAAATTCTTGTAGCAAAATTATCCATCTTGCTATCCTCCCTGATGGGTTAGGCTTATTTACAATATATTTTAGAGCCTCGATGATCTCACATAACTAGAAATTTTTGCCCTAGCAAGTAATTTCTAAACTTCTTTACAAAGAAAAATGATAGCGAGCCTCTTTTCAATTCATACAAGATATAATTTACCTCAAAGACTTCTCATTTGTCTCGCTCCCAAAGTAAATTGGATGTTCATTCCCATTTTCATCCTTTTGGCTCAAAGTACTTCCTAGTGCTCAGTATCTCGAGGCATCAATGTGTACACAATGAATGGCTTGCTCCAACTGGATTCTTCAAAACAGGTGAAGACACCAGTGGCTTCCTTCAGCTTGTCCAAAATCTTCATGCGCCTTATTTCCCGGTTCATAAGTAACATCCTTCTTCAAGAATCAAGTTAGTGGTCATGTGTAATCTTTGAGAAATTCTTGATGAACCTTCTATAGTAACCCACATGGCCTAAAAATGATCTCAACTTACTTCTATTAAGAGGAAATGGTAAATCTTTGATTTTTGAAACTTTATCGATCGCACCAATACCATCTCTGATACAACATGCCCTAACAAAACACCTTTAGAACATCCAAAGACACACTTTGTAGGGTTTAGTGAGGCTTGTGCTTCATCTAACCTTTGAAATGCTGTCTCCATTTGGTGCAGGTGGTCCAACTTGCTCCCATAGATGCAAAAATCATCCAGAAATACTCTGATGAAGGTCCCAATGTAGGGTTCAACACCCTATTCATCAAACGCTTGGAATGTTGCCGAGCATTACACAACCCAAAAGGCATAACTCTATAAGCAAAACGTTCCCCAAGGAGTGGTGAACGTGGTCTTCAGCTGATCTTTCTCTGCTATACGAACTTGGTTGTAGCCACTATATCCATCAGCAAAACTATAGCACTCCTGGCCAGCTACTTCGTCCAAGATCTGATCTGAAAATGGAAGAGGGTAATGATCCTTCTTTGTTGCCTTATTGAGCTTCCTGTAATCAACACAAATGCGTAGCTTCCCATTCTTTTTTATTGAGATCACAATGGGAGAAACCCATTCTGAATTCTCCACAGCAAATATGAATCCTGCATCAAGCAACTTATCTATTTCTTCTTTTACAGTCTTGGAAAAATTAGGATTCATTCTATATGGCATTTGCTTTATGGGCTTAAGCACCATCTACCAGCTCAATAGAATGTTCTACCCAACTTACTTGATGGAGTTCCTTGTAATCAAAAGTGAATAGGTGTATGTACCTTCGAAAGAGCTGGAGGTAGGATTCCTTCTCACTCTCCATCACAGCATCACCAATCTTTATTTGTTGGAGACGATCATCAACTTCTTCTTTAGATAATTTTATGGGGTCATGAGTTGGTGTGACGGAAGGATATCCATGACTCAAACATCCACCTCACTTTCTTCATCTTCAGTGTCCACTTCACTGGTACTAGAGTAATCAGAGGATGTCCAATCATCAGTTTCATCACTTGAATCCACAGGTTCTGCTTTATGATGTCGAGGGATCACATTTATCTTCACCCTCTCTCTACCACGTCCAAGTGTCATGAAACCTTCATTCCAGTAGTTTCTTGCATGAACTCTCCTTAGCCATGGTCTTCCCAGCAGCATTGGGTACGCAACAGTACCATTTTTCATCACCTGAAAGTCTACCACACATACAACACCCATAACAGATATTGCCACATTTGAAACTACACCTTTTGGTTTAGTTTTTCCTTTATTTAATGACCTTAACATAAGTGTTGAAGGGCGATCAATTTTTAAACCCAACATATTCATTACAGACTCGGTCATTACATTAACTCAAAGCACCTCCATCAACTAAGACATCATGAATTGAAATACCATTACATAATACCTCGGCCAGTGAGCATAGGGATCCGCCTCTCGCCTCCAAAACAAGGACCTCAACCTCCTTCCTTCTTCGAGCATTGAGTCCACCTCGCAACTCCCGCCTCTCTTCTCGAAGACATAGCCAGAGAGTTGACCATATGTAATATTTGGCAGCCTTTTGGATAGATCTTCCAAGATGGAGTATGGTCCTTGCCCCTGTGAAATTAGAAAATCCTGCACACCCAACTTTCTTCTCCTATGTTTCTTACTAGTTTCTTCTTTCATCTTCTTAGGATCATTTCCATCTTGATTATCTTTTTCTTTCTTTCTTTTTGTTACAAACACATCTACTTCATTATTTTTTCTCTTATCTACTACATCAAAAGAATTCACAGGTGCTTTTCCTTTATCATTATCTCCTTTACCAGATGTAGAAGCTCTATCTGGACAATTATACTTATAATGACCCTTTTTATAACAACCATAACAAACAACTTCAGAAATATTTCTTTTTGGACCTCTATCTCCTCCCTGAGAACTAAATTCCTTTCCTTGAAGAAGATTAATAGTTAATTGACCCATCTTTTTGAGAAGATCTTCATACTCAGTAGATGTACTAGGAGAAATATTTGTGCTCACCGGGAGTGGTTGTGGATTCTGGACCAAAGGTGCTGGTGTAGGCTCTACTTTAGCAACAATTTCTTTGGGCTCCTCTTCCATGCTTTCTTCTTGCCTTCTTGCCTCCTTTGCTTGTTCAATGGTAGGCTGGGGTCATACTTCACTCGTTGTCTGATCTCGCTTCATCCCAAGAATGAAGTGCTTGAGAGGAGATTATCCACGCCATTCATCAACCCATCCGCTAGTCCTTCCTTCCGGATCTGGGCATCGAGCTTCCTCCTTAGCTCTAGAACACGAGCATGATAATCCCTTATCTTCTCCTTCTCTCCTTGGGATAGCTTTGTGATCTCGATCATGAGATCTCGCATATTTCGTTGTTCACCAAATTCTTCAAGAAAACTTTCAGTTAATAAATCCCATGAATTTTTCACATTATCACCTAGTGTTTCAAACCACCTAAGTGTTGAACCATCCAAAAAGGTAGGAAAAATTCAGTCCATTGTTCCCCTTCTTATAAGGCCATTACAAATACAAGATCGCTTAAACTCTTGAATGAAAGAAGAAGCATCTTCATTAGATTGAGCTGAAAAAATAGGAATCTTTCCCATTTTCAAAAGTAACCACCGTGAAATACCAACTCACAAGTACAATCAACAAGACTTATGTGTACAAATAATTGGAATCACTATACTAGAAAGTGACTTTACACCTTTCTACAGTAAAATAGAAATGACCACGGTAAACTATGGTAAAACTTGACTTACTGCGGTAAAAACTGACTTTACTGTGGTAAACACTATTCACGGTAAAAAGTGAAGTTACTATGGTAAATACTATTCACGATAAAAAGTGACTTTACTGTGGTAAATACTATTCCAACAAAAATGACTTTACCATGGTAACTACTATTCATGGCAAAAATGACTTTACCATGGTAACTACTATGCACAGTAAAAACAAGGTTACCCTCTAATTGATTTTTGACTAAGTGGGAATATCTCTCCAGAAAATCCACCAACGAGGAATGGTCCCTAGCAACGGAACCAAAATGTCATCACCAATCCGGCACTATGATAATTCTTCACCGAGAACTCCTCGTGCTATGATTATTTACTAATGCACAACCTTTAGTTTGGTGGATGTAATCTAGAAACAAAACAACAACATAACACAAAATACTATCGACTATGATAAGACTTGAATGATGACAAATTTGAAATATCAAAGTAAATTATAATATTAACATGAAATTGTTACAATCTCACCCATGAGATACTTCACTTGCCTTTCACAAGACTATGGGAGAAACTTTACAATTACACCTCTTGATGGCTTCTTCAACACACCTTTAAACTGATGGCTTCCTTCGCATACTTCCTACAATATTTCTCACTACTTCCTTCTATGCTAAATGAGGGGGCCTCTCTATTTATAGAACTTTCAGGCTTATCCATCTTATCTCTAAGATAGGATAAGAAATCCACTCTAACGAATCATATTCCATACCTTAACTCTTATCTGTACATGTAAGCTTATCTTCTAAGATAAGATAAACCTTATCATTTTACATGGGTTCCACATTTTTAGACTTTTTACAAATAAAATACACAAAATATTTATGACCTCACTCCTTATCCTTATTACCAATATAATATTTCTAATTCCTAATCACGTAGACCCTACTTCTCTAATTACCCAAACTTTGACATTTTAACATTACCGAACCACTTACGACAAATATTTACTTTTTACAACATTCCTATTGTACTTTGACTCATTATCGTACTCCACATTATTTGCGGCACCGCATCGACGGTGCGTTATCTTCTATCGACGCTACTACTAATTATACTTAACAACATCATACATTAATGAAATAGAAATTACGGAGGAAAATTTTAGTGTCGATGAGACCTAAAACATTTGTCAAATATTGAAGGGCTCTCTTGAAATCAAATTCTGACATTCAAGTGTGTTTTAAGTAACCAACGGCGGTCTAAACCAAATTGCTTAATCCAAAAGATAAAAAACACACCAACACACAAATTCAAAACATTGTATTGTAGGTTTCGATTAAGAGATACATCTCATCCACTTCAAACTATGATATAACCCCTTTGGCATAAGCCTTAAGCTACAACAATGGGGGTGGTCCTAGGAACCCTAAAGTATTTCACACAATAGGAACCTTGTGAATGAAACAGGAAAGTGTTCCACACTATCGAATTGACTAGTACTCCTTGAAATTTTAGAGTCAAAGTTATCTCCATTGCGACCCCAATGATAATACACATGAATGCACTAGTTGTTCATTGTATTAGAAGGGGGTAAAGTAAATCCAAGATACTCCTTGGGAAACCTTGGTAAATCGATCTCATAGAGATATCTTGTGACATATACAAGAGAGAAACCCCTAAGAAATCTTATCACCTTGAAGCCAATTTTTTCCTTAGTTGTTCTACTTCTTCGAGAGATCTCACAAAGTGACAACTTTTAGATTCAAACTCTTGTTTTTCAAACAAGGGAAATAATATCTTCAAGCTTAAAGCTGTGTGAAATTTCATCATGAAATCTATTTAGTGTTACTTTTACTTTTACCTAGTTTTTGTTTGTCCTAAAACAAGGCGAAATCTGCCAAATTTACACTAAGTATTTTTAGACACCACTTGGTTTACACCTTCGTTTTCTTATTGCCCATTTTTGGAAAAAAGTAAACAAAATATATGGATACCGCTTGATCATACTATGTGGCAACCAATTTTGTATTCTACTTACATGACTAGGTTGTAATGTAAAGCGCAAGTGTTGAAAGTGTTCATAGTGGTACGTACTCACGATCTAAGTAGGCCCTCATTGTCTCAAAACCCATATTTGAGACTCGTTATCATTTGTAGTTCGGTGATATCATCATTGTCTTCTTTTGAGTTGTTACGCTGCCCGCATTATAGCCATACAACTGAGATATTTACGTCTTGTTTCCATTGTGAAACTGGGCCTAAATCTCTATATTGTATTGTTATGCTGCTCGCACACATAACAATTTCTTGTTATACTTAGACATAGTTTTTACATCCTAGCCTTGTCTTGAGTTTTGTAAGTGTTGAGGTTACTTTATTAGCATCACTATAACGCCATTTTGATACTAAAATATTACTTTCTTGCAAACTTGGATTACATGTCCTAATAGTGTTGTTACGCTCATTTATATCGCCTCATTTTACAACACTTAGACTTTGTTAGTGTTTAGAAACTAGTTTTGAGTATACCTTGTTAGAGGATCATGTCAACATTATCTTAGCATTTAGGTCTTGTTTATTTCAAACTTGACCTAATTGGTGATATTGTGTTGTCACTACTTGGTTTTAAACCTATCTAGAAAAATCATAGGGAGTAAATTGTTTGTTGTGACTAAAGTTTGAGTATTAGACGTCGTTACATTGTCTTAGATAACTTGTGTCCTATATATTGCCTTGCTAGGGTAGGTTATTCTTCATTCTTTGGTCCATACATTCACATTGACCTATTGATTTTGTGGCTATTGTATAGTCACCTTGTTTTGATGACTTAGTGTCATTACGCTACAAAAATTTGACTAAGATCCCTTTTTAGTAAACCTTAGTGGAAATATTTCGTGTTGTACCTCTTCTTTCGGGTATGCCTACTACAAGAATGGGATCCTAAAGATTAGAATGTGATATATTTGGATGTAACAACCCTCTTTTAGAGGACAATCTCATAGTTGACCATAGTGGTGGAGAGGAAGATTCTCCTCATTATGAATAGAGAGCGTCATCTCGCAAATTTTCGAGCGATTACATTTTTCAAAACAAACATGAGGTTCTTATGCATGTTATGGAACTAGGAGCTAAGTTACCTTCCACAATAGACCCTTCTCTCATTTCTGGAATGATTTGAAGAGAAGAAGAAGTAGATCGACCTCATCATATTGTTAATGAAATATTAAACCTAGGTCATGCCTCTACTTCTGCTGACAGAATAATGAGGAGATACCTTTTGAAAATGATAGATATTATCGGGTACTTGTTATTAGAGTACATTGTGAAGATAATAAGGAACACGTTCATCATGCATAACCTTCCCCTAATGAATATTTTCATGAAGTACCTATTCAAGAGGTGATGTTAGAACAATAGGTCCAAGCCCTCACTCACCAATTGGCAAGTTTGGCTTCGCATATACAAAAGGAACAACCAAAAGTTGTGAAACAAGCTATACCTAGAAGGAAAAACCTAAAACTTTGTTTCACGAGTTCCTAATAAACACTCCTTGATGGGAGACACAAAGAGATCCTTATGGAGAAATTATCACAGAGAATAGGGGTGTGAATGTACCTAGATTTAATCCTATATATAGACCTACGCCACCCACACAAGATCCACTCTTGAATCAACAAGTGTCCACTATGAATAACACCCTTGTAGCGTTAGGGCAAAGAAGGTAAAAGCTGGTAATAATAAGAAATGCCGGCCTCGATGAGTTGTGCCCTTATCCATTTGATAGGGCCATGCTAAAGTACCTTTCCCACGACACTTCAATTTTCCAAAATTTGACAAGTATAAGGGAAAAAGTGACCCTCGTGACAAAATTAAAGATTTTTATATGACATACCAAGATGTCACATTTAGCAACAATCATCTTATACACCTCTTCCCACAGAGTTTAGGAGGACAGGCGTTAGAGTGGTTTGTGTGCATCCCTAAAGAATATCTATCTACATGGCTAGAATTAGTTTAAAACTTTGTACGACACTTCTCACTCAATATTGAGAGAGAATTCACCATGTTATATCTATGCAATGTCAAACGACAAATAAACAACGAAAACTTCGCTACATTTTTACAATGATGGAGAGGATTAGCTAGTTGCTTTCCTTGCTCCATACCCAAAAAAAAGTTGATAAGCATATTTGTTCCCAACCTCCATCCAAACATTACATTCCACTTACAAATGCATTGTGGCAACACGTTTGAAGAGGTAATCGAAAAAGGGAGTCAAATTGAAAAAGCGTTGTTAGCTAAGGGGACTCTAAAACCTTTCTCCTGTGATCATAATGATTCCAAATCTAACGAAAAACCAAATTTCATTCATAATAAGAACAAAAACATCGTTAGTGATGGTAGTAGACTCTAAGCAAGTACAAGCCATTCGAACCATGCACCTTTGAAGCTTGCGTAAAGGGAAATCCACCTATGGAGTATAAATGTCATACTTTCACACCTCTATCTAAATCAATATCGTCCATACTAAAGCAATTAGAGGTTGTTAACATGGTTAAGTACCCAAAACACAACCCTACAGGGACAACACACCTAAACCATCATGGCTTAGAGATAATTAATTTTACGGGTTTCACCACGTAAAGGTTCACAAAAATGACAAGTGTTTACGATTAAAACATTACATTTAAGACCTAGTCGATAGTGGTGATATAGAATTAGAGTCTACTGCCGCTGCCAAATATCCAAATGCAAACTTAGGGATATTCAAAGATCCTTTTCCCAATCACGAAAAAAATAAAAATTTAGATCACGGATAATTGTCTCGAGAATAAGAATGTTAACTATGTGTCAAAAAAAAAGACCATTTTGATGCCTTGGCTATGTATAACACAAATCCATTTCATCATCTTAAGGATGAAATATAATATCATTGAGGATTATTTCATCTTCTAGTAAGCCACCTGAAGTGAAATTGTCGAGGGGCAATTCTCCCTTGATCTTTGGAATTTATGACACGGTCTACCACGGGCTTGGGCTGATAGTGGAATGTTTTGAACCATAAGGGCCTGATAAAGATTATAATCTCCACAACCGTTGTTTATGACTTTCATCTCCCACATAGAAAAAGGAGATTCTGATGTAGATGCACTATTATCACTAGGATTCAAGGTGTCTGGATCCACTCGTGAAGCGAGGGCCTCTGAATGAATAGGGACAACAATCTCCATAAAGGGACACTTTTAGATGGTAGGAAAATAGCCTAAAAATGCTCTGCAATGAGTAAATGGTTGGGGATCCCCTTGTATAGTATGTTTCTATCCTTCATACTGCAACTTTAGACAATAGATGATATGTTGATGGCATGCCCTACATGGCGTGAATCCATGGAGTTCTTTGCAAGATGTTGTAAGGGAGTTCCAGGTCCAAGACATGGAACTTCATATCATGGGTTATGGGACCAACTTCCAATGAGAAATTGATCATTCCAGCTGATTGTCTTTCTTCATTGTCATACACCTTTATGGTGATGACCTTTGTCTCCAAATCAACTTATGTAGCCTAGTTGACGAACTAGTTTAAGAGTATAAATGTTAAGACCCAATCTGTCATCCACAAGCACTCTCTTGACCTTATTACACTTGATTATTACCTCAATATGTAAGGGTAGGTTATGGGAGGGATTTTTAGTTAAGGCTTATATTGGAATGAAGGTTATGTGTCTTATGGGAGTGATTTACACTACCATGTCCTATAAATGTGTTGGGTCAACATCAATAGATACTCTGATCCCTGTAGGATTTTGCAAAGTATATCCTTATGGACATTAGAAATCTTTAGAAGGTCTAAGATTAAAATCTTAGTTGTAGTCTTCTCTAGTTTATCTAACACATCATAATGACTCTCTTGAGGAGGAGGGGGAGTAGGTTCGGAGATAACAAGGTGATCCCATTGTGTTGTTATGATGTACTCTCTTTTTTTAATTCTAATCATATTGATTTGCTTAACAAGTGGATCAACACAACCTATCAAGGCATCAAAATGGTATTTGTTTGACACATAGTTAGCATTCTTATTCTAAGACGATTGTCCCTAATCCATATTTTTATTTTCTTCGTGATTGGGAAAAGGCTCTTTAAGATCCCTAAGTTTTCATTTGGAGATTTGCTAGAGCAGCAGAGTCTACTTTTATATCACCACTATTGACTAGGTCTTGAATGTAGTTTTTTAATCTTAAACACTTGTTAATTTTATGACCCTTTACGTAGTGAAACCCATAAAATTCATTATCTCTAAACCATGATGGTTTAGGTGCGTCATCTCTATAGGGTTGTGTTTCAGGGTACTTAACCATGTTAACGGCCTCTAATTACTTTAGTATGGATGATATTGATTCAGATAGAGGTGTGAAAGTACGATATTTATACTCCATAGGTGGATTTCCCTTTGTAAGCTTCAAAGGTGTGTGGTTCTAAATGACTTGTACTCACTTGGAGTCTACTATCCCATCACTAATGAAGTTTTTTTCTTATTATGAATGAACTTTAGTTTTTCGTTAGATTTGGAATCGTTATAATTGTGAGAGACGGGTTTTAAAGTCCCCTTAGCCAACAACCCTTTCTCTATTTGACTCCCTTTTTCGATTACCTCTTCAAATGTGTTACCACAATGCATTTGCAAGTGGAACATAATGTCTAGATGGAGTCTAAGAACAAATATGCTTATCAACTATTTTTTGGGTATGGAGCAAGGAAAATAGCTAGCTAATCCTCTTCATTGTTGTAAAAAACGCAATGAAATTTTTTTGTTGTTTTTTTGTTTGGCATTGCGAGAGATCTAACATGATGATGTCACTCTTAATATTGAAAAGAAGTTTTGTACAAAGTGTTCGGCTAATTTCGGCCATGTAGATAGAGATCCCTTGGGGATGTGCATAAACCACTCTAACGCATTTCCTCCTAAACTCGTGGGAAGAGGCGTATAAGATAATTTTCACTTAATGCAACCTCTTAGCATGCCATATAAAAATATTTTAGAAAATTGAAGTGTCATGGGAAAGGTACCTATAGTATGGCCCTATTAAATAAATAAGGGCACAACTTATGCAACCGGTATTTCTTATTGTTACAGCTTTACCTTCTTGTAAGGCTAGAAGGGTGTTCTTGTGTGGGTGGTGTAGGTCTATAAGTAGGATTAAATATGAGTGTATTCCCAACCCTATTCTCTATAATAACTTCTCCATAAGGATCTCTTTGTGTCTCTCATCTAGGAGTGCTTATTGGGAACTTGTCAAATGAAGTTTTAGGTTTTCCCTTTAGTATAGCTTGTTTCACAACTTTTGGTTGTTCCTTTTTATATGTTTCTTCTCGAGAGTGAGGATAGTTTTTCCAAAATGAAATCAAAAAGATTCTTGGTGTAGTCTTTATGAAGACCTCACCTCTATGAACCTATTCTCTAACATGGTTATCCTTACCATAACCCTTGTTACACCCCTGCGCATCCCCTATAACTCAAACATTAAACCTCATCTACCCATCACTTGTGAATTGGGATCAACAACAACACGTACCTATTGATGTGTTTCAGAATAATGAGGCTATTGGTGAGTTCTGGGCATCAGAGATAACATTCCAAGAAATGATCACAAGAAAGGCTTCTCCATTCAGCTCAATGCATGTGCGTACTTTGGAGAGGAGGTAGAATTATGTGGAAACTTAAGTAAAAAAGTGAGAAAGGGCAAGAGTCCTACAGAAAATCCTTGTGGAAAGAAAAAGGGAAGTCCTATAGAAAAAACCTCTTCGAGGTGCTTGTGGAAAAATAAGAAGAACAACCTATGGAAAAGATAGTGTACCCATATAAAGATGAGGATCTCCTGAACCACCTTTGATAGAGGAGGATCTCAATCTTCCTCCCAATCCTACGTGCATGGAGGATGAGTCAAAGCTACTAGTGGAAGATACAATAGATGTTAACATCGACACGGAGGAGCTGCCTATAATAGTTAAGTTGGGAGCTTCACTCTCAGCTCAAGAGAAGAAAAATTTACAGGACTTTTGAGAGAGTATGTAGATATCTTTGCTTGGTCTTATGCAGACATGTCAAGACTTGATCCTGCATTAGTGGTGCACAATCTTGTTGTACACCCGGCGCCTAAGCCCATCAAACAAAAGCTCTAAAAGATGCATCCTCATGTCACTTTACTAGTAAAGGCAGAGCTAGAAAGGTTATTAGTAGGATTCATCAGGCCTATTGACTACTCAGAGTGGATTTCTAATGTGGTACTAGTTCAGAAAAATCCAATCGGTATCAAAGTGTGTACCGATTTCAGAGATATTAACAAAGCTTGTCCCAAGGATGACTTTCCTCTCCCTAACATCGACATGATTGTCAATTCTACTACTGGTTATGAGATGTTATCACTCATGGATGGCTTCTCATATTATAATCATATAAAGATTGTGGAGGAAGATTAACACAAGACAACTGTTGTCTCCAAATCACTACACCCCCTAAATGGCTTGGAAATTAATCACGACATTCGGTGTGATTAGGACACATGGGATCACCTCTCAAGCTATGGGACTTGGGCTCAAGGTGAACCTCTAGAGAAGGCCAGCTTCCTCTTCCTAAACTAAACACAACACTACTTCTAATGCAAGAAAAATGGCTAACTAGTCCTATACTAACATTTCATGGGATTAGGGAGAGAAAATGTAAGGAAATAAAATCTATGCTAGAAGTGGTGATGCACCGAGGAAAATAATGTTCAACTTTTGGAAGGGTTAATGTGGGTAGGATGCTTGCATCATTGGCCACCTTCACCTATTGCAACTTAGAAAGGGTATAAAATACCACAAATTGGGAGCACACGTTCCTTCGTTAAACTTTAACATACATATGAGAAAGATACGATTTGATTTGATACACAGATAATTTTATCAGAAGGATAGACTCAAACACACTGTAAACATCTACTTCATTTGATAATAATAGTGCAACTTTTAATCAACAAAAAGAAAAGATATTCTCACAACTGATGAAAGATTATTACACTATTTCTTCACAACACGAAATAGATAATCTGAAATAAAGGAAAACTAATCAATAATGCCAAGGAATCACATTCACAGAGCATGCAATGACTAATTATTCCACACAATAATTCAGACTTTCAATGGCAAGATATAATTCTGAATAAAATTAGAAGGTTTCACAAATCTTGAAAGTACTCTCCCAAGCTTGAGAGCAACTTCACCAAAAATCTCTAAAAATGTATATATCAAATAATGGAAGCATTCCACTATTTATAAGTTCCTAGGCTGAGCCATTACAGCTGGGCCTTTAACTAAAATTTAACTAAAAATAGTAATGTCATTAATATAAGGGAACAGGATCCCATGAAAATAGAAAATTTGTTGCAAAAGTTGACCAAGTCAACTCTGCAACTTTGATTGATTCAAAGCTTGAACCTGTCCTTTCATGGCCACTCAACTTTGGCCTAATTCATCTACATCTCCTTTCTCTACAAGTTTTGTTTTCCTTCTTCCCATACATCCATTTGGTGTCTGTACTCAAAGAAGCACTTGATAACACCCTGAGTTTCTTCATCTCCAGGTCCACATGCATAGTGATTCACTACGTCCGCTATCTTGATTTCTTTTATGATCCTGGCTGGACCTTGAAGTTTATTTGTGACTTTCTTTAGTCTCCCTATGAAATTCTGACATAAGACTAGTTAGTCAATGGAGTCACTATTGAAATTCTTCGTGACATCATCGTCCCGCTTCACCAAATCTTTGAAATTTTCCTTAATCTGGTCCTCGGGAAGAGCATCAATATTTTCATTGAAGAACTTGTAGTTGGCGTTGTCAAACTCCTCACGAGATATCATTAAGGGCATCTGTAATCTCCACTCACTTCTCCTCTAATTTCTTAATCAGATCTTGTAATACCTGACACTAGAATTCCATAGCCTTTTGATATTCAAACAATTTAGAGGCATCATCAATTACCTCTTCTGAAGAAGTAAGTAAGAATCTTCCTCTCTAATGTCACTCCATGTTGCCAAAGTTAAATTTAAATTATTATTATCCTCGAGAGAAAGATTTGTCCATCTTAGCAATGGTGGTTTTTGCAACCTGCAAATCATTATAAATCTCAACGGCTTCCTTGATCAAAGGATTGGCTTCCTGCAAGATTCTTTCCATCCATCCATTCATTGTTCTCCCTTTCATCCTAGCTTCTCAAGCTCATGATAAGAAATATCATCAATTGTAGATGAAATTTTCATATTCGTAGTAGTTGAGATGTCAGTGGATGGAGTGGGTTGGGTTACTCTATGCAACAATGCAGTGAGCTACTCAACTTTGGCCTTAAGCTCATCCTTGGTGGCCTTGTCTTTGTCATATTTCTCCAAAAGGGCCCCAAGAGCAGTGTACATCTTGCTTGGCTCCTTCATGAGTAGCCTTCCCCAATGAGAACTTTGATATCCGGTAATCTGTTGTTGTGATTGTTTCTTTAGTTTTCCCCTCAACAGGGGTAGCCACTTCTATCACATGCTCTCCAGATGGATTAACCATTAGACTTGATATGGTTCTCGGTCTCTTGGCCTATCTTTTGGGCATGGAATCCAATATACTAAGATCTATAACATCTCCCAGAGGAACCTTTTTCTTTTTCTTGGGAGTCTATCTAAATAGCCACTCTGGTATGGCTAGAGCCAATGAAGATGGAGTAGTAGATCGATACCTGAAGCATCAGTTAGAGAAAGATCACTAGAAATGCCAGCTGATATCTAAGAAGAGGTAGCAATGATGGAAGGTGTGGGTGTGAGGACAGCCATAGGAATTGACAAAGCAATGTTGGGGTTGTAATTGAAGAAAATGGGAGTGTCAAAGGAAGTGAAGAGGAAATGGGTGACCCAATATTTTCCCCAGCTGATAGAACTGGAAGTGACGAAAATACAGGGCCATAGAAGGGGATGGGAAAGAAGAAATGATGGTAGAAGTGGAAGGAAATGATATTGGAAGTGATAATGGAGGAAGGGGAAGATGTGATGGATCCTAAATGACACTAGGAGAGTCACTCACTTCAACTACCTCTATAATTGGCCTTGCAGAGATGATGTAATCTTGGGAGCAGCAGACCTAGAGAGAGATGAGCCACCAACCACAAATGAGATCTTCTTTGGAATGGTAGGAACCCTTTGAGTCGACCTCTTTCCTTTTGTGGGTGTTGGTTGGTTTATTGCTGATGTAGACCCTATATTTGTAGGTTGATTTTCCCCTTTGGGTGAGATTCCCAAGGTGGCCAACCAACTGAAAGTCCTCTTTAGAATGGGTCCCGCCCTTTCCTTAGTATTGTTGCATTCTTCCACATACCAATCAACCCATGGCAGTGGTTGATTGGCAACATTATCACTCTTGTATGATGAATCTAGGACCTCATCATTGTCTGCATGTCCTTTGGCACATCAGCCAATCCAAATTGCTACACTTCATCAAGGGTTAACCTTTCATAATCCCTTTTCTACATGATGTATTTATCCCAAAATGAATCCATATATCCTCTAATTGTGGTACGTGAGCATTGGATTGACATGTCTCCCTAAACTTACCCCAATAGTCAAAATTAGTTCACGGATGAAAGGTCCGCAGGTTACCTCAACCATTTCTGCATCCACATTTTTTTCCTTGTGGATATTTGGGCAAGAATACCTGCTAATCGAAATAGGAAATGCATTCCCACCTTGTGACACTTATTTTGGATTCGATGGTAATCCAACAACTGCCAAACTAATTCCAAAAGAATCCATTTGTCAGTGGGGCACCTCAGCAACTTGCTTGGGGTGCCTATGAAACCTAGAATCTGAATGTAGGTGAATGTGGGAAACTAAAAGTAGATTGCTCCCCATTCTCGTACCTCTTGGAAAGCCTCATCGAAACCCTCCGATTATATAATTCTTTGTCAAAGCGATAGAGGAAAACAATGAAGAAAGTGTCATTGACTCTTCAAATGCTTGCTCCCCTCGTCCAGTGAGTTGGGGATAAAACTCATATATTTGGGAGGTGTTGTGAACACCCCTGGTATTGATCCCATGAAATATTCCATAGCGTAGCCGTATATACCAGGAAAGATGTCATGTAGAAAGTCTTCATTTTTGTCACTTTTCCCAACTGATAGCAAATGTTGCTACTAACATGCTCCCCCATTAGATAAACTCATCATTCTTCTTGATAGTTGCTATATACAAGAACATCCATTCTTGGAATTCCTTTATCAGAAAGACCTAAAACTATGCTTAAAAGCACAATGAGATCGTTGACTTCCTGAATGAAATCTAATTGATGTATAGTTTTGGGCAACTTGGCGAAATTCTTAGTCAGGTAGGATTTCATCATAACCTTTGAGCATACTTCTTCTTTTTTATCCCAATGTTCAACTGCTATTTCAGGTGAAATTGTGGCGTAATCTTGAACATCTGGAAGTTTAAACAAGTCCTCGAAGAAATCTAGGTCCAAACGGATCACCACCTTATCATCACTATCCCTTATTGACATGGAGTCCTCATTGCGGTGGTTCAAACAATGCTACAATGTGAGGAAAAATCTGGGCATTGCATAGATGTGGGAAAATTGGTAGTAAGGGAAAGACCACTATCGTAGATGGCCTACATCCATGGCTTCTTGTTTGGGGCCTTTAATATTTCCCAAAACTTAGGAAGATCAATTTTTCCTAGATCGGTGTCCCCATTGAATCCATATATCCTCTAATTGTGGTACGTGAGCACTAGATCGAACCTGTCTCCCCAAACTTACCCCAATAGTCAAAATTAGTCCACAAATGAAAGGTCCGCATGGTTACCTCCGCCATTTCTGCATTGACATTTTTGCCTTGTGGATATTTGGGCAAGAATACCTATCAATCGAAACAGGGAAATGCATTCCTGCCTTGTGACGCTTATTTTGGATTCGATGATAATCCAACAACTATCAAACTAATTCCAAAAGAATCCATTTGTTAGTGGGGCACCTCGGTAACTTGCTTGGGGTGCCTATGAAACCCGGAATCCAAATGTAGGTGAATGTGGGAAACTTGAAGTAGATTTCTCCCCATTCTCGTACCTCTTAGAAAGCTTCATCGGAAACCCTCGATTGTATAATTCTTTGTCAAAATGATAGAGAACAATAGGAAGAAAGTGTCGTTGGCTCTTGAAAATACTTGTTCCCCTTGTCCAGAGTGAGTTGGGGATAAAACTCGTATATTTGGGAGGTGCTGCGAACACCCCTGGTATTCAATCCGCAAAATCTCCCATAGCAGCAGCCACATATACCAGAAAAGATGTCATGTAGAAAGTCTTAGTTTCTGACACTTTGCCCAACTGATAGTGAATGTTGCTACTAATATGCTCACCCCATCGGATAAACTCGTCATTCTTCTTGATAGTTTCTATGTATAAGAACATCCATTCTGGAATTCCTTTGTAGAAGGAAGACCTGAAACTCTACTTAAAAGCACAATGAGATTGTTGACTTCCTGAATAAAATCTGATCGATGTATAGTTTTGGGCAACTTGGTGAAATTCTTAGTCAGATAGGATTTCATCATAACCTTTGAGCATACTTCTTTTTTATCCTAGTGTTCCACTGCTATTTCAGGTGAAATTGAGTGTAATCTTGAACGTCTAGAAGTTTAAACAAGTCCTCAAAGAAATACTGGGTCCAAACGGATCACCACCTTATCATCACTATCCCTTATTGACATGGAGTCCTCGTCGTAGTGGGCTGACTGCAGCTAAGACAAATTTTGGGCATTGCACAGATGCGGGAAAACTAGCGGCAAGGGCAAGACCACTGTCATAGATGGCCTGCATCCATGGCTTCTTGTTCGGGGCCTTTAATATTTCCCAGAACTCGGGAAGATCAATTTGTCCTAGATCAGTGTCCCCAATATTTCCTAAGTCAGAGGTCAAGCAGGATTGGGAGAAACCCCAAGAAATGTGTACTTCATCTTCTCTTTTCCCTTTGAAGTGGAGGAAGACATCAAAACTTGTGTTTGGGAGTTGAATGTCGCAGAAATTCCAAAAACCCGAAAAAGAAACTCCAAAATTATGAACCGAAAAAGTCTGAAAGGAATCACCTGAATCAAAATCCCGAAAGATTTTCCAAACTGAAATTTCCGAAATCAAAACTTCAAAGAAATCTCGAAATGAATTTTCTCGAAAAATAAATTTTTGAAAGTGTTTCCCGAAGCCAGAGGTCTCGAAAACTGAAAGCAACGATTCTCCAAAGCAACAGAGTTCTCTGAAATTCTAAAAACAACGAGTCCTCCAAAAACTTGAAAGCAACATAGTTCTCTAAAATTCTAGAAAACAACGAGTTCTCCAAAATTCCAAAACCAACAGTCCTCCAAAATTGAAAAACAAGAAAGTTCCAAAGCTAAAAAACTCCAAAGATTTTCATTGAAGGAGTTCTCCGAATGATTTTCCCACCTTGTGATCTCCCGAAGGAATTTTTTGAATACGAATGATCTCTGCGGAGGAAACTGCAAAACAAAGGTTAAATTACTAAGTTGGAAATCAAGAAATGAAAGGAAGTATGAGGGGCCTAAAAGATCCTTTGAACAACCTTGAAAACCTAGAGGAAACTCACAAAATAAAACATGGTGAACCAAAAGAACGACATCACAAAAACATAGAGGGAAACCAAAAAAACCCAAATGAGGAGAAAACGGAGGAAAAAGACCTAAAACCAAAAGAAAATTAACAAAAAAACATACCTTGAAAAAGATGTCGCAAAGTACAAGAATGAAATGTCAGAGCAAATGTGTCAGGTAAAAATGACAAGTAAAAATCGAGTTTAAATAGAAATCCTGATATTAATGGTAAAAATCCGATCTATACGGAGGTAGGTGGAAATTAATCATGCACTGCAGAATCTCCGTAGTTACAAACTCGAAAGCCCAAATTCTAAAAATTTGGGATTTCAGACTTCGAAAAAATGGGAAGCAAAAGATGAATTGGCATTGAAAAGTCTGAAACCCAAAAAACCCGAAAGTCTGAAAATTGGACTTTCATAAATTCGGACTTCAGAAAATTTCAAGTGAAAATCCTAAAATTACTCGAGAGAACTCAAGAAAGCCCGAAAGTCTAAAATTTTAGACTTTCGAGTTTCAGATTTCAGAGATTTTGGGTCCAAAAACACTAATTGTTCAAATAAAAACTCTGCACCCCGAAAGCCCAAAAGTCCAAAAAATCAGACTTTTGGGATTTTGGACTTCAAAATTTTTAAACGCAATTAAAACTCTAAAAGAAAAATATTTGAAATCAAAACTAAAAATTTAAGACCTCGGGACTTGGAGGAATTCATTGTACAAGGGATTTTTGTCTAAATTTTTTGACATTTTCTCAAGGTAGATTAAATTGCTAACAACAACTTTCACAACCCCATGGGGACATTTTCGCAACCAATTCATGCCCTTTGGCCTTAAGAATGCGAGGCACTACATATACGCGAGTGATGACTATAATCTTTCATGACATGATAAGTGACATCATGGAATATTTCATGATGATATACTAGCTAAATCTAGAACTTGGGAGGAGCACCCAAAGATTTTGTAGCATATATTTCAATGCCTAAGGGACTACAAAGTCCACCTTAACCTAAAGAAATGTGTCTTCGATTGTGCTATTTGGGAAATTACTAGGATTCATTGTGTCAAGGATAGGAATAGAATTGGACCTGTAAAGGTCACTATTATCACATAAATTCCTCCTAAAAATATTAGGCAATTACGTAGCTTACAAGGTAAAATTCAGGCCATCAGAATGTTTATTTCACAACTAGTAGACAAGTGTCATACATTTACAAATCTTCTTGAGAAATATGTTAATTTCACTTAGAGCCCGAACAACAAGTTTTTACTTTGCTACAAGAATACTTAGCTAAACCCCTATTCTCATGCCATACGGCACAGAGAGACCCTTGTTGTTTTATATTTCTACTACACATTTTGCAATTTGGGCACTTTGTTGACCCAATATGATAAAGAGCAGAGAGAAAAAGTTGTATACTACTTAAGCAAAACATTGATAGCATATGAGCTAAACTATCTGCAAATCGAAAAGGCTTGCCTAGCCATAGTGTTTACTTTCCGAAGCTACGCCACTATTTTCTCAATAATAAAGTCAATCTTATTTCAAAGGTTGATCCACTAAAATACTTACTATCAAAACCTGTACTCACAGGAAAGATGGATAATTGGATCATCTTGTTAAGTGAATTCGACATTGAGTATGTGCATCAAAATTTAGTAAAGGGACAAGTCTTCGTAAATCAGCTAGCAGAAGCTCCACTACCAAGTACCAAAACTTTGAGTCTGGAACTACTAGATACATATATCATGTATCTTGAGGAATCTATCGTTTAGTAACTATGCTTTGATGGATCATTTACCTTTCATTGTTCAGGTGTCGAAGTTTTGTTAATCACTCCTACGGGAGACTTGATTCCCTAAGAATTCCTACTCGAGGTTCCCATGCATGAATAATATAATAGAGTATGAAGTTCTCATTGCAGGGATGAAGTTATCCATCAAGTGGGATATCGACAAAGTCAATTGCATTGGTGATTCAATGCTCATTATCAAACAGGTCACAGATGAATACAAGGTCAAGGATGAAAAGCTACTTCCATATAAAATAATGGTCGATTCCTTAAAGGAGTTCTTCGAGCAGATAACATTTGAGAAAATACCAAGAGCACATAACATAACAACAAATGTTATGGCTACAGTAGGATCCATGTTGAGTATTCTTCTAGGGAACAATGATATGCCATTCTTCGTAGAAAATCTAAGAACGTTGGCATATGACATACCAGATTCTTGTTTGGTGTGTGATGTTATTGGTCCCTTTTCCTCGTGGTATGCTGAAATCTTTAATTACCTCCATGATGGAACCTTTCCCACTAACATTTCTGTGTTGAAAAATGTACCCTCATCTAGTGTATAGCCCACTATACCATACTTGGGGATCCTTTTTCTACCGAGGCTATGATGGGAATGTGTTGCGATGTTTAAGTTCAGAAGAATCTATCCAAGCATTTAAATAGGTGCACGAAGGTATATGCGGATCTCATACTAATGGGATCATAATTGCAAAGAAAATTCTCAGAGTAGGCTATTATTGGCCTACCATGGAGCATGATTGTTGTAACCATGTGAAGAAATGCATGGATTGTCAAAATTACAACAACTTGATACATACGCTGGCACAATATTTACAACTTGTAACAACCCCTTGTCCATTCTCAAAGTGGGGTCTCGATCTAATAGGAAACTTAACCCTGTCTCTTCAGATGGTCATAAATTCATCATTACTACAACTAAATACTTTACTGAAATGGGTAGAGGATGTTCCTCTCACCTATGTTGAAGGTGCCCAAATCTCTAAATTTATCATGAACCATATCATTTTTCGATACGATATCCCTTATGTTATTATCATTGATAATGGTAAGCCATTTAAGAATAAAAAAATGAAAGCACTTTGCAAATGCTTTCAAATCTCCCTCAAGTTCTCGACCCCCTATTATCCTCAAGGTAATGGGCAAGTCAAGGCTTCCAATAAAACCCTAATTTGCATTATGGAGAATATGGTGAAAAAGATAGGTCATGAATGGCATCTACAAATTCACCCTGCCCTATGGGCATTCAGAACTTCTATCTGCACCCCCATAGGTGTCACTTCATACTCCTTAGTATTCGGCATGGAAGTCGTACTACCTTTAGAGATCGAGATCCCTTCTTTGTGTATTGAGCTAAGGGACTACTTGAATGAAGAGGAGGACTACAGAGTAGCTTAAATGGCAGAGTTGGAGCTATTAGATGAGAAAATACTTCACGCTCTTAATCAACTTAAAGTGTATCAGGATCAAGTGTGGTGAAGCTTCAATAAAATATTCATACCTCATCAATTTGAGGTAGGGGACTTAGTGTTAAAAGAGAATCAGAAGAACACCAATAAGGACTGTGAAAAGAAAGGGAAATTTTAACCCAATTGGCTAGGACCATATGTTGTGGTTACCAAGTTTGGTTCAGTGCCTATAAGCTAGCCCATTTAGATGGCCAAGAGCTTCGAGAACCCATGAACACAATGCATCTTAAGCACTTCTATGCTTAAGTATGGGGTCTCTAAAATATCAAAAAAGCAAAAAATTATAAAAATAGAAAAGAAAAATAAACAGTGCATCAATAGTGAAAACCATGTAATGGTGGCACTTTGGACAAGTCCTTTGGTGAAAAATGGTTTCTAGCGCCAAGGGAGGGTCCATTGTTCACAAGCATTTCAGGTTTAGGAGTATGAAAGCTTTGTCCTAAGCTGGTATTTACCTTCGTCTGAGTCCCTTGTGAGCCTATCCCTCTTTTCCCTAATCCAGTTGATCCAACCTTTTGAATGCGTAGAGAATTTAACTTTGAATGAACCCATCTCACGATGGGGGCAGATTTGCGATGTTACTTCGGCATATAACGCATGTCATTCTTCCCTTTTACATCCCATATCACACTAGGGAAACTTTGCAGTGTCACTTTTAGCATATAACACATGGCATTCTGCCCTTGTACATCCCATCTAATGTTGGGGGCATCCATGTTTCTTCATTTCCTTGCACATTCACTTTGAAAAACTGTTTAGAAAATGTCAAAAACATTCGTATAACTTTTGAAAACCCCAAAACATACAGATATGTTCCTTGATAAAAATCAAAACATTCAAATACGTTTCGTATAAAAACTCCAAAACAATAGAAAATTGTCTTAGAGATAAAACCAAAAACAATGAAAAACATCCCAAAACTGTCCCACAAAAACAAAGTAGTGGTTTGCTTACTTTTAGTTGTTGGTTTGTATGGTTTTAGTTGCATTTATTTTTCATATTATATGCTTTAAATTGGATTTACTTACTTACTTAGATTGAATGTCACTTTAGTCTATAGCATATTACATTGAGTTCATTTTATATTGCATACTTGTAAATAAATGTGTTGTTTTGATTAGATTTTTTAACTTGTGCTTGTTAATTTTTACTTGTACATTGTGTTATCACTTCATCATCATATCACATAAACCCATCACATCTATACATCATATATCAATAAATGCTAAGTCTACATCATACATGTATGCTAAAGCTAATCATCAAGTACTATATCATCAATGGGGCAAGAGGGGTTGCGCATGATCACAAATCTATCCCCCACACCAATATCAAAAATAAAAACATGTTTTACTCAAAGTATCTCATCAACATGCAATATGACATCAGCTAAGGCTATTTCATAATCTAACATGTGATACAAACATAAACATATAGATTAAACATGATATCTCATAAGCAAAATGTGGTACATCAGTAATCCATCAAATCATCATACATCATCAAAAATATAAATGTCTCAGGTACAAAATAGTGTGTCTCAAAAGTACATCCGATATAATGAGCCATCATGGGCATCTATACAAAAAAGTGCCTTCATCACAAGGCATAATCAAAAACACTATATAACATACATCTGTATAAAAATGTGCCTTCATCATGAGGCATGATAAAATAATACATATACATCCGTGAAAAAGTATGCCTTCATATCGAGGTGATACACCAAAAAATACATCTAGTACATCAATAAGAGAGTCAACCACGACTCTCACCCTCATCAGGGATTGCCTAGTCCGGGTCCACTACTTAAGGGGCATCGAGGTGTTGGGCATGTAGAAGGTCCTACTCCAGTGCTCTCAAGCATGTTTTCTGAAGGACCACTGTACAAATCGTGTTGATCATGATGGCTTATGGGATCTAGATTGGAATGTGCAGCCTATTGTTATATAACTATACTCAAGAGCTCTCTACTCGCTTTAGAATGGCCATGTAATACCGCATCTTGTAATATGTGGCCTCACCTTCTGATGAGCATTGTGCCCAATCATCAATTATACCCCTGAAGACATGTCTTCCTACTAAAGTGTATCACGCTCCACTCTCATGCTAGCTAGCTCTAACCATAGCTAGGCACTATCTCGCTATAGCATGATCCCTGTCTGTTATAACTTGGTCCCTCTCTTCATGCAACTCTAGACTATCTGCTACACTTTGATCTCGCTTAGTCATAGCACTTTGTAATCTTTTTGTCTCGAGGCTGGTTTCACTCTATCACGAGATGATCCCCATCTTTGATGGCCCAGTATCTTTGTGTAACATCTTGATCCCTCTCCATGGCCATTTGGATTTATAGAGATGTCACCTGTTGTAACTATTTTTACAAGGTAGCTACATACCCACCATCCTTTTTATCTTGAATATCATCCTCCATATCCTCACCACCCCCACCATCTCCTCCACCTCCTGCCGGATAGTTTTGTGGACTTGCGTTAGGCGGTGATGAAGGTGCCTGTAATGGTTCTTGTAAAGGAACCTGAAGGGGCATCTATGGTGCCAATACTTTTCACTACACCACCATCTGTTTTTCTACTAAAACATATTGTTGAACTAGCACTTTTCTACACTATAGTACCCCATATGCGGTCCTCCTGTGGACCTCGCTTGTGCCTATGCATGTGTTTGTGCTCTAGGATCTGGGCCTTGTCCCCCTACGCCTGCTACATCCAATACCTCATGTGGTATGGTCAATCTACATGGCAGCATTGTTGCATACCACGCTGCATAATCCAGGGTAATCCCTAGATCTACTATTTACACCCGCTATACCCAAGGCTATAGAACCACCTGTAAAAATCTCCCACGAGTTCGATCAAACCCTAATCCAAGGCCCCATGTGGAAGACCTCTCTATATCTACGCACATACCACATCTCATCACTAGGAATCCCCTAGATGAGACCAAACTGACGTTGGACCATGTCCACTTTGTACCACTCCACAACATAGCTCCCGCCTCCCAATTGATGAAATATTCCACTGCAAATTGTACTCAACTCGATTTGCATCTTGAGGCCAATGGTATAACTCTGTATGGCCACCATGTGATCATATGAGGTTGTACCTCATCAAAATCTCACTGTAATAGTCTATATCTTCCTCATGGCTGTGAATGTCATCTTCATCTCAAACCCACCATGGCGAAAGGATCTCCAAAACTCTAGGTCTCAAAGATCTTGTAGGCGGCCTATCGCAATATGATCCCAAGCCCAGATCTATAATAAAGTGGTAGGACCCACTGACCTGTGTCCATGATAGGATATCAAGTACAAATCAAAGTATAAATGAGCTAGTATACACTGACCCCAACAATACACCTCTCCCTGAAGCAGGTCATGAATCACTCCAATAAGACCAAGAGTGAATCATGCACCAATCTTAATCGAGCAACAAAATGTTGCCGACAAGAGCTAGAAAATATATAGGGACCCATCCTAGTTGTGGATTGGCTATGCAACTCCTAATAAGAATCGACATACTCGTAATATCCCTTATGGGATACTACTTAAAAATGCACAAATTATATAAAAATTGCAGCAAAGTAAAATTCTCATTTATGCAAATTTGTACAATAAGGACAACAAACTAAATAAAATCAATATCTCCCAAGATATCCACTCGAATTACTTGAAAATTTAAAGAGAGTTTGATATTATTATAGAGGACATAATAAAACTATTTTTGGAATTTTACACAAATTAAACTGCTGCTTGGAAAAATCATAGCGTGCCTAGACAATTTGGAAGAAAACTTTCGAGGTTCATTACTCTCTAAATACAAGAGCAAAAATAAGGGTCTTTAGAAATAACATTGATAGATATAGGAAATAATCTTTCCACCTTTAGATCTGAAAATGGCCGACTGGAAAAACCCCAAATAAAGGTTGTAAGTCACCTCACTTGGAATGGGGTCGGAAAATGATGGAGGCACCTTCAACATCTGATGCCACGCCCTTGACCCAAATGGCTATCGTGAATCGATTTGGAGCCCCTCTGATTATCTTCCCCAAATGCCCCTAAAATTCCTCAAACCATTCCTCTGAACCCTCTGGTAATATCTTTATAGCACAACCTTGAAAGCGGCTCCAAAATGACAAACTAGGGTAGATCTCTCACTACCGAAGAATTCCTGCTTCATAGCTAGGGATGGTTCTCTCACCACCAAAGCTAGGGTCCTATGGGATTTCACTCCTGGCTATAATACGCAAACAACGATTTGCATTAGAAGGAGGATAAAATGTATGTAAAAAATTACCCTTTTCCTTTCTCCCCCATCTCCTTATATATTTCTCCAAGGGCAAAAAGAGCCCCATAAACCCTAAGACGCATTTCTTTCCATGGAGGGCCAGAATAAATAAAAGTAACTAAAGTTAATTTTTCCTGTTTAAGTTGTCATGGTCCAAAGTGACCCCCAAACACAACACTTTGATAATAGAACCACGTGGCCCCTTCCCAAAAGCTCCCAATGTCCACAGCCCCTTGGGTATGACCATGGTTTGGGACTCGACTCGGCCCTTAGGCCTTTGGCGTAGGAAAGGGGACATTACAAATCCTCCCTTCCCAAGAAATGCTTGACCCCAAGCATTATCCTATCATGCTGCAGAAGTTGAATTCCACCAGTAAGTTTCTCCACCTCACCTTGCAGTCAATTAATGATTGGTGTGATGTGAAGTAACCAAGACACCTCATGTAGTCATCATGCTCTCCATGTTGTGTAGAGAACAATGTTACTCCTGAAGTAGTATAATACCCACACCGAATATCCACTGGTACCCACACCGAAATTGCTAATCTGTCCAATCCCTACCAATGCAAGGTTATCATCATGTGATCACTCACTACCTCTCCAATCAACTCCTGGGTATGAAAGTCCACTCTGAATCTTGTAGAATCCCCTGAATTAACCTATGACACAACCTTTATATGCACAAATGGTGCTAACTCTCCCACATGACCTGCACTCGTGTGAGAGAAAGGCTCCTCATAATGTATCTCAATGTGTCTCGTGGGGGAAAAGTCCCAAGACTCCAGTAGACAATCAACCGGTAATATCAGCTCCACATAGTCCACCTCCTACATTGAATGTGGACCTACTAAATAACCATGAGTCAAACTCATCTCTCCACTGACTAACGTGTGGGTGAAGTGCTCACCGAGCATAGAAGCAATAAAATACATAGGAGTGTTATCCCATGTCAACTCAAAAAATGATGAACCCGTAAGCTCTGACTTGTCATAGTGACAAACCGTACATGCCTGTATAAAGTTGAGGATATCCTCCCTCAGCCTATGTTGTATGAACCTCTCTGACATGAACCTATAGGTCTCATTGAAGCTCAAGTGCCCAGTCACGGAAGAACAATGCACATGTCGCAATATCTCCATCCTCAACCATGAATTTGACACAAGGTACAATCTTACCTTGATAGAAGATCATCTCCTCCTCCAATATGTAGCTATCATCCTGTATGTGACCATCCGAATCTCACAAGTGTGTTGGTTCTTGGAGTACTCAACAAGAAAATGAGATCTCCAGTCTACGAAACCTCATATAACCAACATAATGATAAACTTGGATGATCTGAACTGTACTCCCAATCTCTGTAATTGTCTCATGTGTAACACTACTGGTTACACCCACACCCATGACTCCACTCACCCCATCTAGAGTCAAAGTCTCCATCATATCTAACTCACTCCCCAATTTAACATCACCCGAATCACTCTCCACATAAGTCATCATGGTGTGCTTTGTGTCTGTAGCAAACAACCCGTCAGAATAGGAGTCATCAAATATCCCACTTGTCTCATACCTTGTGATGTCACCATGACCCACAAGAGGCTGCGTTCCTTCACAATTCAACCACTGCAATGACATGCTTCTTTCTTCACCAATCACATCTTTTGCAATCTGCCCTTGTATACCCTAAAATCTGATTTCTTTGTTTTCCTTGAAAATTTAGTTTATCCACATGGGGATGAATGCAAATTTCCCAAAAGATGGAAGCCAATATGTCCCATGAATGATTCCAACTTCAAGTAACCCAAATGTGCAAACACATTCAAGTACTTCACATCTCTTAATGACAATAAATAAATGAGTTACCTTCTTTGTGCAAGACATATCTTTCCATGGACATAACTCATACATTCCTTGTATGTTGGGAATACACATGGCTGCTCCCTCATCATACTTAATTCTCTTTTCCCATATTTTCATTTCACCATAAATGCGAGAAAGGAAATCAATATTAGAACTCATGCATCCATAAACTTTATCATAAGGAACTTCATACCTTTTGTTGTACCCATTGATTCTCATCATGAGAGAAGACAACACATCTGAAATAGCATAATTGGGGCTGCTCATCATACCTTTGCAACTCAGAATTTCTGATATAGGATCAACATCTTCATTCTCCTTTGATTTTTCAACCCATGCATCATCGTTTTCCTTAACATCATGCAACCATTGCATCCCAAAAACAACCTTACCTCTAGCAAATTCAACCGCAATAAATACACCACATACCTCATGTCCTTTCAATATCATGGGCCCCTGCATTATTTTCTTTGCCAACATATGCTTATTGGCTGAATCAAGAGCAATGTGAATGGAAGATGTGTTTATTCCATCTAGCATACCTTGAAATGTGATTATGAAATAGTCTTCCTCAATCATCCAAGCATGTAAATGTTGTCCCAAATAATAGAAACATGGCAACAACATAGGAGAACTCAACAAGCTAGGAAGATGGTAACCATTCTCATACCTTAGGATGCTAAAGTCATGAATGCACCTTGAATTCAACTCTTCTTTTTTAACAACAAAGTGCACCTTGATTCTTTGAGCACTTTGAGGACCAAATGCCCCCACTAACCCTTCCAAGGGTTCCACCATGTAGCTGGTATAAAAATCAGTCATGGGCTCTATTAATAAAACATTTTCTCCTCTCTTTATGACTATTGTTATACACAGTCCAGTAGGCTAAAGATGATTAAAAAATATTCTCTTACCCTTTTTAGCAATCAGAAAACCAATGCTAGTACCTTGAGAGTACTTCCTTCTTTTTCTTTTGCTTTCACGAAATTAGTCACAAAGTTTTCAAAATCAGAATTGATAGTTTTGGATAATTGTAACATATTACCAGGATCCCATACCTTATAATGCCCATGAACCCTTGTATCATGTAAGGTCTTCCATCTTTGCTTCTCTTGTATCTCTACATAAAGAAGATCATTACTCTTTGTCTTCATGATGACTTGACTTTGATGTACCAAATTCTTAGCATTCTTATCGACAATAGGCTGAATACCATCATGATAAAATTGTTGTAATGATGTAGGATGAAGATAATGAAATACATCCATGCTACTACTAACCTCCTTATAGATAATATCATCAAAAGGTTCACCTTCTATTGCTGATTTAGAAACCTCCATGTGCTCAAGATAGACATATGTTGAGCTGCCCCCAACATTGTTTTCTGAGTGCCCGTTGAAAGTATCTGAAAGCTAATCAAAAGTTGTTGGTTCAGAAATTACAGCAAGCTACAATTTCACACAAGTGTTCATGTGAGGCTCCTCCTCATGTGCAAGTTTCTCTATAAAGACTTTTTTCGTGGGTGTAGACTTCCTTGCATCATTTGCCCACATCTTTTCCTTGAACTCTTATAGGTGTTGTCTTGCTTGAGCGGCTATCAATCTAGCAGCTCTAGCTCTGTTGTTCCATTCCTCACGCCATTTAGGAGTTTCCATTACATCCTCCTTGCTTGCATATACAATTTTCTTCTCCTGAGCTGGAATAATTTCTCTAACAAGCAAAGTTTCACTAATGCAATTATTTTTCTCAATCAAAATCATACCTTTTTCACTAGAATCTTCTTCTTCTTCAAATGAGTTCCTTTGTAATTCAGGTACTAACATATGATGACCTAGCTTGGGTTTCTTTACTAATCTTCATCATGTAATAATGCTGAAATGGCATATTATCTTTGAAACCTTACTCAAAGATTGATATTTCCTCCAACAAGAATCCTCATCACTAACATCTATTGGGTGCCCTTTATTATTGTTCTCACATTTTCCTTATTTTCCTAGATTTGCTTTGATTCAAATTTTGAGTGGTTTAGCTCAAATAAAGGTTAGTGGCTTCTGTTGTTTCACCATTTTGGTGAACATTTCCTTCATAAAACCCACATTGAGATATTTCCAAACTACCATATTTAACCCACACATGTTTGGAGGAACAACAACTTCGATACCACTTTGTAATATCCCTTATGGGATACTACTTAAAATGCACAAAATATATAAAATTGCAACAAAGTAAAATACTTTGATTTATGCAATTTTTACAGTAAGGACAACAACTAAATAAAATCAATATCTCCCAAGATATCCACTCGAATTACTTGAAAATTTAAAGAGAGCTTGATATTATTATAGAGGACATAATAAAATTGTTTTTGGAATTTTACACAAATTAAACTACTTCCAGAAAAATTACGGACATGCCCTAGGCATATTTGGAAAACTTAGGGTTCTTTACTCTCTAAATACAAGAGCAAAAATAAGGGTCTCTGGAAATAACATTGATAGATATAGGAAATAATATTTCCACCTTCATATCTGACAACGACCAACTGGAAAACCCCCAAATAAAGGCTGCAAGTCACCTCACTTGGAATGGGGTCAGAAAATGATGGAGGCACCTTCAACGTGCTGCCACACCCAACCCAAATGGCTGTCATGAATCTGATCTGGAGCCCCTCTGATTATCTTCCCCAAATGCCCCCAAAATTCCTCAAACCCTTCCTCGAACCCTCTGGTAATACCTCTGTGCACATTGCAATGAAAATGGCTCCAAATGACAGACTAGGATAGATCTCTCACTACCGAAGAATGCCACCTGATAGTAGGGGATGGGTCTCTCACCACGAAGCTTAGGGTCCCTGTGGGATTTCACTCCACAAGTTGTAATGCACAAACAGCAATTTCTGCGTGAAGGAGGATAAAATGTATGTAAAAAAAAGTTACCCTTTTCCTTTCTCCCCCAGCTCCTTATATATTTCTCCAAGGCAAAAGAGCCCCAATAAACCCTAGATGCATTTCTTTCCATGGAGGGGCCAATAAAATAAAAGTAACTAAAGTTACTTTTTCCTGTTTAAGTCGTCATGGTCCAAAGTGACCCCCAAATGCAACACTTCAATATTAGAACCACATCACCCCTTCCCAAAAGCTACCAGCATCCACAACCCCTTGGGTATGACCACGATTTGGGACTTGACTCGGCCCTTAGGCCTTTGGCGTAGGAAAGGGGACATTACACATACCCCGGCAGGGTGTATCTATCACTCCAAATATCATGGTTGTGTAGAGATTAATATGGTCTTGATGACCATCATATGTAATCAAATGACCCTAAATAGGAACTCATAGGATCCATCAAACATCCTCCAATGTAATACTCATCTCACCAGTAGGAAGTCGAAGGTCTGACTCTCACTCTACCATCTCTCAGCTAAGGTTGTGAGCAGGTTGTGATCTAAGGTAATCTGTGGCATATGAGTTATGTAAGATAAACCAATCACCTCCAAGGTGATCTCCAAGAAAATTTGGTAATTTCTACTAAACATCGAGTTAGCCACTGTCGCTCCTACATCACTAACACATCCAAGTCTACCTATAGAACCAATCAAGTCATTTATTATGATCTTATTCTTCTATTCTACCATTTAATTTTTCTAAGTCTATCATCTAATTTTTCTATTCTATCACATTATTCTTCTATTCTATCATTAAATTCTTCTATAATTCACCTATTTTGACCATCCAAGGTTTTCTAACACCTGCATTTTCTTCTAAAGAGCATTTTAAAAATTGTTTTTGTGCATAGGTGCACCCTTGAGTGCATAGGCGCATTTCTCTTAGTGTAGGCATATTTTTTGCAACATAGGTAAATTTTTCTAATCGTAGGCTCATTTTTCTCAGGAATAGGCACATATGTGCCCACGCGTGCCCTAGAAAATGGTGTGCGAGGCACACACCTCTTTGACCTTTGGCACATAAGTGCCCCTTCCAAACCAAAAATAAACAATGCAAAGCATAGGTGCATTCATTATGCACCAAAGACATATATGCTTATGCATGCGCAGCAAAGATAGGTGTATCCCCATTTTTACCCTAATTTTACCTAAAAACATGCATTTTAACAAAAAATTAAATGTTTTGCATAACCATGGTAAAAACAACATCTTTTGTACACGTGGTCCATCCGCTTTGAGAGCCTCGAGATAGTCCCTCACGTGGTCCGCATGGTGTCTCTAGTTCGGTACCCTCACCATTTTCTCCCATAGGTCAGAGCTCAAATCGTAGTAAAATGGTAAGTGAATGTGGTAAATGAATTGGTCGTGATGGCTTATATACCCATTTTTACCCCCCGTGACGTGTTTCTACCACCCGAAGTGCCTTGAGACCACTATATTTCTTCTAAAATTCTTCTAACACTTTCCATGATGATTATTTTTAATAAATAATTATTTTTGGCACATTTTTGCTACGTTGGGGCATATTTTTGCTTCCTGTGGCCTTTTCTACTACTTGGGGCATATTTTTGCCTTACAATGACTTTTAGTGTTGTCTCATGACTTCGTTATTTCTTCTATAATATTTTCTTCTATAAAAATTAAAAAATCAAAAAACCCAAAAAAAATCAAAAAATTGGTAAAATCATTAAAAATCCAAAAAATTGCAAAAATTGCAAAAATTGCAAAAATTGCAAAAATTGCAAAAATTTCAAAATTTATAAACATTATACATGCATCTGAAGTTTGTATCACTTGCATTATCCTCAAACATCAAAATATGTCCTACAAAACCATCTTTCTAAGGTTCTTGCTTGTTTTGGTCTCAAACGACTTGCGGATCATCGTGATCTACCTCCATTAACAAAAGTTAGGTCAAGCTTTACTATGTCGATTACTCCGTGCAATAGTGAGTTGTTAAAGATCAAGTTCATAGTGCATGAAATATTTTCCATGGGACTACTTGTGTCCTCTCATTATTCCCCTCGCATGTATCCTTGCTTGGGCACCATTTTTAACCCTTGTCGTTACAACACGAACATTCGGGAACTGCAGCTTGATAACAAAAACATTGGTGCAATTATCTTAAACGTTGTTTGTTTGAGTATGTGTGATTGTATTGGTTTCTCTGTTAGGTTAGTTGGTTTACTTTCTCGTATTACATTGCATTTTGTATGTTGCATTAAGTTAAACATCGTTTTACTTTCTTGTATTGCATTGCATTATGTATGTTGCAGATGGAGTTATGTAGCTTGATAAACAAATGTTAGTAATTTATCTTTTCATGTCATCTTACACTTTTTTTTATTTCAATAAAGGCCGATGATGTAGACCTAGGGAAAAATGATACAACAAATTTGTTTATTTAAAGGTTGGATGCAAAGATTGGGCTTGTCCTATATTCTCCATTAATCATTTATTCTCCATTATCATTTATTACCGCTACTAGTTTTTCTTCCAAATCACCTGGGGCAATAAACAACCAAGTTTATATGTATCCCTATTCCTTCTAAATAACCAAAGGTTTTTTTCCCATTCTATCCTATTTTCTTCTATCCTTATCATATTTTTGATCGTTGATTGACTTCTTTTATCATCCCATAAACAAGCGACTCGATGGGGCATTCTTCATTCTACTAATTTTTCTTCAAAATTTACTTGTTTATGCTAGTCTACAATTTTGAAGTGAAGTCACTAACTTCACCTCAAACGAGGGCAAACGTAGACACCTAAATTCCTCTTTTACAATCTTATTGCCAAAACGCACACAAATCACACTCATTCTTATCAATTCTATTATAATTAGTGATTTTCACTAATTAACTAACGTTTTGCCAATTTGGCCAATTAACAAGCGCCGTGGTTGATCACCAAACCCCTTTCATATTTAGGATGCCACTTTACGACGAATCGTAAATCAAAATCCTCTTCAAAACATATAATTAGCATTTATTAGTTAATTAAGCCTATTTTTCCCTTGTTTTGGTCAATATACCCTCTATTGGCTCAAACCCTCTTATAACCACTCAAAATCACCCCACTTCTCTCCACAATGTCTCAGTATGCTTCAAAAGCTTATCCTAGCCTCCTGAGTTGACACTTAAGCGAGTTGATTAAGGCTCAGACATCTTAATCACTTGGTAATTCACAAATTGTGAATAACAAAGCTTAATCATGATTATAAATTCTAATCTAGTTTGGGATTTTTAGTTCCACATGCACCAAAATACAAGTTTTCCCAAATGGAAAACTATAAAAATGGTTCACCTCTTACCTTAATACTTTACACCATGCTTTGATTTGCATCTCATATAATAAATATGATATATAGCCAAGTTCAATCCTTGCCTAAAGCCTTCAACAAGGTTAGTAGATGAATATCTAAAGTGAATTTGTAATTCATTTAGAGAGGCCATTTCACATTGTTTGGAGTAGCAACCATCCCAATTTGATTGCCCTCTTAGGTCTATTTAGGTCCATGTTAGGTAATTGAGCATATTAGTAGGCATGTTTAGTTAGATTTTGAATTGTATTCATGTTAGTTAAGCATTCCTTTAAGCTTTTATCTTAATGTTACATTCCTAGACTTAGAGCCTTGACTAGAGGTGGAAATGGTGTTAGCCTTCCTTAGTTAGTCATGCAATTTTCTTTGTAAAGTTTAGGGTGCTTTCAAAATCGAACATAATGTCTTAAATGAAATCAAAATTAAAAAAATCACTTGTGACCTTGAACTAAGCTATTTGAAGCAAATTTTCATGTCGATTGGTTGAATGTAAAGTTTCCAAAGAAATATTCCCCATGCAAGATGGATTTAACATCATTGTTTTACATTGTAATATTGGGCATTTTGGGCTATTTTGGCTTCAAAACTTTGGATGGGCTATATGTTCATGAGATTATATGTTTAAGCTTGGGGGTAGGAGGTATGTTTATAATATTTTCCGATGATGAGATTAGTGAGTGGGTAGTTAATCCATTTTAAAGATAATGAGGGATTATGTAAGTAAATATTGGTGAATAATTATGGAATAGTGATGAATACCAAGAAACCAAGATTGAGAAGTATAAACCCACTTCTGGAAGAGAGATGTCTAAAAGGGTTTTATCCACCCAACAATTTTTAAATTAAATCCATGTTACATGCTCTCCCACACACCATCTCTTGGCATCACACAATATTTGTCCTTTGGGGCTTCGATCATATTAAAGTCATCACATATGAGCCATAGATGAATTAGAGGTAAATTATTTTATAGCCATCACCATAATGCACATCTTTCTATACCATCATTAGGGGCATATAAATTAAGAAGGCCAATGAGTGCCCATAAAATTTCAACAATGTCTTGTATAGCTCAAAGTGATAGATCTTCACCCTTTTTTATTAGTAAGGATGTAAATTTTTGGTAAACTAAAATATTGGCACCATAATGAACATCCACATAAGGTGTAGAAGTATGTTGTGTTTGAAAAAACCTACACTTGAAGGAAGTCTACAAAGAAAAAGACGAAACCTTAACTTCTTGCAAAACAACTACAGCTCTAGTTGTTGATAAGAAAAACACATAGAACTTTGGTGAGGAATCTTTGAGATTTAAGTGTAGTATATAAATATCATGAGGGAAGTTACTTTGTGTGCACTTCCCATGTTCATCATCAAACTCTAAAGCATCAAGCTAAAAATTAATAACAAATGAACATTGGTTTGTAAAATATAATATTTGATAGAAATAATGAGTGTTTAGACCTAGTGTCTCCCAAGGTGACTCACCCTCAATGTGAGGTAGATTGGCATGTGAGCATCGAGAGGGCTGGGCAACCACGAAATTCTTAACAACTGGAAATAATTATTTGCATCTAGTTATCTTTTAAAAAAATGGCTCGAGGGATGAGTAAAGGTTTTATGATATGGGGAACCAACATGTGAGTGGGAAGAATGTTTTCATTTTTGTGTATGTTTTGTTGTGGTTTTATGTTAGATATTACACTAATCGATTTAGGGTCATGATTCTTAATGGAGGTTTTTGTTGGCCATTTAGCCCTTCCATCATTCTTTTATATCATTGATTGATTTTGGAAAGTGGTTTCTCATGGCCAATTTAAATAAATCCATAGAAAGAAATTGTGTATCATATGGTCAAAGGGCTTGATCACAAAAACCTGTGTTTAGAAAGTTAATATAAGTCACCTTTTATGTAATGTGTTTCAAAGCTAATATGGATATCGATGAAATATTTCAAGCCTTTTATCGGTCAAGTCAAGTGTAGTAAAAATAATTGAGGTTCATTACATATCACTGTTCAAGGTTTGACTATATGAAAATGATATACCATAGAGGAACATGAGGCTAGGTAATCGACCTAAATGGGGATTTTGAGTGAAACTTTGAATAATGATGAATTCACATACACTAATGGGATAGAATAATGAGGGTATTTGATATGAATCCATAACTTGACTTGGGGGATTAAATATTTTGCTTGTGAGGATCTTGAAGATAAACAAGAAAACTTTTGGTGAGGTTTCTAATTCTAATGACATGGACCACCTGGGCTCCCGATGGTGCTAAATCCAATCCTCGAGAAAATCATGTGAGGGGATACATGAACATACTAAGCAATGAGACAATTTTTTTATTCTAATTGAAATTGGTTCAACGTTGAAGTAACATTTAAAAAAACATCAATGAACTAAGGATTTCTTGACTCATTACCATCTTATAGACCTTCAAGTCAAATTTAACCCTTTATTGCTACAACAGAACATTCAAGAATTGGGCAGCTTCATAACAAAAACATTAAGGGCGTAACTGTTTCAACACAGACTTGTTTGTTTGAGAGTATGTCTTCGATTATATTGGGACTACTTGTGTCTTTTGTTATTCCCCATCTCATGTATCCTTTCTAGGCACCATTTTAAACCCTTTTTCATTACAACACAAACATTCAGAATTGAATCAAGCTCGATAACAAAAACATTTATTCATGCGAAGGGTCATGGTTGAACGTTGTTTGCTTGAGTATGTCTCGATTGTATTAGTTTCTGGTTATGTTAGTTGGTTTATTTTCTTGTATTACAAGACATTGTGTATGTTGCATTGAGTTAAGCATCGCTTTTAATTTCGTATTTGCATTGCATTATGTGTGTTTCATGGAGTTACATAAAGAATGAACAAATGTTAGTAATTTAGCTTTTCATGTTATCTTACACCTTTTTTTTATTTCAATAAAGGCCGATGATGTAGACCTAGGGAAAAATGATACAACAAAGTTATGATAGGCTATCAAAGGTTGGATGCAAAGATTGGGCTTGTCCTATATTCTCCATTAATCATTTATTCTCCATTATCATTTATTACCGCTACTAGTTTTTCTTCCAAATCACCTAGAAGGCAATAAACAACCAAGTTTATATGTATCCTTATTCCTTCTAAATAACCAAAGGTTTCGTGCTGCTCTATCCTATTTTCTTCTATCCATTTCAATCATATTTTTATCATTGATTCGATTCTTTTATCATCCCATAAACACTCGATGGGGCATTCTTCATTCTACTAATTTTTCTTCAAAATTTATTTGTTATGCTAGTTCACAATTTTTTGAAGTGAAGTCACTAAATTCACCTCAAACAGGCGAACGATGCAAACACCTAAATTCCACTTTTTCAATCTAATTTGAACTTTCCATTTTGGTGCATGCGCAATAATGATGTTACACATGCATATTTTTTCTTTACTACTATCATGTGCATTCTCTAGTTCTTACATTCCCTCATCTTCAAAACTATGCATATTGTTTACAAATTATTGAATGTATGGTAAATACTAGTAAAACATAATTTTTTTTTGGCATATCATACAACTTATGCTTGTAAAGATTCTCCTTAAAGCACATGTGGAACAACACAAAGCATTCACACACGCACACACACCATGGGCACACACACACACACACACACACCCAATTATAATATCTTTAATATTAAATATATCTTACATGGGATTTCTCTCCATTATCGAATTCCATTTTCAGGATAATGCCTCAAATATATGTTTTTATAAATTAAGTGTTTTTTGATTCTCTTTACCTCGATCCTTTTATTTTATTCAAGACATAGGGCCTTATTATTTGTCCCCAAAACTCTAGGCCGAAATAATGTTCCATAGTTTAAATTTCTTCCCATGCATTTTGTTGGAAAAGACATGTAAAAACCATACAATTCATAAATAGTAGCATTTCTAATCAATTCAAAAATATATATATCAAAAATATGTTATTTTTATCTTCTCTCATATAGAGATTAGATATTCTTGCTTCACTCTTGCCCTCTCTATATATATTCTATGGATATAAGGGTGTTTCTCTCCAAATTTTATATATATATATATATATATATATATATATATATATATATAGTGAATTTATTCCTAAGACACTCTTAGATGTTTGCAAAGAAAATGGAGATCTTTTCATCGTAGGACCATCGTTCCTTAAGTTTAAAGATAATTCAATTCCAAACTCCCCTTCTTGTTCTGTCACTAAATGTTTGATATACACACCGTAGTATTATACACACAACTTATCCACTTTTTCTAAGCAATCACTTTTTATCCCTTGTTTAATAGTACATCCCTATTAGTGTGACCATTATATGTTTTGATGTAATTGATAGTAACTATACCATATTGAGATGTGGATATTAGTTTCTTACTAATAAGGTATCAGACGTTGCCATAAACACACGCACACGCACACGCGCACACACAATGAACAAACGTTAGTAATTTAGCTTTTCATGTTATGTTACACTTTTTTATTTCAATAAAGGTTGATGATGTAGACCTAGGGGCAAAATGATACAACAAATTTGCTTATTGAAAGGTTAGATGCAAAGATTGGGCTTGTCCTATATTCTCCATTAAACATTTCTTCTCCATTATCATTTATTACCACTACTAGTTTTTATTCCAAATCATCTGGGGCAATAAACAACCATGTTTATCCCTATCCATATTCCTTCTAAATAACCAAAGGTTTTCATACTTGCTTATCTTTTATTTTCTTCTATCCATTTCAATCATATTTTTGATCATTGATTGACTTCTTTTATCACCCCATCGACACTCGAGGGGGAATTCTTCATTCTAATAACTTTTCTTCAAAAATTTAACTCAAGTTTATGTTTTTCTACTATATTTGAAGTGGAGTCACTAACTTCACCTCAAACAGGGCAAATCTCCAGGACACCTAAATTCCTCAAGGTTTTACAATCTTATTACCAAAATGCACGCAAATCACTCTCATTCTTATCCAATTTCATTACGATTAGTGATTTTTTCTAATTAACTAACGCTTCTTGCCACTTTGGCACAATTAACAAGTGCTTTGTTGATCACCAAACCCTTTCGCATTCAGATGCCACTTTACTTACGAATCGTAAATCAAAATCCCTCTTCAAACATATAATTAGCATTTATCGCTTAATTAAGCCTATTTTTCCCTTTTTGTTTTGGTCAATATACCCTCCTATTGGCTCAAACCCCTCTTACAACCACTCAAAATCACCCTACTTCTCTCCACAACCCTCAAAGATGCTTCAAAAGCTTATCCTAGCCTCCTAATAGCCATTGACTTACGAGCAGCAGTTGATTAAGGCTCACACATCTTAATCACTGGTAATTCATTAATTGTGATTAGAAAGTTTAATCATGATTAGAAATTCTAATCTAGTTAGGTTGTGTGAGCATCAAGAGGTGGAGCAACCACTAAAGAATTCTTAACCACTGCGAAATAATTATTTGCATCTAGTTATCTTGAAAAAATGGCTCTAAGGGATGAGTAAAGGTTTCTAGATATGGGAACCAACACGTGAGTGGGAAGAATGTTTTCATTTTTGTGTATGTTTTGTTGTGGTTTTATGTTAGATATTACACTAATCGATTTAGGGTTTTGATTCTTAATGAAGGTTTTTTTGTTGGCCATTTAAGAGTCCTTCCATCATTCTTTTATATCATTGATTGATTTACCAGAAGTGGTTTCTCATGGCCAATTTCAAAACCAATCCATAGAAAGCAAT
>CM031238.1:130877841-130912088 GCA_018340775.1 Taxus wallichiana var. yunnanensis | reverse complement strand
AATAAACTTTCTATGAGTTCAAAGGGGGTGGACTGTTTGAAACAAAATGCGTTCTCTTTGAGAGAATCATTCATATTTACCTGCTGCTAAGCGACATTGCTGTGAAGAACCACTGGAAAGAAATATAGATGCTAGTATATCATGATAAATGATTGCTGGTGATATCATGGCTTAAAGTTATTTGTTCATAGAGTTTCTGGCTTCCAGAATGCAGAGAAATGTTCCACAAAAGTTAGTTCTCATAAAAACTATTGTGCATAGGTAGTTTTAAATTTTAATAAATTGTGACATTGCTTTCTTGAGATGTGAAAAATGAGTTTTGACATGGTATGATTCTTTTTTTTGCCTTTTGTTTTTTGTTTCTGTTTTTCAATATTTAGTTTAAGGTTTTATGGTCTGTATTTACAAACATTGAGTTGCAGAGTTCAGTAATTAATGTATTAATAGCCTGAATTTCAAGAATTTCTGTATTCAACATTGTCCAGATGTTTCCATCTTACCAGGCCACTGTGTAGTTTATGTTTCTAATAAAAATCATAAAATGTAAATCGCAAGACAATGTTTTGCTTAGTCCATTATACAAGGAAGTCTTGCTCTATGATCTGGTTGGAAATGCTTGAAAAGAAAGACTATTTTCAAGCTCACATGTTTATTTGTGCCTGAGCAGCTGTACATTTATCTAATTGGTTGCATTGAGGTGTTAACTTTAAAAACATGTGCTTAGAAAGGAGCTATGGTCTGAGATCAAAATCCCTATTGGGTGTCCTTAATACTAATCGTCATGTAATTATGACAAATGCATGTATATTTTTCCATTGTAGATTCATTACTCTGTAGATACATTGATCCTAATGTTACGTAAGTTTTGAATTTGAAACATACACCTCAGGTGACCCATTCAGTGTATGGGATAGAAACACTTTCTTCATTTCCTTTTCAATGTTTGTGGCATTGTGGCTGATTGGAAACTACAAGATGTATTAGAAGAGCAAATCCAGACAGTTAAATCCATGGTTGGACCGGAGGACCATGTCATTTGTGCATTGTCAGGGGGTGTGGACTCTACAGTGGCTGCAACTCTCGTACATAAAGCAATAGGGAGACAGGCTGCATTGTGTTTTTGTTGACAATGGGCTTCTGAGGTGAGCTAAAAAGATTGTTATGATGTAGCTTTTCTGAAAGAGTTCGCTGTTAATGCTAAACTGAAATCATAGGTTAGGTGAAATTTACTTTCCATTTTCTTCACCTAAGATATTTGAATGGAACCCATGATTTCGGATCCCATAATATTTAATAGTGGGATTCTGTCAGGTACAAGGAGAGAGAGAGCGTGTTCTGGCAACATTTGAAAGTGATCTTCATTTGCCAGTGACTTGTGTTGATGCAGCAAATCAGTTTCTTAGTAAGCTGAAAGGTGTAACTGATCCTGAAAGAAAGCGGAAAATTATTGGAGGGGAATTCATCCACATCTTTGATGAATTCTCTTTAAATTTGGAGAAGAAATTGGGAAAGAAGCCTAAATTCTTGGTCCAGGGTACTCTCTATCCAGATGTAATTGAGTCATGTCCACCACCAGGGAGTGGGAGAAATCATTCGCACACAATCAAGAGCCATCATAATGTTGGGGGGCTTCCAGAGGAAATGAAATTGAAACTTATTGAACCTCTTAGATGGCTTTTCAAAGATGAGGTTTCGTCACTTCATTCTTTTACTTTCATGTTTCCTTGTTTGATATTCTGCATTATAGCAATGGAGTATGACTATTCTCTCTAAAGTGCTCTTAGATTAACTTACGTTGTTACTAGTAACCTTGGATTTTTAAATATCATAAGATGCCTAACAGGTACTGAAAGCTGGAGAGATTATGAATGTTCCACAAGGCTTTCTTAAGCGCCATCCATTCCCGGGTCCTGGCTTGGCTGTGCAGCTTTTGGGGATGTCACAGAATCGAATGCTCTGGAGACAATACGCCTGGTAAGCATGTATGATTAATGTGAATGCACTAATTGCTGTTGTATGATATCTGCTGAAGTTTCTAAGCATAGGGATGCTCCTTTTGACAGGTTGATGAGATCTTTATCAATTCAATTAAGGATGCAGGACTATATGATTCAATTTGGCAAGCATTTGCTGTTTTCTTGCCAGTGAGGACTGTTGGTGTGCAAGGTGATAGAAGAACCCATTCTCATGTAGTTGCATTGAGAGCCATAACTAGTGAAGATGGGATGACTGCAGACTGGTGCGCTTTTCTTGTCAATTTATCTGTGTGCTAATTTGTTTATTTTTATTTTTTTTGGAGTTTTGATATTTTAATATTACAGTTAGGAATCATAGTAAATTTGACCCTGTAATGTGACAAACATGTCGGAACAACTAGGACCAAGATGGTTGTAATTTTTTTAGATTGGACTTGCTTTTAGTGCTTCTGAGCCTTATTTTGGAAACCATTTGTCAGATTGGGTAATTTACTCAGTCTAACTTGCATATATTTGTTTGAGTTGTAGGTATCAATTTGACCCCAAGTTCCTTGCTGAAGTTTCCGCAAAGATTTGCAACAGTGTTCGAGGAGTTAATCGGGTTGTATATGACATAACCTCAAACCTCCATCCACCGTGGAGTGGGAATAATGTATGTAAATACTAATTGCATTTAGCTGCCTTTGCATGCTTCCGTACTATTCAATTCATAGTGTTTGCATACCTCTCAGCTAAAAACTTTTGCAGGAAAGTTTCCTAAAAATCTAGCATGAGCCTATACAGCTCCATTTTGAGCATATTGTAATGTATTTGATTTCTTCAATGATTTATTGTTTAGCTTCTGATAAGAGAACGGCTAAAAGCAAAACATGTTTAATTTTCTTTATCATTCATTTTTTACTAGCTTGCAGTACTTTTATGTGGATTTTTCTGTTGAATGTAAGAAATTGGACACAAGCTGGTTATGATAAATAAAGCTTCAAGACTTCACAATGGAATTGTTTGGCAGAACATACCTCTCTTAAAAATGGTTGGCTGGTGCGAGACAATGGCCCAATGTTTTGGTTATCTCACTACAGGCTACAAAGTTGCCATGCCTATTACTATGCCATAGGCATTCCCTATGCATACATGGTCAGGCACTAGAATTTGAAGCAGAATGAAATTGACGTGGCAAGAAGGCCCAGGAAAGACAAAACAGCCTCATAATGTTGATGATATGCAAGCCACTTGTACAATGCCCTTGTGTTTCGTAATATAGGAGTTACAGTTTTAGGCTCAATTGTATGCCTTTGTGACAAGATTTGTTTGTAGTATTTTTGTAGGTTATAAAAGGCCCTGTGAAAGACAACGAAATTCGTTAACCAAACACAAGATAGTTGGTGTAAGAAAATCAAAGGTAAGGAGTTCTATGGGTTTATTTTGATGTGTGTGATGGATGAACGTATCCTATATTAGATGATATAAATGTCAGAGACTCTTTCACAGGTTCACTTAAAATGCCTATATATCACTTGAATTGTGTAAAGGATTAAGATGGCTTAAGATATAAGTGACTTTGTTTTTCAAACTCTCTTTGAATGCTGGGGATTGAATCTTGTAAAGCATTTATAGATTGGATTGAACTTCTTGTAATTGATCAGTGTGTTAATGTGGGTTTTGAGAAGTGCTTTGTCAAACTTTAATGTTGTCGAAATGCAATTTCTTGTCTAGTAGATGTGTGGACGAGCTGGGCAAGCTGAAGGATTTGTATGGTGTATGTGACCCAGTGGGTTGCCTCCGGCATTTTATGGCAACTCTTAAGTTACTCTTGCTAACAGAATATGTAATTTACGTGTTATCCTTCATGGTCTAGGTTAGTTTAGTTGTTTTACGAGCTTTTATAAAATGCTCAAGATACGAGTTCTGTAACAAGACCATGCAGGAAATCTAACATGGTCACAGAACATTGAATTATGCTTAGGTTCCTTATTTTATTGTCCACCATTCAAGGTACAGATTGGAATGTTTGCATGTATTTATAGTTGGGCAAGATGTCTCCCATGTAGTTCAAGCCATTTCCTTTATCGTCACCTTAATTGTTGGAGACTTGTCCAATCTTTGCTGCTGGAAAATCATGTGCCAGTAGCAAATTGAAAGTAGGATCAAGAATTGTAGGTGGATAATGAATTGTGGAATACATTTACATTTTCATCACCTCATAAATAAACGATGTGCATTAGGTTTGAGATTGATTCAGCACCACCCCAAAATTTTTAACGAGTATCATGTTACATATAAAAAAATAGCCTCCCTAAGTTATTAATGCACTGTGCACACAAATAATCTTGAGGCACAATCACACAAATAAACTTAAGGCACAATCACACATACAAATATACATAATCATACATTCGCCATGTGGTGGAAGGGAGTGTTCTCCATGATTAATATACACTAGCATCTGCATTTACGTTGCAAAGTTAGCCGAGACGGATGTCAATGTTTAATTTGTTTTTTAAAAAGTATGATATGTTTATTTTATTTCGATATGTTGTGGTATTTTGTAAAACAATTCACGTGCCTTTTGTATTCTTGTATATGTAACCTTGTTAAATTGAATAAGCGTTTATTACCTCTTAAGTAATATATGATGTGTTTCTCAAAAAATTGAACTTGTAGGTTTACATTCATCAGAAAACTACAAATTTATTCAGATTATCAAAGTGTAATAAAAGTTAGGCCAATAGCATGACATAACATTTTGAAAAGAATAATTAAAAAGTTTGAGAGGAAAGGAAGTTGAGCGCACGAGCAAGCATTATGGGGTAAATACTGCACGGTGGAGAGAATAAACCATAAAAACTTTGTTTGAATTATTATTAGGTGGTGAAGATGTGGTATGGATTTCTTCAATTTTCTTCCTAACAAGCATTGGATTTCATTACTACTAAAAGCCAACACAAATTCCTTCTTGTTTTGATGTCAACTCAAATTAATTTATGAGGATTATGATTTTTGCTGCAGCAACATAAATTTAGAGTTCGTTAAGTAGTTTTGTCGATTTTCTTAGGCTTGGCTTAGTTTGTTCGTGGTTTTGGGGTGTGTTCTCATACTGCCTGCTTTTTTGTTGAATTATCTAGTATCATGTTTTTATTATTAATATAATATAAGATCTAATTCATAAAAAAATTGATTTATGAGTGTAAAAAGTGTTTTGAGTTTGAAGGAACAATTACAGAATTTGTTTCCACATACCACATAAGGAATGGAACAATATTATTTGTTATAGTAAGGAATTCATAACTTTAGTACTCCATTAGTGTAACTATAATTAATTACCGTATGGTAATTAATTGTTACAGGTTAGTGGGTGGGTAGCTATGCCCCGTGGTTATTATTGGGTTAATTATTATATTGCCTTCCTATTTCTTAGAAGATTGTTTTGCTAATACTGTGGCAATATAATAGCCATTATATTGTGCTGGAAATAATACAATACAAATGTTATTGTTGTGTTTATTTTGCACAAATTCATTGTTCTGTGATTATTTGGTATTAGAGTAGGATGTTTTGATTGTGAAGGGCAATTCATTTGCTTGATTGCCCTGATAATGAGGATTTAATTTTATGCATGAGCAATTACTCTAGAATATTATATTTATTCTCTCGTTGCTTAGATTTGTTTTTTTTTTAGAGTACTTTTTGAACAACGCAGAGATTTTCAAAACGCCTCTTCAAATGGATTTCATATTGGTTTGGATCTTCACTGAATGGGCTGTTTTTTTGGTCCAAGGGAGCTTTTTTTTTCAACGCCTTTATTTGTTGAATCTATGTCGCTAAGTCTTCGTGGTGGTTGTCGCCTAGATTCATATTACCCGCTCGTGGAGCTAAATCAAGTGCAACCATTTAGAGGCATGGGAGTTAAAAGATCTGGCATGCGTATCAATTCTACCAGGGTTCTTATTTGAATACCTTGTGAAACATTGTATTGGATTGACCTTCTGCATGGATCCTTGTGCACTAGTCTTGTGTTTGCGCTAAGTCATACTTGACATTGATCGATAGAGCTCGGGTTCGTTACATACATAGTCCTACTTGGGGATATAGCGAAGGTGGTGACGTTTATAGTCGCGCAGGGGTCTCTAATGGAGCTTAGCGGTAGTGAATGAAGATACATGCGCCTAGTGTGTTTTTTCTCTAATTCATCCACACGATTTGATTTGTGTGATAGTCTCTTTTTGATCTATTGGCCATGTTGTTTAACATGATCCGAGTTATTTATTGTATGCTAGCCATGTGTTGTCTGTGCGCCGATTGTGGGAAATAAAAGAATTGAAATGAAATCGCATCACAAACCCGTTTTATGAAGATTAATATGAAAAACTATGATTAACATAGGACTAATCTTGACCCAAATAAAAACGGATGCTCATAGCATACTTTCTTTCGACTGGAGAACCAAGACACTTTTAAAAGTATGCTCACAAAATGCATTCGTGGAATTCAAGATTTGGACAATTTAAAAGGGACCACGAGATTTTTAAATAGTGAGGATTTGATGGATATAATTCACTGAGGTGGCACTCTGGAGTGCAAGCGTTCTAGAGCCAGAAGAAGTACCAAAAATAGTTTCACTGGCTAATTTGTGGTTTGATGATGATTGCAAGGCTCAAAGAAAATGGTGAATATCTCGCGAAAGGATAAAATATATATAAAAGTACACAAAAATATAGTGAGAGATAAAAAACAAGAATTCATGAAGATTAGGAGGAAGGCGCTGATTTCTATGGGGAAGAATAATTTGAGAGGTTTTTAGAGAGAGCTTCAACAGACTAGAACAAATGTGGAGAATATTATCACAAATATCCCATGGCTAGAATATGCAAAAATGTTGTATCAAAACAAAGATCCTCTCCCTTCTCCTCCGTAATTAAAAATAAGGACAAACTTTTTTCTACAATGGACATCAAGGAAGGAATCAAAAAGTGATCCAAAAGATTTTTACCCCAGGTACCATTTCAAAAATCGGATTCTTTAATTTGATTTGAAAATTGACCAAGAGTGATTTTGTTTCACTTTTGGGTGTTTTGAAACCCTTTTTCTTTTTTACAATTTTCTCTTAATGATCAATTTATCGTTTAATTCAACTTTCGTGATTCAAATGGAAATATTACAAATCCTTTATAAACTGATCACAAGATGATTATTTAGTGCATTCAATTTGATTTATAATCCAAAATTGCTTCGTGCACATTGTTGTGGATAATGGATTCTCAAATTTTAATTTAATCCAATTTTGTAGTTAATTGCCTTGCTTATTCAAATGTTCATTCCTTATTTTGAATTATTTTATCTAATTGAAAGCAACAAATAAATTGAAAATAAAATCCACACGTTGATAACGGAGTTCATCCGATTGAGCTACGTCTCCGGATTCACTTAATTGTGAATCGATCTATTAATTAACACTTGAAGTACAATTTTTACCTTCCGAAGTGAATAATAGATCTTTGTCACCTGCTTAAAGAGCTGATTCGATTTTGAAACTCTGCAAAATGCCAAAAATGTGTTCCCAAATCAATATATGCTTTGCAGTCTCTACAAAGTACAATTTTGGTGCAATTGTATCAGAAAAACACCTACACCAGAAAATCTATAGCACTTCATGAAGAAAGAGTGACATTATTGGAATTGTCTCAGAATTTAGAACAATTTTCCTTTCTACACCAAGACTTAATTCGGCCTCTAAGTGCCTCAAATTCTCTGTTTTCTACAAACTAGTCAATTCTACCTTATTCATAGTCTCGCAACCAACCTTTTCAAATAGCTCCGAGGGTCCCTATATAGCTCAACGAGCCATAGTGGCGTGTTGGTGAGTTGGGATTTTGATATCCCGGTGGTCTCGGGGTCGAACCCCCCAATTGCTCTTTTGGGGGTTGGTTTTTCCAATGTGGGTGAAAATCCCACATGTGAGAATGTCGGCAGCGATCGGGTTTAAATTAGGCCCTGCACCATGTTTTCTCGTGGCTACGACCACACATGCAACATTTTTCCCCCACGTTGATTGGTGGGTTTGTTTGGAATGCCCCAAACAGTTGGGTTGCAATGTGTAAGGCCACGTGATGGCTGTGGCATAATTTACATGCCCAATGTTGGGCTAAGTTGTATAGTTTGTTAAGGCCACGTCAATGTGGCGAGTTGCATCAGATTGTTGAGCCCACATGGGCCTCCCGAGATATAAGTGATCCACCCAATTGTTGTGTAATCCGATCTACATGTGGGATTAACAGTCGAGTTTATATGGATAAGCCCAAGTTGTATGGGCGAGTCATTGGTACCAATAACAATGTACTCATCGGAATAATATGTGGTGAGCTATGTGGGAATGTTGGCGAGTTTGAGAAACAACTCGGTCTGTGTGGAAAATGAGGTAGCTGCAGCTAGCCTTGTGATAACTCGGTCTAATGCAATTGCATAGTTAACTACCCTGCTGATATTAGTTCCACATTGACAATGTACGATGACAATATAAGGCATATATAATAAAAATTGTGACATTGTAAATATGAAGAAAAGTCAGCAAAGGCACCCCTCCTTTAAAAAAGTGTGTCGACCACCCGGTGAGGGCCCCTACCAAATAATGACGGGCCCACCCGTCATTTACAAGTGACAAAGACCGTGCGTTCCAAACAATTTTTTTCACATTTGCCCATTTTTCACTTCTACCACGTGTCAACCCTAGATTGGCTAGTTGACCAAGTTTGACCCATTTTAAAACCATCTTTGACTTGCGATAACTTTTGAATACAAGATCCATTTTTTTAAGTTCTTGATATCATTGAAAGTTCTTGAGATTATCTACCATTTGGTCATGGTTTAGGGAACATCTACACATCATAATGTCCTCCGTATTAAAAAAGTTAGTAGTAGGCAAAGCTCAAGATATTGATGGGCTACAAGTGGAATTTTTAAAATGGAGTATGGATGACATTGCACCATACATAAAAGATATTTTCAACATAGTTATTTGGTATGGTTTTTTAGAAAACTGGACAACCAACATTGTCATTCCTCTTCACAAAAGTGGTGATGTCAACAATCCATCAAACTATCGCACTATTATGATTAATCCTATTTTTGGAAAACTCTTTGGTAGTATGGTGGAACGTAGAATTAGTATTTGAGCCGAAAAGCGAAGGTAAGAGGGTGAAAGGATAAGATGGTTTTATACCAAACATTCTATTATTGATCACTGCGTCACCCTTAGACACCGATTGAAAAGGTATGGGACAAGCAAGGGGAAGAGGTCTATTGTTGTTTTGTTGACTTCAAAAAGGCATTTGACACGGTGCCTAGAAGCAAACTTTGGGCCAAAATGGAAGAATTGGGTATACCAGAAAAGTATAGGGCAATGGTTCATAGGCTTTATGATCAAGTTCAAGCCAAAATAAGAACAAAGGATGGCTTATCCAAGTGCTTTGGGAGTGACATTGGGGTCAAGCAGGGATGTCCTCTATCTCCCACTTTGTTTGGGCTATACATAGACAAGTTAGAGGAGTGGATTGACATGATGGGTGGGAGTGGAGTCCACCTAGCTTCTTATGTGGTAAAATTGTTGCTTTATGCTGATGACCTTATCTAATGGCTAAAACAATGCATGGATTGCAAGAACACTTGAGAGCTCTGGAATTATTCTGTAAAGAGGTGGGGATGCAGGTGAACACGAGTAAAACCAAAATAATGATTTTTACTTTAAGAAGAAAACCAAGGCAAATAAATTTTGAGTTCGAAGGTGGTCCCTTGCAAGTGGTAAATGATTACAAGTATTTGGGTCTTGACTTTCACAATAATCTCAGTTGGGAGGCCTGTAGAGCTAAGAGGATACAAGGGGATGGAAAGATTTATATATGCTACAAAAAAGACGCAAATCAACAGAATTTGTTTCTTTGGTGGTTTTATATGGTTGTGAAGTTTGGTGCGAAGCACATCGGTGATGAAATAGGGACAAATAGAAATGGTTGTGAAGTTTGGTGCGTACACATCGGTGATGAAATAGGGACAAATAGAAAGGTTACAATTTTTTTTATCACAAGTAGATTCAAAATAAAATCCACAGTTCCTTACGAGATCATTCTTGTTGGCCGGGTCTTCTTATGGAGGCGACATGACTTTGATTCGGATTTTGAGGGTACATGAAGAAAGTGGAAAGCATGGACGGTCTCCAGTGGCCCAAGATAGCAGTGGAAGAAAAGTTGAATAGAAGGAAGTGCACTTGGATGAAGCAAAATGAAAAGTGGATGAGGAATGGGGAATTAGCATGCGCAAGACTATCCTAACACTTGGGTATATCAAAAAGTATGTGAGAGAGAAAGTAAAAAATGTTATGTAAACTAAACAACTAGGAAGGAAAGAGAATATTATGTCCAAATTTAACCCTGTGTGATCATGAGAAAAAACACTATATGGAGGAAAAAATAAAGTGGAAAGCTAAAATGTTAATTGCCCAGCTGAAAACTAGTTCGCATCATCTCAGATGTGAAACAGGGGAAGAAAAATGTCGAAAAGAGGAATGGTCTCAGAAGAATTTATTGGTTTTGTAGTCCAGTTTGTGGAAATAGAATGAAATTTCCTAATGGAGTGTAGCATATGAGGACATTTAGAGTAGCTATGTTGATTTTTAAAAATGGAAGCTCTCACAACCCTATTTGAAGAGGATAAGATTACAAAAACAACATATTACTTGACTAAAATCCATAATAGAAGGTTCAAGATTAGCAAAGAAATCAAGAAAAAGCAAAAGTAGCAATTTTGGGTGGTTTCTTTGGTGTATTTGGTGGCTTGTTTTTTTTTTGGTCCCATAGGTGCCAAGTTCAGCCTCGTGAACATCATTGAAATATTTCAATTCAATTTAATTAAATCTCACTCACGTGTCCATGCTTCATACTCAAATGTTTTTGTACATAGTACATACTCCTCAACAGTCAAGTCAACCGTGAGGCTCTCTTTTATCGTAGTATTTACACAAGGTATTCACTTTATATTATAAAAGGTCCGAGTTGGTGATTAGTGTTTTCATTGTTCAAATGTTTAGTAGTTAATTATTTTTCATAAGAGTCTTTGTTATTGGATTTGTCAAGTCAATAACAAATTCATGTCATATAAGCATAAAGCGAGAATAGTGTTTTGTTTAGGAAATAAGTTTTAAAAATAGACTATTTTCTAGAAAGTAATTGTATACTACTTTTAATGTCAAATAGTCTAATTTTTGTTAGTCTTGTCACAAGTGTTTTTAGTCTTTGAGCTATAAGAGTTTTGAGTCTATTAATCATAGGTTATTTTGTTGTTATTTTTCCATAGTTCTAGTACAAGAATAATTGTGGGTATCAATATTAATGTCATAAAATAGTTTATCTTATCAATAATGTCATTGTCCGATCGTTAAAAGGGGTGCTTGTTAAAGTTGTAAAAATACAAAAAAATCACCTCACTTTTAGCCAAATGCACTATCAGTGGAATCCGACGTCCAGGAGTCCAAATCGAGGGGGCATTATACAAGTGAACTTCATGATCAAATATAGCTAAGCTAGCGGCATGACATTGGAGGATGGAGGCATAGGAGGCTGGAGGTCAATCAACGACCTCTCGTCGATTTACTTGATGATGGGAGCCGCATATAGATTACCGTGGCGATAATTTTTTTGGTGTAAGTATGTGATGTTTTAGTTATGCACGATGTGCTTCATTTACCGGTTTTCCACGTTAAGTGGTGTGTATTGTGGATGTTGGAAAATAATTGTATAGGAAGGCAACTAATTGTAGAGATTCTCGACATGTCGTACTTCGTTGGAAGATGGTTGACTGGTGAATATGTTCACTGGAAATGATGATCATGTGCAACAAGATCCAAACACTAGTATGCGATGCGATACAATTATCTTTTAGTGTTCATAAGTGGAAATTTCACATTATGGGGGGACATAACACCAATATTCCATTTCCATTATGTGCCAAACCGGCTAAAGTCAAGGGAAACCTTGATTGAAATGGTAGTTCTCTATGCTTATTTGAGATTGAGTGGCAACAATCAACAACAGTGGCTATAATTAAGAATGTTTTGTTTTTATGGATGTAATATGAAATCTTTTCCAGTGTGAGTATTTTTATTCGGATTGGTAATAAGTGAAGCAATGATTTCCTATGTACTTCCTCGATATAAAAATGTTGTAGAGAACAATATCACCAATGTAAGACAATTCATGGATCTTGAAAAGGTTTGTGGGAGATCTAGAAAACCACATGAGGTGGACAGTTGATGGGGCATGTTCATGTCAAGGTTTGTGGTAAGCTTGTTTAAAACCATGGAAGGAGAGAGCCTTTCTTTTGTATCAAGGTCATGAGTCACATAGTTGGACATGTCACAGGGGTGAGCATATTGCAGATGAGTGTGTGAATGTTTTTCACAATGCTTGCACTAAGGAGGGGAATGTTCAAAATTCATAACATTTAGTGCTCCATTATTGTGTAATTATAATTAGTTACCGTATGGTAATTAATTGTTACAGGTTAGTGGTTAGTTAGTTATACCCATGGCTATTACTGGGTTAATTGTTATATTGCCTTCCTATTTCCTAGGAGGTTGTTTTCTTTACCTCGGTGGTATATAATAACCATTGTATTGTGCTCTGAAATAATAGAATACAAATATTATTGTTGTGTTTTTTTTCTCAAACTCTTTGCTCTACGATTAATAATCATCGCCAAATACATGATGCATGTAAAACAAATGCCACTTGTCTCCACACTTGGGTTGTTAAATATTTCAATTTTGTGAACATCATTTTATCGGAAAAGGTTAACAAATGACAAGGTTAATAGTCGAGATCATTATATATAATTAGCTCATGAATACCACTTAATTTGATGAGCTCTAACTAGATTATGGATATGCTTTTAATTTGATTACCTTTTGATCAAAACCATTCAAAATGTGATTTTCAAGTGTATTGAAAAAGATAAGGCTGAATTTGGGTGTTCAACAAAGCCACATTGGATTATAATATGTATACTACTACCACAAAAATAGTGCGTGCTGCTTTTGGCAATAACATCATCCAATGTAATTTGTTTATATTGGAGAAGGAATTATTTATTTTATTTTTTACCATTTTGTATTTTATTTATAAAGCGTGGAGTGATTAGGAGTAAAGTAACATATAACAAAAACTATTTTTTTGTGATTTAACACATACCAAATGAAGCAATTAATGTTGTGATCATAAACCGACATGATCATGTAAGAGCATCTAAAAAATAAGCCTAGAATTATCACAAAAATACATTGATTAAAATAAGATAAGATGATGAAAAAACAAAACCATATGAAAAATTAGTATCATCGATTTTCAATGAAGTTTAAAATTGTCACAAGTAAAAATTGAAAAGAAAAGAGAGTTGTATGAACACATAAATAACCACATCTCAAATAATCCATGCATGGTTATCACCTATAAACATACTCTATTTTAATAAAACCTAAGAATATAAGTTTCGTGTAAGATATAAATGTAACCATTCATTCTCTAATAATGTAGTAGTAAACATTATACATTGTCGTTGTGCATTTACTCTGTTATTAACCCGAGCGGGGCTATTTTCCTTGCCACCACTCTCTTAAATAACATGGGGATTAAAATTTTTGATGTCTTGTCACTCTCCTCTATCACGTAGGTGGGTGGTGGGGTTCACCACCTCTGTGTCAAGATAGTTGGGCTTTGTTGCCTTCCTTTGACAAGATGCATAATTGGTGTTAGCTATCTCACCGTGATAAATCCATATGAATGTAGACAAAATGACCAAATTCTGAACCAATGGTTTGGGAGCCCTTTGACGATGGAAAAGACCTTGTGGAGGTCAAGACAATCCTAATGACATGGAACCTCCTCAAAATGGCCTATTCATGACTACAAATTAATAATATTGTGTTGTGATAACTTGGTTGATATTTTTATTTTGTAACCTTTACTTTTAGGTCACCTGTAGATCTAGTATGATGAAATTATAACATAATTCCATTATGCCTTTTTGTAATTAATTGTACTAATTTTTTTCTCGAGTAATATAACAACTCTCTCTCTCTCTCTCTCTGACACACACACACACACACGCACGCACGCACACACACACGCACACACACGTGCACAAGCACACCTACGTACTCGCACATGCACACAAGCACACATGCGCGCACACATGCACACACACACCCACATGCACTCACATGCACACACACACACATAATACACATGCACACACACTCACGTGCACACACACACACATACACAAACATACACATACTCATGCATATCCACAGACACACAGACACACACACACGCACACCCTTGCAAATGCACACATACACACATGTTGGAAATATTTTCATTGATGTCAAAGGAATACTAATAAGTATCTCTTATGTTAGGAATATTGTCATTGATGCTTACAGATGTGTGTCTCTTATGAAAAATATGTTTTAATTTGAATTATGCATGTCACGTTCCAAAGAAAATGGTTATGTAATGTTCCATAGGTTTTTGTAGTGTTTTACGGGTTTTGTAGTGTTATGCGGGTTTTGTAGTGTTTTGTGGGTTGTTGTAGTGTTTCGTGGGTTGTTGTAGTGTTCCACAGATGTTTGTTGTGCTTGAAAGGTTTTGAAGTGTGCAGTGGGTGTCTTTGGTTTTCCACGGGTTTTGTAGTGTTCTGTGGATATTTGTAATGCCTCGAATATTTTGAAGTATTGTGTGGGTGTTTGTGGTGTTTTGCGGGTTATAGTAGTGCCTCGCGTAATGAAGGACCAACTGAAGTATTTTGGTTTGTTTGAAATAATGTCACGTAATGAAGAAAAAGCTATAGAAGTCAACAAGTGATATGATACAAAGGAGGATTATTGCATAACAAAGAGAAATGTCCTAGAATGTACAAATTTGTCCGCGATGGTCATGTAATGTTGCGGGACCAAGAGAAAATAGGGGATGTCCATGGGAGTCTTTGAAAATTTCAAATATTCAAATTTCAAAGTATACTAAAGCTGACTCATGATGAATATTCTAAAGGATGTCGACTCATGAAAAGTCACATTTGTTCATGAAATGAACATAGTATATAAGTGAATTCAAATGTGAATTTAGAGGGTGCGCTCACGGTATTATGATGTCATTCGAAAATAAAAGGAAGAGAGCGAAAAGGGAGGAGCGGTTAATGAAGACATATAAAGATGATTAGAGAAGAAAGAGGAAGATCAAACTCAAGCAAATTATAATGTCAAGTTGCAAAAGAAGATTGTAGAGCGAAAAAGTGCATGAGAAAAGAGTAAAGTGTGGGTATATAGAAACAATAGGAAGAAGTGAAGATTTATCTATACGCCATCATCAAGTTGAAGAAGAAACTACAATGGGTGGATATTTTGATTGTTGAGTTGGTGCTCAACATTGGGGATTAGTGTCTCAGTGGGTTGGTGCTCACAAATCATAGCTTGAGTTAGTGCTCAACATTGGGGATTGGTGTCTCCAGTGGGTTGGTGCTCACAAATTATAGCTAAGTTGGTGCTTGACATTGGGGATTAGTGTCTCCAGTAGGTTGGTGCCTATAAACATTTGTAAAATAATTAATTTTTTGGCTAGATTTGGACAGTAGCTCCAAGCAATCTTTTCTCTGTGGTTTTTCTCCCAAAAGGGTTTCCACATAAATATTGTGTTGTGAAACTATTATATCTTGTGTAATTGTTGTTGATTATGAATGTTAAAATTTAAATTATAAAAAAATGGATAATATTGATTCACCCCCTCTCAGTATAAGTGTGTTTTCTACAATTGGTATCAGAGTGGGTTCCTTCAAAATAGTCTAACCACTAGAAGGTAGATCTCAGAAGCACACATGGCAAGTCAAGAAGGTTTCTCCTCAAACAAGGCTCCATTGTTTGATGGAACAAATTATTCCTTTTGGAGTATAAGGATGCACACCTACCTAATGGCTCTAGGGTTTGATATATGGCAATATGTTGTTAATGGTTATACAACTCCAACAACCTCTCAACATGGATCAAGGTGGTAAGAAGGCAAGTGAAAGAAATGCAAAATATATGAATGCTATATTGAGTGGATTGTGTGAGGAAGAATTTTTCAAAGTGATGCATTATAGTTCAACAAAGGAAATTTGGGATAAGCTCATAAATATCTATGAAGGAGATGATAAAGTAAAGAAATCCAAACTCCAAATACACTAGAGGTTAGTTTGAAAGTTTGAAGATGAAGGATGAAGAAAACATTACAATTTACCTTCTCAAAGTGTGGATGTAGCTGTCAATACTATTAGAGGACCTTGTGAATGTAGTGCCCACACTTTCTTATTTCGGTAGCTTGTTGTTTATTTTCTCATAGACATGTTTGTGGTGATTGGTGATATCTTGGACATTATATTTAGATATTTGATTTTATTAGACATGTGTGACATTCGGGCGTATATAGGCCAATTTAGCCTAATTTCTTATTATCGCATTTTCTTGTTATGACATAGAAACTAATGAATATGATGTGCTTGGAAATCTAATTACATTGATGGATAGTTGTTGCATGGTGGGATTATATGTCGCTTTATCATCTTGTTTAACTTTTGGAATGTAGAATATAATTGTGCACGTTGTCGCATCTTGATTTCAGTAGGATGTTAGGTTAGTATAGCATGCATTTATATCTTACTATGTCACTTAATTATATTGTATCGGACAGTGTGGTTAATGTGTGCAATGAGTGTGCAGTGTGAGTTTACAGAGAAGCGTGGAATTTAGGCCAGTTACTCAAAACTGCACAAAGCGACCCACGGTGAGTCTAGCCATGTTCTTTGTGTGAAGCCTTAGGATAGATGAGTATTAATTTTGGGCACTTTAAGTGACCCCAATGTATGTAAAGTATTTTGCTTTGATTTATTAATTTTGTTTAGGGTTGTTAGTAAAGTTGTAAACTTGTTTTGGGAGTTAATAATCCCACTTTCTTTTAAATTGTTGATTTTTGTTAATTAGTCTCTTAATCACAAGGGTTTAGGGTCACATGTGAGACCTTGGGTGGTCCCCACACCTCTACCCTTGTGCCTAAATGCAAAACCCGAAATTAGGGTATTTTGGGCATTTTTGGGGACCCCTTTGTAGCTTGGGAGTCCCCCTATCACAAAAATGAGCCCTTGGACCCTACCCAATGGGTAGGGGGGCTTGTTTTCAAGGCTAGAGGGAGTTTTCCCTCCCTTTCTACCCTTGTTTTGTCACATCCATGTAAGAGATGTGGATTTGTGTGTTTATCAAAAGTGCAACTAGTTTTGTCTTGCTAACATTTAAGGGAATTTGGGAGAAGAGGGCAAAAAGATAATTTTACCCTTTCTCTCTTTTGTTTTGGCATCTTTGACCATGAGGAGGGAGAGGGGTGACACATGTCACCCCCTCATTTGTGAGGATGCTTGTTTGCTCCTCTTCAAATTCTCATTCATGGGAAATGAGAGGGACTTTTTTTTTGGATTTTCTTGCTTGGATGCTTGGGTGATTTGGAGCTTGGGATTTGCTTGGAGCTAAGAGTGGAAAACTTGAAGTTAGGAAGCTTTTTGGAGAGCTTTCCTTGAGGTAGGCTCTTAGATCTTATTGTTGTGTTGCTTTATTTTAGTTGATAGATTGATTGTTGAAAATTGTTATTGTTGAATGAAGTTTTAGTTTTTTACTCCCTCCATCATATGGCATGATGGAGGTTGGAGTGCGTGGGGAAGAGAGGGAATTTTCCCTCTCAATCCTCAAGGTTTAATGGCCAAGCCTTGTAGGTTATTGTTTTTCCCTCGATGGTTGAGGTGGGAAGTTGATTCATTTGGCTTGAATCTCTTTTCCCATCCTTGGTAAGGAAACCCCTTTTGGGGTTTGAAAATCCTTCCAAGGAGGACTTGGAGAAAGGGGGAGGAATAAGGGGGTCTTGTTGTGATTAAGGATCAATAAGGAGGTTAAGAAGTTGTGTTCAATGTGCAAGTAATATTGATGTTTCACTTTAGGAGAACTTTCTCCTCTCTTCCCCATTTTTGGAGGATGAACATGGGTTCTCCTCCTTGTAAAGTCGAGTCTTGTGTTGTTTTAAATTTTGTGTTTGTGTGTTTGTTTCATTGTTGTTTACCCTTTACCCTTGTGCAAGTGTTGGTTAGCTATCCTCTTTCCCATGGGCTTGGGGGAGGCTAGCATGCATCCCAACCTTGGGATAGGCATGTGATGATGCTTAAAGGTTGGGTGGATAAACAAGCCCTTTCTCTTTGTGTTGGCCTTGAAAGATTTTGGAGTTGGAAAGCCTTTGGAAGACGCTTCTGAAGACCCTTGTCTACTGGAACCTCTTCTTATTTCCCTCATCATTTTATGGACCTCTCTTTCTTTGTATCCTGAGAAATGAATGGTTTATGTGAGCTTTCATTGTCTTGAAAAGATATTGTATTAAACCCTTTTTGGGTGGATATGTAATGAGGTATATGTGAACTTGAACAAGAAAATAAGAAAAAGTATTTGTTTTCCTAAGCATGAAGCATGGTATGTAATCTCCTTTTCAAACGATGGAATATATATATATTTAAATTTTGAAAATATGCCTCTTGTTGATAATGTGTATTATGCTAGAATGAAATATTGTGGGTGTTTGCATGATAGAGATCTTGTAAAATACTTACATTCTTCCCACATGCTTTGTATTGATTTTCATTTTAAAAATAAAATAAAAAAATAAAGGTTGTTATTGAGAATGTGTATTACAAGGAAATAATATTACTTGTTGAAGGTTTTTACTTGTTTTTTTAAAATCTGAAATGATCTTGTAGCATTGTTTTTGAAAAAGTAGTAGTTGCCTCTTGCATTGTTTCTTTCATTATCTCATGAGTATGTTACTTCTTTTTCTTACAAAACTAAATATTAGATAAATGAAAATAAAATAAAATGTAGATTTTCTAGACCATGAGTTAATGAAGAAAAAATAAAATAAAAAATAAAAAAATATATTAGTTTTCTTTTAATTTAGTGAAATCGACTTTCATTCATCTTGTGCACCAACAAAACTAATATCAACCTTGTTTAAAAAAAATATATATATTCAGTTTGTATGTATTAATGTAATTATTACGTTTCTCTTTATTTTATATTCTGTCTACAATAAGAATGTATGCAAGACTTGTTTTAAATTAAATGCATCATTTATTTAAAATACTTTTATTAGGTATTGAGTATTTATATATATATATATATAAATATCAAATCATATTAGTTATACAAACGTTTTTTTATAAACAAAAAAAACACAAAAAAAAAAACAAAAAAATGTGTGTGTGTGTGGGGAGGGGGCCCCACCTCAAAACAAAAAAAAATTTATATAGTATGGGGTGGGGGCACCGCCCCCACCGTCCCCTCTCTAAAACCACTGCCCCGCCCCCACCTCGACCCTGTCCCCTACGGCCGCACCTTGGCCGACCTCCACTTGCCCCGCCGCCCTACGGCCACCCGCCACGCACCACCTAGTAATTCCCGGCGCCTCTCCCTCCCGTCCATTCGGCTCCCCTGTCCGCGCGCCCTCGTACACCGCCGCCCGAACCTCCTCCCTTAATACTGACTTACAAATACCTAAAATAATAGGTTTAAAAAGCTATGCCGAATATATATATATATATATATATATATATATATATATATATATAATGGTCTTGCAAAATAAATAAATAAATAATAATAATAAATAACCAAATAACAAATGTATAAACATAAATATATGTGTAATAGAATAAAGCAAAATGTATAGTAATGTTTATTTCCTTTATTGTTTTAAACCTATCATTCATTCAATGCAAAATCAAATGAAACCCAAAAGCTCCCTTCCCTTACAAAAAACAAACAATCAATTGAGAAGAGAAATAGAGAAAAAAGAACAACAAGGAGATAGTTGGGACACTAGTATAATTAAAACATAATTAAATAATTAAATTCGAGTTAGGGTTAGTAAACATTTTAGATTTGAAAAATTTAATGGTATGAAAATTGTAGTTACCAGGATAGGAAAATAAAAAAAAAAAAAAAAATTGCACAAGATGTATTAGTATTTAATTTAAAAACTTTAAAAAAAAAAAATTTACCTAAAGAGCTTTTTTTTGCATTTTTCGATGTCCCAAATAGGGCATTACAATGAAGAAATTAAGGATAAAACTATTGTGAAAAAGTGCTTAAATCTCTTCCTCTAAGATTTGAAAAGAAAATTTTATCGAGCTATTGAAGAGTTGAAAGACTTAACTATTACGACAATGGATGAACCGCATGGAATTCTCACAACATATGAGATTAACTAAATGATAAATCATCTAAGTGAAAGTTACATTTAAAGCATCAAAGAAAGTGAAAGGAAATAAACTTGAACCACATGATCACCTCCAACAATGAGTCGGATGAAGGAGAATCTCAATTTCTTTATAAGGTTGAAGACAGAGTTCCTGAAAATATAAAGGTAAGTTACCATTCAAATGCTTTGATTGTGGTGAAATAAGACATTATGCCAACAAATGCCCATATAAAAACAAGGATGATAAAGAAAAAAAAAACTTGAAGGAGAGTAACATGTATTATCAATCCAAGAAGAATCATAAGCAAAGAAGATATGAAAGTAAGAATAATCTCTACAAGCATAAGAAGAACCTATATCGAGGAAAGTAACTCATATGAAGAAAGTGATGAAAGCATCTCTACTAGTGATAAAGATGAATCAATGCTCATGGATTTATAAGTTAAGGAAATCAAAGAAGAGATAGATTCAAAATATGATGAAGATACTGAATTTGAAGTTGAAGTAGATCTTGAAGGTGAACTCATTTTCCCTTAGAAGAACTCAAGAGCCTAAGAAAGAAAAATCAAAAATGAAAATAACAATTTCAGAAACTAGAAGATGAGTATGGTGCCTTAAAATCAAAGCTGACACATGATCTTGAAGAGTCCAATAAAATCATTATTGATCTAAAGATTCAACTAGAAGAAATGAAGAAGATGGAAAAGGATTGGAAAATTAGTTAAAGATCAGAAAGAAGAATATTATAAAAATTGGAAGGTGAAGTTATTTCCTTAAGAAAGGAACTTGAGAAATCAACTACCGAGTTATATAGATGTCTCAAGTTTGAAAAGAGCTATGAAGTTTTATAAAACATCATCAATAATCAGAGATCATTATTTATCAAAGCATGTTTTGGGTACAATGAGAAGTCTACAAAAGAAGATCCCAAAGAGTCTCCAAAGATGACAAGTCTTGAGACATCAAGAAGCTATGCTAGATGCACTTAAAATTTCTACTAGAGATGAGAACCACAAGAAGGAAGAAACACATGACCCTCAACACACAAGCACTTCAAATGAAAGTTGCAGAAGGAAAGAAAGTCATGTTCCACACAATACTCCTCCAAAGGGAAACACATATTCAACAAGAAGATCATTTCCTCCAAGGTGACATTATAATATCATGTTTCAAAATTCCTTTTATGGATATTGTTTTTCATGTAATTAATTTGGTCACATGATAGTATATTGTAGATCTCATGTAAGAAGTTTTGATAGGAAGACAAATGTAAATTCATGTGTCCTCAAATAGATATTACAACTCATATGCACATCTGATGAATTTTAACATTGAATGATATAAGTGTCATAACTTTGGGCATAAATCTCACTTTTGTAGAAGGTCAATTTATGGATTCTGCTAGGCAGTTTAAGAATGAGAAAAAATTAACAATTAGTAGGTTAAATTAGAAAAGGTTTGGAAGGAGAAACATGAGAAAGAAATAAAAAAAGAAAAATCCATGATTGTTAGAGAGGACAACATTTCACTGCACTAAGAATGAAGAAAACAGTATAATACATTGATAGTGGTTGGTTTCGATCCATATAGTTTGGAGATAAAATTAAGTTTCTTACTTTGAAAAGGTAAATGGAGGTACTGTAAAATTTGGAGACAATGTCACTGCAAGAATTTTAGGAAAAGGCACCATTAGCTTAAATAATGGTAAATCAAAAATTGAAAATGTCTTATATGTTGAAGGACTAAAGCATAATATTTTGAGTGTGAGTCAAATGAGTGATAGAGGATACATAATAACATTTTATGTTGGAGGATGTGAAATCAAAAAGGCAAGTACCGAGAAGGTTGTTATTGATGCATGTAGGACAATAAATAATCTCTACATTCTTAGTGAGATTAAAGGTGAAAAGTGTTGCATGGGAAAATTGATGAGAGGTGATTGAAGTAAATGCATATTAATTTTTAGAGACATGCCAAATATTTATAAACCAACAAAAACCACATAAACAAAGTCAATTTGGAAAGTAGACAAGAGAATCATTCAAGACAAAAGATACTTGAACCAAAAGGTTGTTGGAACTTATGCATACTGATCTTTGTGGGCCTATAAGAACTCAAAGCATGCAAGGTGAGAAGTACTTTTATGTTATTTATTGATGATTATTATAGAATGACATGGGTTACTTTTTAAAGATAAAAGTTTGAAACATTTGAAATATTCAAGGCATTTAAAGCTCCTGGTTGAAACTAAACTTGATTTGAAAATCAAGTGTTTAAGACTGACCTTCGAGGAGGAGAATTAACTTCAAATGAATTTGAATATTATGAACGCCATATCTTATAAAGGCATTATTGACCCAGCAAGAACTCCACAATAGAATGGAGTTGTAGAAATAAAAATTGACAAAAATCAAGAGATGGCTAAAACCATGCTAGATGAATCCAGAATATTTGACAAATTTTGGAGAGAGGTAGTCAACACAACAATCTATATTTTGAATAGAGGACAAATCGAGTAAATAACAACAAGACACCTTATGAACTTTGGAAGGGTAGACCAACAACTATCAAACATTTTAGAGTATTTGGAAGCAAATGCTATATCAAGAAAGATGATGAAGACTTAGGGTAAGTTTGAATCTAGATCTGATGAAGGTATTTTTCTTGGTTACTCTTCAATGAGCAAGGCCTATAGATGTTACAATCTGAGAACATTCAAAATTGTTGAAAGTGCAAATGTGAAGGTAGATGATATCAAGTGTAAAAAGAGTATGGTACTAAGAAATTGATTATTTTGAAGAATCCAACAACGAAGATGAAGATGAAAAGGAAGAAGTTTAGATAAAGGAAAAACACCATCCAGATCATTCTAAAAGAATCATTCAAAAAATCAAATTATAGGTGAAAAAAATCTTGGAGTACAAACCAAAAGAAGACTGATGTAGTGCCCACACTTTTTATAGCTCAGTAGCTTGTTGTTTATTTGCTCATAGACATGTTTTGACAGGATTGGTGATATCTTGGACATTATATTTAGATATTTGATTTTATTAGACATGTGTGACATTCAGGCGTATAGCGCCAATTTAGCCTAATTTCTTTATTGTCGTATTTTCTTGTTATGACATGGAAACTAATGAATATGATGTGCTTGGAACCTAATTATATTGATGGATAGTTGTTGCATGGTGGGATTATATGTCACTTTATCATCTTGTCTAACTTTTGGAATATGGAATATAATTGTGCACGTTGTCGCATCTTGATTTCAGTAGGATGTTAGGTTAGTTTAGCATGCATTGATATCTTACTATGTCATTTAATTATATTGTATCGGACAGGTGCGGTTAATGTGTGCAATGAGTGTGCAGGTGACAGGTTTACAGGAGAACGTGGGATTCAGGCCAGCTACTCAATCTTGCACAAGCAGCCCACGGGCTGAGTCCTAGCCATGTTCACTGTGTGAAGCCTTAGGATAGATGATTATTAATTTTGGGCACTATGAGTGACCCCAATGTATGTAATGTATTGTGCTTTGAATTATTAATTTTGGTTTAGGGTTGCTAGTGAGGTTGTAAACTTGTTTTGGGAGTTAATAACTCCTCTTTCATTTAAATTGTTGGTTATGTTTATTTTGTCTCTTAATCACAAGGGTTTAGGGTCACATGTGAGACCCTTGGGTGGTCCCCACACCCTCTACCCTTGTGCCAAAAATGCAAAACCCGAAATTAGGGTATTTTGGGCATTTTTGGGGACCCCTTTGTAGCTTGGGAGTCCCCCTATCACAAAAATGAGCCCTTGGACCCTACCTAATGGGTAGGGGGGCTTGTTTTCAAGGCTAGAGGGAGTTTTCCCTCCCTTTCTACCCCTTGTTTTGTCACATCCATGTAAGGGATGTGGATTTGTGTGTTTATCAAAAGTGCCACTAGTTTTGTCTTGCTAACATTTAAGGGAATTTGGGAGAAGAGGGCAAAAAGATAATTTTACCCTTTCTCTCTTTTGTTTTGGCATCTTTGACCATGAGGAGGGAGAGGGGTGACACATGTCACCCCCTCATTTGTGAGGATGCTTGTTTGCTCCTCTTCAAATTCTCATTCATGGGAAATGAAAGGGACTTTTTTTTGGAATTTCTTGCTTGGATGCTTGGATGATTGGGAGCTTGGGATTTGCTTGGAGTCAAGAGTGGAAAAACTTGAAGTTAGGAAGCTTTTTGGAAAGCTTTCCTTGAGGTAGGCTCTTATGTCTTATTGTTGTGTTGCTTTATTTTAGTTGTTAGATTGATTGCTTGGAATTGTTAATTGTTGAATGTAGATTTTGGTTTCTTGCTTGTGTTTACTCCCTCCATCATATGGCATGATGGAGTTTGGAGTGTGGGGGAAGAGAGAGGGAATTTTCCCTCTCAATCCTCAAGGCTTGTTGGACAAGCCTTGTAGGGTCTCATTATTTTTCCCCTCAAGTGGTTGAGGTGGGGAAGATGATTCATTTGGTTTGAATCTCCTTCCCCATTCTTGGTAAGGAAACCCCTTTGGGGTTTGAAAATCCTTCCAAGAAGGATTTGGAGAAAGGGGGAGGAATAAGGAGGGTCTTGTTTTGAATAAGGAGCAATAAGGAGGATATGGAGATGTGGATATTGTGCAAATAATTTTTGATACATAGCTTTGGAGAACTTTCTCCTCTCTTCCCCATTTTGAGGATGAACATGGGTTCTCCTCCTTGTAAATTGGAGTCTTGTGTTGTTGTGAACTTTATGTTTGTGTGCTTGTTTCATTGTTGTTTTACCCTCCACCTTGTGCAAGTTTTGGTAGCTATCCTCTTTCCCATGGGCTTGGGGGAGGCTAGCATGCATCCCAACTTTGGGATAGGCATGTGATGATGCCTATGGTTGGGTGGCAAACAAGCTCTTCTCCTTGTTTTCCTTTTAAGTCACTCTAGTTGAAGCTCAAGCATGGAGGTGGTTGGATTTGTGGCATCTTGGTCTCTTCTTAATTCCCCAAGAAATTGTGAAGCATTACTTCCTTTGTAACACCTTGAGTATGGGTTGTGGACTTGTACTCCATGTAAATTTTCTATTTTGTAAAATTGTATCCTTGAGATCTTGAGTCTTTACTTTATTTTAGCTAAGTAAGCCACCTCAAAGTCTTGTAAAGATATTGTGTTAAACCCTTTTGGGTGGATATGTGTTGTGGTATATGTGAACTTGAACAAGAAAATAAAATAAAGTATTGTAATTGTTGTTTTCTTAAGCATGAAACATGGTAGGAAATCTCCTTTTGAAATGAAAGAATATATATTTGAAAATATGCCTTCTTGTTAATATGTATGCATGAAATATTGTGGGTGTTTGCAATAGAGATCTTGTAAAATATTTACATTCCTTCCACATGCTTTGCCTTGAATCTCATTTTGATAAATAAAGGTTGTTTATTGAGAATGTGTTATTTCAAAGGAAATCTGGTTATTTGTCATTGTGTATAAGCCCATTTTATTCAGTTTTCAAAAATAAGTATGATCCCATCTCAGATTTGTTTATCAAATTTGGTTTTAATTTACAAGCTTATTTATTTTATTCATATGGAAATTTATCAGTTGTAAAACTTGGTGTATGTATATATAACTATTAATTATGTATACACACTGAAAATGTAATAATATATTTACTCATGGGTTATGTTGTTAATACACAAGTGTGTATATATATATATACATATAAATATTTTTTAAAAACGTTTAGTATTAAATAACTTAAAAAAAAGGGGGAATGGTGGGGATGGGATTCGCCCCCCTATCTCGGTTGTAGCCAAACCAAACACAAAAAAATGGTAGAAATAATGGCGGGGGGTTGGACCCCCACACCCCTATAATCCCCATGGGGAACGCACCGCCCTTGCTCCTCGCGGCTCCTCCCCCCCTCATCTATGCGGAAATGCGCCGCCCAGCACCACCCCGCACTCATGTCGCCACACACCCGCCGCTCCAACGCCCGCCCGTCCCGCCACGGCTGCGTTGCATTTCATATCGCCTTTCGCCCCTGTTCAACTGCCGCCGCCTCCCCCTCCTCATAGCATGCGCCCCCTCCCACCGGCGCCTCGCGCCCCTCACCCGCACAAAGACCGCCCGCCGCCTCCAAAGTCTGCGCCGCCCGCCTCCAAAACGGTGCCTGCCTACGCACACCTGCTCCACGCCCCTAGTGCCCCACCCCCTGCGCGCGCAACCCTAATCCTCCCAACAAAAATAATAATTAAATAAATAACCAAACAAACAATTACATAAATATAAATATATGTATAATAAAACAGAACAAAATAAATAAGAGGAAGGTCTTGAGAGGCATGGCCATCATAAAAAGGGAAAGACACCAAAATTACCAGGCCCATATCTCTTCTACCTCTACATCAAAAGAGAAGGAAACAAAATGAAAACCAAAGAAAAGAAAGGAAGAGATAAAGATGGGTTAGGGCTAATTTAGGGCAAGAGGAGATCTAGGGACAAGATGTGAACTATCCTAGGGCCCACATGTAACCCTACACACTTTTGGGGATATGGGAGATATTGTAGGAATGTGAATTAAATTTCAAAGGGGTGTGGACAAATAATTTAAAAGGGGAAAATCTATTTTAGGGGTAGCCTTTCCTAGGTTGTCTCTAGTGAATTAATCGAAGCTAAATAAATAAAATTAAGTATGGTGGATGTTTCAGTAGATCATTAAGTTAGATAATGTAAATTTTAGGGTATTGGAAAATAGTTAGGTGGAACATTATTTCTCACTAAAAAAATAAAATTACCATCCTTTTGGGCTATTTTTCTAGTGCCCCAAGGAGGGTCATTACAACGAAAAATGCAAAAGAGCATCTAAATATGCATTTATTGTCCAAAGTTGATCCTAAAATATTTGTTGAAGCAAGAGAAGACAAGCACTAGATTAGAGCAATGGAAGAAGAACTTGATTAGATAGAGAAGAATGAGACCTGGGAGCTTGTCCCAAGACCTAAGGACAAAAATGTGATTGGCACCAAGTGGGTATTCAAAAATAAGTTGAATGAAGATGGGAAAGTAGTAAGAAACAAAGCAAGGTTAGTATGCAAAGGCTATGCACAAGTTGAAGGTATTTATTTTGAAGAAACTTTTGCTCCTATTGCACATTTAGAATCCATTATGATGTTTTTGGCATTTGCTTGTTATAAGAACTTTAAAGTCTATCAAATGGATGTTAAATATACTTTTCTGAATGGGAATTTGGAAGAAGAAGTTTACATTGAACAACCAGAAGGATTCATATTATCAGATGATGAGGAATATGTATGCAAGATGAAGAAATATCTTTATGGATTGAATCAAAGCCCCAGAGCTGATTCTTAAGACAGAATAAGTATTTACAACAACACGAGTGTAAGAAAGGAATTATTGATAGTAATATGTACATCAAAATTGAAGGTGAGAATCGGTGATTGTTGTTGTTTATGTTGATGACATCATTTTTGGAAGAAGTAAGGATAAGATGTGTAAATAAATTTCTTTGAGGAAATGTAAAAATAATTTGAAATGTCCATGTTTGGTGAGTTGTCATTTTTCTTGGATTACAAATTTATCAATCTGACAAAGGTATATTCATTTCACAAACCAAGTATATTAAGGAAATGTTGAAGAAATTTAGAATGGAAGACTGCAATCTAGTAAGTACACCCATGATCACAGGTTGTAAGTTGAGCAAGGATGATGAATCTCTTGAAGCAAATCAAACTCTTTATAGATCAATGATTGGAAGTTTGTTATATGTAATTGCATCAAGACCAAATGTAATGCAAGCAGTAGGCATGGTAACATGTTTTCAAGCTTCTCCAAAAGAAACTCATGTGCAAGTTGTCAAAAGAATACTCAAATATATAAAAGGTACCATGGATTATGGATTGTGGTATCAAAAAGGTGAGGATTTTCTTTAACAACATATACAAATGTATATTGGGTTGGTTGTATAGATGACATAAAAAGTACAAGTGGTGGTGCTTTCTTTTTGGGAAACAATTTAGTATCTTGGTTAAGTAAGAAACAGGCTTTTGTTTCTCTATCTACAGATGAGGTAGAATATATTGTTGTAGTATCATGTTGCACACAAGTTCTCTAGATGAAACAAACACTAAAGGATGTCAAGGTAGAATTTGATTCTCCCATTTCTATACTCTGTGACAATACTAGTGCAATAAATATCTCAAAGAATCTAACTATTGCAGATTTCTACAAGAAAGTTATTCCCACAAACATTATTTCTTTTGTAACACAAAGTTTCCACTAACAATCTTTTATTCCAAAATAGAGTTGCAACAATTTCTTTATGAAGAGATCTTTCATATCTATTTTACAAGCTTACTTTTCCAAGGCAAGGGTTCACATTTGTAAAAACATGCTCAACTACATAGCTTATTCAAGACAACCCTTTTTTTTTTTTTTTTTTTTTTTTTTACAAGATCCTTGCACTATTGAAGGAAACTTTCTTAAGCAATATGGCTTAAGTTTACAAGTAACATCACATACAAAGTGGATGTTTTACAAGAAAAAGAAAGCTTCACATAATCACATTTATAAATATACAATAAGAACCAAGATGAATAGGGAACTCCAACTATCTCCAACTTGAGCTCCAACTCCAAGAGAACATGGCTTGTTTACCACCCAACCAATAGGCATCATCACATGCCTTTCCATGGTTGGAAGTCATGCTAGCCTCCCCCAAGCCCATGGGAGAGAGGAACTAGCTTCCACAATGTGCACAAGTAATGGGGATTTACACACACACAACAAGAAAAACATAAGATCAATCATCCACTTAGACCTATTACACAATGAAAACCACAACATGAGGAGAACAAAATCAACCTCACAAGGGGGAAGAGAGGAAGAAGGATGCCCAAATCAAGGTGTCCAACCATAGGAGCACCAATAAATACATATATGCAAAACTCCTTATACCTCCTAATCATACATCCTCCTTATTCCTCCTTATGCTATAGAAATCCTTCTTGGGAGGATTTTCAAACCCAAAAGGGTTTCCTCACCAAGAATGGGGAAAGGTTCAAGCCATATGAGCCTTTCTCCCACCTCAAACCATATGAGGGGATGAGAAGGGACCTTCATGGCTTGACCAACAACCATGAGGTTTGAGAGGGAAATCCCTCTCTCTTCCCCTACATTCTCCAAAAACCATCATTCCAAATGATGGTGGAGAGAAAACAAAGGAAATAACAAGACAAGCAAACAACCACATTCACCATACAACATTTCACACACTATTTTATTTATCAAGCATAGTTTACAAGATAACAAAACTAAGAAGGAAAAATGATAAGAACCCTACCTCTAATAAGCTTTCCAAAACTCTAAGCTTTTCCCCTTTGTCCAAGCTCCCTTCCAAGCTCCCAAAATTCTCCAAGTGCTCCAAAAAAAAGAACCAAGAAGACCCATTCTTCCCACATGAGGAAGAATAAAAAGAGGAACCCAAAAGTTTCCTCACCAATGGGAAAGTGACAAGTGTCACCCCCTCTCCTCTCAAGAGTCAAAGATTCCAAAAACAAAATAAGAAAGAGTAAACTCACCTTTTATCCCTTTTCACCCAAAATACTAAAAACTAAAATAAAACAAAGTGGAGCAACTTTTAACAATTTCACACAATCCAACCATCTTACATGGATGGTGACTAAAGAGGAGCTAAATGGGAGGGAAACTCCCTCCAAACCTTGGAAATAGGCCCCCCTACCTATTAGGTAGGGTCCAAGGGCCCATTTTCATGCTAAGGGAACCCCCAAACTCAAAAGGGGTCCCTAAAATTACCCAAAATAACCCAATTTCGGGTTTGGCATGCTTGGGCACAAGGGTAGAGGGTGTGGGGTTCACCCAAGGTTCACATGTGGTCCCCAATCCCTTCTACCAACACACACACACTTCCCAAAACCAACACTTAACTTAAGATAAGATCATTAACCCCTAAGCTAGTTTACTTAATAAAACACATCCTAAACCTAATTAATTTTACAAGACATAATTACATTACAAATTGAGGGTTCACCCATGGTGCCCAATTAAATACATCTAATCTAAGGCCTCAAACATTTAGCATGGTTAGGACTCAGCCCGTGGGCCGCTTGTGCACAATTGCGTAGCTGCCCTGAAACCCATGCTCTCTATACTGTCACTGCACACTCATTGCACACATTAACGCATTTGTCAATATAATAAACATCATCTATACATCACAATATCAATCAAACTTATAATGTCGAACATAATTTACAATTGATAGTGCAATGCATCCAATTATCCACATAGTTTGCCATGAATCATCCACAAATAAAATTGCAACGACATATACTTAGGTTAGCATGAAAATCACCATCATTAAATCCAAAACACTATATCATTAATCAAATTAACCACAAGAGACTAACATCTAACCGATAAGTCTATCATATAACCCTGTTAGTGTCATCAACATCATAAAAATATATCAGTATATGAATCTAATCCAATTGGCGCTACGCGCCCAAAATGCCATAATGTCCATGAGGATAAAATATCATAGTAAAATGTCCAAAGTCTATCAGAGTCTCAATCAAAACATGTCTAGAAATAAAGGAACCAACAGATAACTGGAGCTATAAAAATGTGGGCACTACATCCCCCTCTCCTAGAATTAGACTTCCTCCTGGAAGTCATTGGAAGAGATAGGGATATCTAGCCCTCAGTGGTGTAGCATCCTCCCAGGTAGCTGATGACTCGTCATATCGGTCCCACTGCACTCTAACTTGGTCCAAATCTCGGCCCGAAGGCCTGACCTCCGGTGCTCCGGTATGCGTACGGGCTCCGATCTCACTTGCCCTCGTCCTCTACCTGTAATGCCGACCAATCCAAAACATGAGAAACATCTGGTACATATCTACGTAGTACAGAAACATGAAAAACATCGTGGGCCCGTGCAAGGCGTGGTGGCAAAGCTAGGCGATAGGCAACTGGACCGATGACCTCAAGAATATCAAAAGGCCCCACAAAACGAGGCGATAGCTTAGAACCCTTTCCATAATGGATCGGACTCTTATGAGGACGAACCCTCAAGAAGACTTTGTCACCCACTGAGAAGTGACGATCGATCCTCTTGGTGTCCGCATACGCCTTCTGGCGTGCTCTAGCTGCTCGAGGCGGCTTGCCGAATCGAGAAAAACTGCTGCTCTAAATCCTGAAGAGGTAAGCTGGCCCCAAAATAATCCTGTCATCTAGTCTATCCCAGCTCAAAGGTGTCCTGCAAGGTCGTCCATACAAAGCCTGATAGGGAGCCATGCCAATGGAGCTATGATAACTGTTATTGTAGGCAAACTCAACTAAATGCAAATAGTCTTCCCACTTCTTCTGCTGGTCCATCACATACATCCTCAACATGTCCTCTAACACCTGATTAACCCTCTCTGTCTGCCCATCTGTCTCTGGATGATATGCTGAACTAAAATTAATCTGTGTACCCAAGGCCTCCTGAAAAGAAGTCCAGAAAACTGATGTGTAGATGGTGTCTCTGTCATTAATGATCGTCTTCGGAATCCCATGCAATCTGACAATATCCTCCATGAACACTTTGGCGATGGCCTGTGCATTATAGGTGACCTTGGTTGGCGAGAAATGCACAACCTTGGTCAACTTATCCACTGTGACCATAATGGCATCATGACGATAAGAGGACATAGGAAGTCCTACTATGAAATCCATGGAGATCACATCCCATTTCCACTCGGGAATGTCATGAGGGTATAAGAGTCCTGCGGGATGAGAATGCTCTGCCTTGACTCTCTGACACTCAAGACAACGTGCTACAAAATCTGCTATGTCTCGACGAAGACCTGGCCAATAATATAACTCTCTCAAATCGGCATGCATCTTCTTCACTCCTGGATGTGCTGCGTATGGGGCTCGATGAGCCTCAGTAAGGATGAAACTACGCAGATCACCTGCCTTAGGCACATAAATGCGCCTATGGAACCGAAGCAAACCATCTGACTCTAACATGCATCCTGAATATCTGCCCTCAAAAGAACCCTGAGAATCCAACATCTGCCTAGCACCCTCATAAAACCTGTCCTCTGGAAGATGCTCAAGTATCCTGCCTCTCAAATCTGACTGCAGTGTCAAAGAAGCAAGCACATGCCGTCGTCTACTAAGTGCATCTGCAACAACATTTTCCTTTCCCTTGATATACTGCACCTCCATGTCATACTCACAAAGGAACTCCATCAGCGCCGTTGTGAGCGTTGAGGTTATTTGAGAGAAGATATCTTTGTAAGCTTCTGATGATCTGTCCTCAAGATGAAAGGTCTACCCAAAAGGAAATGTCGCCAACGCACAAGTGCATGAACAACTGCTGCAAGCTCTAAGTCGTGAGTAGGATAGTTAAGCTCATAGTCCTTGAGCTTACGAGACTCAAAAGCAATAACCCGACGCTCCTGCATAAGAACTGCTCCCAAACCCTCTAGTGATGCATCGGTGCAAACAACAAAATCCTCTGTTGGAGTGCAGGCTGCTAAGATGGGCGCCGTGGTTAACCTTTCCTTAAGCAAGCTGAAAGGCCTGCTCACATTTTCGACCAATCAAACTTCTTCCCTTTCCTCGAAGAGAAGTAATAGGGTGAGCAATCCTAGAAAAGTCTGCACTGCACAAACTGCGGTAATACCCTGCTAAACCCATGAAGCTCCTCACCTCGGTGGTGATGTGGGTCTTTGGCCAATCAAGATAGCTTTGAATCTTAGAGGGATCTACGGAGATACCCTACTTTGATATGATATGACCCAATCTTGAATCTTTCATCACGAAAGAAGCTGCATTTTCCAAGTTCCCATCTGACTTCTGCTCTCTCAAAACACAAGTACCTACCTCAAATGCTCCTCGTGTTCCTCCTCGGAGCGAGAATAAATCAATATGTCATCGAGGAACACTAAGACAAAGCGATCCAGAAATGTCTGAATACTCCATTCATGAGGCTCATGAAAGGCAGTGGGGCATTAGTCAAACCAAATGGAACCACTTTGTGAACTCATAATGCGTAACGTGTGCGAAATTTGTCTTATGAATATACGCATCTGAAATGCGCAATGGTGATGATATCGACTTGAGATCGATTTTGGAGAACACTCTAGCTCCCGCATCTGATCAAACAAGTCATCAATCTAGGGAGTGGATAACGGTTCTTTATTGTGACCTTGTTGAGGTATCTGAAATCTACACAAAGCTTTGAGAGAACCATCCTTCTTCTTCACAAATATGGTGGCGCTCCCGAGGAGATACACTAGGGAGAATGAGACCCTTCTCTAACAACTCCTCTAACTGAATCTTGAGCTCATGAAGCTCTGAAGTCATCATCCGATAGGGTGCCCTAGAAACTGGTGCAGATCCAGGCACTAAGTCAATGGTGAAATCCACCTCTCTACTAGGTGGTAAACCTGGAAGCTCTCCTGGAAACACATCTGCATACTCCCTCAAAACTGCGTGATCATCGAGGGTGAATGCTGCGGAGTCTTGTCGAGCGATCGCGATAGTGATAGCAAACAATGCTGCAACCCTTACGCATGCTCGGCCGCTTGAGTTGCTTAGCGAGATCATACGCGAGGAAATGGGTCTCTGCATCCACGAAATCCTGTTGCACTACTACCCAAATCATCCGACACTCAATGACCTTCTCTCTCAATCCACCTTAGCTCGATGAGCCTCGAGCCAATCCATACCCAACACTACCTGATAGGATCCTAAAGGAATAACTCGGAGGTCAAGCGTAGTGGAGAAGACTCCCAAATCGAGTACACAACTCTCCACATACGAGTCCACGGCGAGTTTAGCCCCAGAGGCCAACTCAACCTGCCAACTATCTGGCTGCCTAGCCACCACTAGCCCACAC
>CM031238.1:130700341-130872841 GCA_018340775.1 Taxus wallichiana var. yunnanensis | reverse complement strand
AACCTTGAAATAGGCCCCCTACCTATTAGGTAGGGTCGAGGGCCCATTTTTCATGCTAAAGGAACCCCAAACTCAAAAGGGTCCCTAAAATTACCCAAAATAACCCAATTTCGGGTTTGGCATGCTTGGGCACAAGGGTAGAGGGTGTGGGGTCACCCAAGGTTCACATGTGGTCCCCGATCCTTCTACCAACACACACACACTTCCCAAAACCAACACTTAACTTAAGATAAGATCATTAACCCCTAAGCTAGTTTACTTAATAAAACATCCTAAACCTAATTAATTTTACAAGACATAATTACATTACAATTGAGGGTTCACCCATGGTGCCCAATTAAATACATCTAATCTAAGGCCTCGAACATTTAGCATGGTTAGGACTCGGCCGTGGGCGCTTGTGCACAATTGCGTAGCTGCCACGAAACCCATGCTCTCTATACTGTCACTGCACACTCATTGCACACATTAACCGCACCTGTCCAATATAATAAACATCATCTATACATCACAATATCAATCAAACTTATAATGTCCGAACATAATTTACAATTGATAGTGCAATGCATACAATTATCCACATAGTTTGCCATGAATCATCCACAATAAAATTGCAACGACATATACTTAGGTTAGCATGAAAATCACCATCATTAAATCCAAAACACTATATCATCAATCAAATTAACCACAAGAGACTAACATCTAACCGATAAGTCTATCATATAACCCTGTTAGTGTCATCACATCATACGAAATATATCAGTATATGAATCTAATCCAATTGGCGCTACGCGCCCAAAATGCCATAATGTCCAAGAGGATAAAATATCATAGTAAAATGTCCAAAGTCTATCAGAGTCTCAATCAAAACATGTCTAGAAATAAAGGAACCAACAGATAACTGGAGCTATAAAAATGTGGGCACTACAAAACCTCTTCTAAAGAAACTATTGTTTTTGTAGTGTTTCGCGGCTTTTCGTAGTGTTCCACGGGTTCTATATTGCTCATGGATGTTCATAGTGCTTCGTGGGTTCGAAGTGCTCCGCGGGTGTGGGGTGTTTTTGGGTCAGTAGTAGTGCCTCGTAATGTAAGAACCAAAGCGAAGTATTTTGGTTTGTTTGAAATAATTTTGTGCAACAAAGAAAATTCTATAGAAGTTAGCACGTGATAGGATACAAAGGAGGATAGGTCATGCAATAAAGAGAAATATCCAGAATTTCTGATTTTTGAGATGGCCATGTAATGTCATGCGAGACCAAGAGAAAATAGGGGATATCGGGGAGTCTTTAATAATTTCAAATTATACTAAATCTAACTCATGATGAATATTATTAAGGATGTTGACATCCTTCATGAAAAGAACATAGTATATATGTGAATTCAAAGGGTACGCTCACGGTATTATGATGTCATTATGAAAAGAAAAGGAAGAGAGCGATAAGAGATGAGTGGTTAATGAAGACATATCAAGAGGATTAGAGAAGAAAGAGGAAGATAAAACTCAAACATATTAAAATTTCAAGTTGTTGAAGAAGATTGAAGAGCGAGAAGTGCATAAGCAAAGTGTAAAGCGTGGGTATATAGAAACAACAGGAAGAAGTGAAGAGTTATCTATACACCATCATCAGGTTGAAGAAGTAACTACAATGGGTGGATCTTTTGATTGCTTGAGTTGGTGCTCACAAATCATAGCTAAGTTTGTGCTCAACATTGGGGATTGGTGTCTCCAATGGGTTGGTGCTCATAAATTATAGATGAGTTGGTGTTTGGCATTGGGGATTGGTGTCTCCGTAGGTTGGTGCCTACAAACATTTGTAAAACATTAATTTTGTGGCTAGATTTGGACAATAGCTCCAAGCAGTCTTTTCTCTGTGGTTTTTCTCTCAAAAGGGTTTCCACATAAATACTGTGTTGTGTAACCGTTATATCTTGTGTAATTGTTATTGATTATGAATGTTAAAGTTCAAATTATAAAAAAATGGATACTACTAATTCGCCCCTAACAACGTGCACACACACACACATGCACATACACACACACAAATACACAACACACACATGCACACACATATGCACACACACAATCTCATGTACACAAGCACACGCACACCCACACAAGCACACATGCATGCACACGACACACATGCGGGTGCACACACACACACACACACTTGCACACATGCACACATGCACACACAAACACAAAGTAATAAATGTATATGCAAATTGTATCCATAAGTATGTGTAGTTATTTCATTAACACCTTGCCAAATGTTCCATGCAATTCTATATCTATATCCACACCATACAAAATGACACTATCAACCAAAAAAGTGTACATAAAAATTTGAGGGTTAAAATCTATTACATAATTCTTGTATGCTATACATATTCTATGAACTATATCTCTCATAGATGATAAGACCTACATAGTGCAATGAAAATAATTACCACAGAAAACTAACAAGAAAATCATGAAGGTGTCATGTAAAATAATGTGAAGATAAAAATGCACATGCCAAAACTTCAAACAATATTGAAAGGATTGAGTCAATTTGTGTGGATGATGGTTTGTCAAACCATGTATTAAGGTGTAAATATCTCTCAAATTTTTGACACATAGTCGAGAAAGATATGATGAAGATCATTGGTTGGGTGACTTTGATGAATTAGATTCCCTCTAATTATAATTTTCTAACTTTAAATGTGCATGTACTTGACAATTGTGGTTTGTTACATGTAATCTAAAAAAACCTCTAAAAATAATAATACTATAAAATCCCTATCAATAAATTTTGTAAATAATTCTATATTTAAATTTATATTACATTCAAAATTTACGATAAATTCAAAAATGCACACATTTAATTTGATCAATGAATATTTTCTTGTTGCACATTGGTTTCTTGTTTATCATCAAGTTTACTATTTTCATATACTATTTGCAAAACCGTGAAAATGCAACAAAAAATAAAGGTTAGACCATTGCTCTTGAGGTTTTTAACCCCTTACTTGGATTTGAACACATTTGATTAAATCATAAACAAAGACAATAATTAATTCAAAACATTCATCATTTCACCGAGTTTTGAATAAACATCCTTTCAATATAAAATAATCCATCGAAAAACTATAAAATACATGTCCATATTTTTTTATTGTTTCTCGTTATAACAAGAAAAAAAACCCACCAAAGTGATGTCTATAACCCCACATAATCCACACAAAATATTTAATATTAATATTAAAACTTTCTCAAATAATTTTTATATTAAAATTTTAGATAACAAACCACGATGAAATACATACACATATACATATACATATACATATACATATACATATACATAAATATGAAATAAACTTAAACAAAATCTTTAATATTAGATCTTTTCTTTAATAATTTATATTTTAAAAATTTAGCTAACACGCCACAATAAAATTCCCAATCCATCCTTTTATATACATATACATATATAACAAACCCACAAATTATAATGGTTTCACCGAGTTTTGAACAAACATCCTTTCAATATAAAATAACCGCACAAAAAATATAAACACCTACCCATAGTTTTCTTTTTTTTCTTGTTTAAACAAGAACAAACAAGACCCAAAAAAATTCAAAATATGCTTTATCCCATCTTGTCAAAATCAGAGGTTTGACTTCGATATTGACACATGTCAATATTGACCCTATTATCTGCATAGCTTTTAGACAAACATGTCTTGAATTAATTAGTTCGATTCCATCACATTATTATGAGAAAATATACCCCCTTGATTGACATTTCACGACATAATAACCTTCAAAAGTATATATACATAAGTAAATCATATCTCATTTGATAACCTGGTACTTTAAGAACTCCTCATGTAAAAACAAGCACAAAAAGAACTCCAAGCTCCCTAAAATACAAAATAACTCATGCACATCCATTAGGAAACACCCTCTACAGGCTGAAGTATCCTTCCAGGTTTAGGAGTCTCCATCTTCATTCTACAAACAAACAAAGTGACCATTTCCAAGTATTTGAGCAAGTGTGAAGCTCAAGCAAGACATTGTCAAAGCACGGTTGTCAAGTTCTAATTACACTATGGTAGATATCACATGGTAGGAGAATGACGTGTGGTTTGAGCCCTCTTGTAGTAGTGATGACATCAGTGGTGTACATGGGTGCCCACAACCTACATATATTTGTTTTGTAGGAACTCTTTGCACTACAAGGGTTTAAATAGAGTTTACAGAGCCATTATGCAGGTGAACAAAGAAGACAAACATATGACGACATTCATTTCCAGGTAAGTGAAGCACTCATGAAGTTTCAAACTCAAATTCTAAGAAGGTCCAAGATCGCATAAAAGGGTCGGGACCATACGGATGCTTTGGACATAACCCATAAAAAAACTTTAATATTAGATAATTCTCATGTAAACCATATATTTAATACTTAGGTTATGAGTCATAATGAAATACTCACATTTTTTTTTCATTTTAACAAATACTAACATACCTATCTTAGATAAATATATGTAAAAGATGTTAAAGGTATCATTCTTGAGACATCTATTTCATTTACGTTGTAAATCTAATATAAGCACCTCAAGAATGATACCTCTTGGCATCTTTTACATATATTTATCTAAGATATATATGTTAGTAGATCTATTGGCATTTTCTTTCAACATATAATATGGAACATTTCATTAACATTTAAGTGTGTAATATATAATAAGTGTGCAATATATATGAAATTAATTCTTTGTAAGGAAAGCGTTTGAAAATCATTCAAATGTGCAATATACATAAGATAATATGAAAAATAAAGAATTATTTAATATTAATAATAATATGCCATGTACATCACATAAAATAAAATATTCAAAGAATGAATTTTTTAATAAGTAAACATTATTTATTTTCTAAGGAGTTCAGTCTCTCTTCATCAATGTTCCGTTTAGAAATTAGTTTTCCTTTTTTCATCTTTTCACAGTGGTCATATGCAAATGGAAAAAATATTCTTAGTCCTTCCAATGCTTTGCATGAGAGATAGCCATAAATGTTAACCGTGTTCTTTCCTGTTATTCTATATCAATGTAACTTTCAAAAAAGTCAATCCTTATGATTTGTGTATTGTCAATGCCTAACCCAATCACAAGAGTAATTAGTGTGTGGGTCCCATTTGTATTAATGTAATTGGAATTGTATGCAAAAGTTTGATCTTCAAATGGTATTCCAAAGTAACTATCAAATTCAACCATAATATATGTTGGTGGTTTTGGTGGGGCTCTCCCAAATTTGTATATTATACTTTGAATATACTCTAGATCTCCATTTACAAGCCCCGTCGTCGAAAGAGTGAAAGTTAACATGACCCTTGTATCATTAACAATTAATAACTTAACATCAAGCTCATAATTTATTATCCTATAATAGTTTGAATTGAATATATATATATATATATATATATATATATATAATATAATGCTAGGACATTTTCGTAAGCATGATAAATCTAGCATACCTAAATTAACTTAGATAGTAGAATAAATATTTAAATTTATATATGTAATAAGAAAAAAATACATTTAAATTTAACATACCTAAAATTTATAGATTTAAAATCATTATGTAATACAATACTAAGTTAAATTGTAAATTAAATTAGATTTTAGATTTAACTTAATTTAGATAAGTAAATAATATAAATAAATATAACATACTATTTAATAGATAAAAATATATAATTAGGTAAAGAATCATAATAGAGGTATAACAAATTTAAGATAATAAGTACCTTAGATTATAAGATTCACCTAATATGTATCTAAATAACTTAAGTGGGTAAATAGGTCTAGCATAATATTTAATAGATAAATACGGGTATAACAAATTTAAAATAAAAATGTATTTCATATTATAATGATGCACTACTTGTGTAAGTTGGTACATATAATTTAGATATTATCTATATATTTAAATAATAATTATATTCACCTAAATTTATTTCAATATGTCTGTCTTATTACCAATAATTAGTTATAAATCTAAATCCCTAATTCAAATACATATCAAATATTAACATTAAATTTATAAAATAATGAAAATGAAAACTCACAATAAGAGAAACTCTAAAACAATAAATCATATGTGATTATTTAAAATTGCGAGAAGGTGTACTATTTTAACACCATGGTCAAATTAAATTCACAAAACCCGAAACAACAAATCATTTAGAAGTGCAATAAGGAAGAAGATGTCCTATTTATTGATGTTAAAGAGTTATAGAAGCAATGACCCATTAATATATTTTTAAAGCAATTGTGAACCTTTTATACAATACTTATTCGATATTCTTTACCCTAAAAGTTAACTTTCAATGATTATGTAAATTTGATTTCCATGTGTTTAAAAATTGTGTATTCAAGGATGAAATGTGTCTCCATTTCTATTGTCTATGTGATGTAGAAAAACATATCTCCTCTCTTTCTTCTTTAAGAGGTCATCCATGTACCCATCTCACATCTAAATTGTAAGAACTAATTCTTAATTGTAGTGCCCACACTTTTTATAGCTCAGTAGCTTGTTGTTTCTTTGCTCATAGACATGTTTTGACAGAGTTTGGTTATATCTTGGACATTATAGTTAGATATTTGATCTTATTAGACATGTGTGGACATTTAGGATAGCGCCAATTCAGCTTAATTTCTTTATTGTCGCATTTTATTATAATGTCATGGATACTAATGGATATGATGTTGTGTTTGGAACCTAATTATAATAATGGATAGTTGTTGCATGTGGAATTATATGGTTATATGTCACGTATCATCTTGTCTAACTTTTAGAATATTAAGTATAATTGTGCACGTTGTCGCATCTTGATTTCAGTAGGATGTTAGGTTAGGTTAGAACGCATTGATATCTTACTATGTCATTGAATTATATTGTATCGAACATGTGCGGTTAATGTGTGCAATGAGTGTGCAGGTGACAGGTTTACAGGAGAACGTGGGATTTAGGCCAAGCTACACAATTTTGCACAAGAAATGACCCAAAATGAGTCCTAGCCATGTTCATTGTGTGAAGCCTTAGTATAGGAGATTATTAATTTTGGGCACTATGAGTGACCCCAATGTATGTAATGTATTGTGCTTTGAATTATTAATTTTGTTTAGGGTAGTTGGTTATGATGTAAACGTGTTTTGGGAGTCAATAATCCCACTTTCATTTAAATTGTTGATTTTGTTTAATGAGTCACTTAATCACAAGGGTTTAGGGTCACATGTGAGACCCTTGGGTGGTCCCCACACCCTCTACCCTTGTGCCAAAAATGCAAAACCCGAAATTAGGGTATTTTGGGCATTTTGGGGACCCTCAGAGCTTGGGAGTCCCCTAACATAAAAATGAGCCCTTGGACCCTACCTAATGGGTAGGGGGGCTTATTTTCAAGGCTAGAGGGAGTTTTCCCTCCCTTTTTACCTCTTGTTTAGTCACATCCATGTAAGGGATGTGGATTTGAGTGTTTATCAAAAGTTCCACTTATTTTGTCTTGCTTACATTTAAGGGAATTTGGGAGAAGAGGGCAAAAAGATAATTTTACCCTTTCTCTCTTTTGTTTTGGCATCTTTGACCTTGATGAGGGAGAGGGGTGACACATGTCACCCCCTCATTTGTGAGGATGCTTGCTTGCTCCTCTTCAAATTCCCATTCATGGGAAAAGAGAGGGACTTTTTTTTGGAACTTCTTGCTTGGGATGCTTGTGGATTTTGGAGCTTGGAGATTGGCTTGAGTCAAGGTGTGGAGAAATTTGAAGTTGGAGAGCTTTTTGGAGAGCTTTCCTTGAGGTAGGCTCTTATGTCTTTGTTGTGTTGTTTCCCTTTTGATGCTAGTTTGGGTGTTGAAAGTTGTTATTGTTGTATGTAGCTTTTGGTTGTTGTTTGTTTGTTTTACTCCCTCCATCATATGGCATGATGGAGTTTTGGAGTGTGGGGGAAGAGAGAGGAATTTTCCCTCTCAATCCTCAAGGCTTGATGGACAAGCCTTGTAGGGTCTTATTGTTTTTCCCCTCAAATGGTTGAGGTGGGGAAGTTGATTCATTTGGCTTGAATCTCCTTCCCCATTCTTGGTAAGGAAACCCCTTTGGGGTTTGAAAATCCTTCCAAGGAGGACTTGGAGAAAGGGGGAGGAATAAGGAGGGCTTTGATTGAATTAGGAGCAATAAGGAGGATATGGAGATGTTTATTTTGTGTAAATAATTTTGATGTATAACTTTGGAGAACTTTCTCCTCTCTTCCCCATTTTTGAGGATGAACATGGGTTCTCCTCCTTGTAAATTTTGGAGTCTTGTTTGTATGTGTCTTATCTTTGTATGCTTGTATTATTGTTAGTTCACCCTCCATCTTGTGCAAGTTTTGGTTAGTTGACCTCTTTCCCATGGGCTTGGGGGAGGCTAGCATGCATCCCAACCTTGGGAGAGGCATGTGATGATGCCTATGGTTGGGTGGCAAACAAGCTCTTTCTCCTTGTTGGTTTTCTTGAAGGCATGAAGGATGTATCTCAAGCTTGGAATCTCTTGTCATCTTGGAGCTCATTGTCTCCTTCACTTTGTTGGCATTTCTCTCTTTGTGACTCTAAGATATGGTTATTTGAAGGGTATTCTTGTTTTGTAAAGTATCCCCCTTGTGATTTGGAATCACTTGTATAATTGAAAGTATTTTGTATTGGAAGATCTCCTTTCAATCTTGGGAAGGAGTTGATAGATTGTCTCCTAATGTATTTGAGCATGAATTTGAAATATGAAATATTGAGGGTGTTTGCAATAGAGATCTTGTAAAATATTTACATTCCTTCCACATGCTTTGTCTTGAATATCATTTTGATAAAGAAAGGTTGTTTATTGAGAAGGTGTTATTACAAAGGAAATAATATTACTTGTTGAGGTTTTTACTTGTTTTAAAATCTGAAATAATCTTGTAGCATTGCCTTTGAAAAGAAAGTATGGTTTTTATAAGAATGGTGTCAATCTTGTTGGGTATTCTCCATGTGAAAAATTTGAAATATTCAACTAATTTTACATTAAAGAAGGCTCATTAGTAATAAAGCTCTTCATGAAATGGATTTCTCTCTTACAATTTTTGGTAAACACACTATGCTTAATTTTCTTTCTCTTGTGGATCTTTTTGTTTTACTACTCTCTTAATTTATCATATAAATGAGTAGATCGTTCCTTAGCCTTTCTTTCCTTGCACACATTAAGGATATCTCATTCCTTATAACTTAGACTATGGGTATGTGGTAATGCCTTCATTTGGTTAAAAGTTACAATACTACTATGCAGTATTTTCTACAAATGATAATCTAATCATATCCTTTTATTTATAATATTTCAAAAAAATAAAATAAATAAATAAATAAATAAATAAATATATATATATATATATATATATATATATATATATAACGTTATTTTTATCATTATATTATATATATACATAGTATATATAATTAGTTAGTGTTTTCCAATCGAATATATATGTGTGTGTGTGTGTGTGTGTGTGTGTGTGTGTGTTAAATATAAATATAAATAAAAAAACGTATTAACGGTTATTTTGTTTTAAACAAAACAAAACAAAAAAAAGTGTTTTGGGGAGGGTCGGCCCCTCTCCCCTAGCGACTATTTTCCCCATCCTCGGCCACCATATTCGTCCAGCATTGCCCCCACGGGCTGCCCCGCCCCACCCCACTCTGCATTGTGCGCCCGCACGCCGCCCCCCCGGCTGCTCCTGCCACACCCTCCGCCTGCACTCTGCTCCCTTACCTCCTCCGCCCGCATGACCTCCCAACCACCGCACCACTTTTCCCCACGCGGCCGCCACTAACCCGCGCCCCTTAAAACAACAACAACAATATATATATATATATATATATATATATAAAAAGGGTTTATTGTGGTATGGATCTTCCACAATACTTTGAAAAATTCCAAGTAAAACCCATAGCTCAACCTCCATAACTCCTCCCAGCAACTTGCAAGAAGGAACAAACCCAAACAAGAGAAAAGAAAGCAAAATGAGAGAATGAAATAAGAGAAAGAAAAGAATAGGCCATTAGAGCAATAGGGCAAACTTTAGGGCTTTTCTAAAACCAAGGGCTCAGATGGCTTTAATCATAGGGTCATTATTAAATCCTATTTTTTTTTAGTCATGGGATTTTAATGGGAAGTTTAGCAAAGAGGAAGGGTGGGATGGATTAAATAATTTAAGAAGAGGTTGTGGGTAAAGTTACCTAAGGGGAAATTGTTTCTATTTAAAAATGAGTAGTTATTATTCATGTGGCATTTTTAAACTAAAAGAGAGAGATATTAAATGTGTGTAAATTTAACAAATAAGTAAATAATTAAGGACGGGTTTAGGGTAGTAATTAGTTAAATTAGGTAAATTAAAATAGAATAAAATCAGTAATTATCAAGAAAGGGTATAAGAGATGTAATAGTATTAACTAAGCACTTCAAAAAAATTTACCCTGAAATTTTAGTCACGTTTGGTGCGTTCTTTTGGTGTCCCAGGAGGGGCATTACATTAATATGAATCTATTTTATTTATAATAGTATATGTTTGCTATTATTATTTTATTACTATTTTCTATTTTGTTATGTCGAGAGGCGTTCCTACAATAACAATCATTTAACTATCATGTGATAATTCATCTATACATTTAACTTTTATTGTACTGCCATTTATATGTTTTTTTCCTTTTTCTTGGAGAAGTCAATCAAAAAATAGTAGTATCTATCATAGCTAGATATGTTCCTCTAGATTGATATCTATGGACATATTTTAGATAGTTGTATTTACTATATCTATACTAGTTTATATGTCATTACTTGTTGTCATGAAACTGGAACTTGCAAAATGTTTGCTTAAATTGAATTTTTAGAAAAACTAAGTTTCGCACTGCTCTTCTCTGTAAAATTCTGCCTTGATACTCAGTGATTTTCATCCAAAATTTGACTTTGGTCGATGAAGTCAGCTTTGGATGAAACATGAGAACTTTTCCTTTTATTCCACTGTTCCCCGTCATAACCAATTAGCCAACTTAGGAATCAATTTGGAAATCATTCAACCGAATCAACTCTGAGCAAAACCTTTGGAACAATTTTACAATTCCTGTGTTCGTCGATTGGGTGACTTATCCGATTGAGACACTATAATGGGCATTCCACCAGCCTTATCGATCATGTATGAAACCGTGGGAACAGTTCTGTGGTTCTCTTATGTCCTCGCCTCAACAATAATTGTGCCCAAATTTACACCATTGTCTTAATCGATTATCTGCAGAACCTTTGGAACTGTTCCAAGGTTCCTCTCAGACGCCGCTTAGTCGAAAACAAACATTAAAGGCTGTTCCACGGGCCCGTCCAGACGTGGACTCGGTTGGCATTTGATCTTGACATTGCACACTTGCATGGACAAATGCACTCTCCTCACTCTTGCTTAACACACCCTGATAACACTTCATGCACTTTCTTATCTTTTCACCCTCTTTGTCGTTAGTCTCTAAAGTTTAACAACATAAAACACATTTGAAACATCCATGCCTCAGACCCAGAAAGTCAAAATATGTTTTTCCCTCTTGTCAAAAAAACCGTAGGTTTTGGTCGATATTGACAAATGTCAATCTTCCTTTCATGACATAATAACCTTTGGAAGCATATATAAACAAGTAAATCATACCTCATTTGGTAACCTAGACACTTTAAGAACTCCTCATGTAAAAACAAGCACAAAAGGCACTCAAGCTCCCTAAACTACAAAATAACTCATGCAAATCCATTAGGAAACACCCTCTCTATAGGTTTGAAGTATCCTTCTAGGTTCTAGGAGTCTCCATCTTCATTCTACAAAAGCAAAGTGACCCTTCCCAAGTATTTGAGCAAGTGTGAAACTCAAGCAAGCATTGTCAAAACACAATTGTCAAGTTTGATTGCACTATGGTAGATATCACATGCTAGGAGAATGATGTGTGGTTTGAGCCCTCTTTGAGTAGTGGTGACATGGTGGTGCACAGGGGTGCCCACAACCCACCTAATTTGTTTTGTTTGCAGGAACTCCTTGCACTACAAGGGTTTTAGGGTTTGAGAAGAGTTTACAAGCCATTATGAAGGTGAGTGAAGAAAAAGACAAACATATGACACATTCATTTCTAGTAAGTGAAGCACTCAGAAGTTGTAGACCCAGATTCAAGAAGGTCCAAGACCATACAAAAGGGTTAGGACCATACGGATGCTTTGACCTAGTTGTATGGTTTTGACCAGGTTCAATTTCAAGTTCCAATTTCAGTAACAAAGCATTTTTAGTCTCAAGATCAACATGTTCTTACACTTAGATCACCTAGACTCTTCCAGATCCACAAAATCAGCTAAGTGCAATATTTTCCTTGTGTTTTGATAGTTTTTAGATCAATAGTCACTTTGAAAAGTGTTATTTTGATTTGTGTAATTAATGTTGGAAGTTAATTAAATCAGAATATCCACATGTAACATTATTTCATCCTTTTTATGTATGTTAATTAGAAACATTCTTAAAACTTAAAAAAAAGGAATGAAATATTCACATTCCAAAAAAGTGAAATCATTTGGTGAACCTGACATTTTCTAATCAAACATCGTATCCCTAACCCTAGTGGCCTTAGGGTTTTTTTTTATTAAGCATAATTTTTTTTTCATTTTTCATTGCTTATCATCACTTTTCATTTTATATATTTTTTATATGCCTACCCTAGTAGTGCTTGATTTATATGATCAATCTATTGAGCATCTTGAGCTTTCACCTCCTACTCATGAACACATATGGATGATTTCTATTCCTACTTCTAGTTCTCTTCTTGATTACATAATGAGGTTCCCTTGGATGACATTGAGACCCATAGTGAACACTCTATGATTATGACCATAATGAGGACACCAATGTTGATCAAAACCAAGTAGAGATCTATATCTCATTTTCGTGCTCAACTCCATTAATCCACATCATATTGAGCCTATTATCAAAATTCTACTTCGTTGTTAAGCTTGCTCATGATCACAATCTAATGACACATATTTTATAGATAGATCTCAGCCCTCATCTACTATACCCACACTTTTGTGCCTACCTCTTTGGGGGACACCTCACATTCCTATGCAAAATGTGTCTATGCTATTCCTACAACCATTATTACTACTACATCTCCTATCTATCATCATAATGGCTCACATGCATCTTCATCTAGCACACAGCTCTTGAGTCCCTTGTTCATTCTTTACAAGCACAAATTTTACAATTACAACAAGGTGTCTCTCATAATTATAATGCTATGGACTCTTCTAAATTATTGCATAATCCACTTGCACCTAAAGTTGTCTCATATCCTTTTCCTATTGGTTTTGTTGCACCTAAGATTCCTATCTATGATGGAAAGGGTGATCCCAAGAGCATATTAGATCATTCCATGTTGCTTGCTTTGACTATGCATCTAATGATATATTTCTTACTAAGTTATTCCCTAGGAGTCTTAAGGAATTTTCTTTTGTAATGGTTTTATGATCTCCCCACACATTTTGTGCACTCTTTTACTACATTGGAAAATCAATTTTTGGCACAATTTTCAATCAACATTGGGGATAAGATATCTTATGCACAAATTCCAAACTCAAACAAGGATTTGATGAGCATATCAATGATTATGTCTTGTGTTATCAAACAATGCTTACTAAGATGAACAACATATTAGCTGACAGTGAGTTACAAGACCTTTTTTTCAAAGTTTTCTTCCTCCATTTACAAGAATTGGTCATGTTTGATAAGTTTCAATCTTTTGACCATATATGTCATACACTAAAAGAGTGTGAAGCTAAGCTATTACACATGAAAAACTAAGTATGTTTCTAGCTCCCCTAATCCATCAAATGCCAAGTTTCAAAGAAAATCTAATTTCAAAGGAAATATAATGACCCTAAGGTTGCTTCTAAAGACATTGTCAATGTTGTTTCTCAACCTACTAAGCTACAATTACAACCTACAAGATGAAAATTTACATGGTTACCTTGTCCTCCATGCATGGTTTTAAAGAAATTACTTGAGTGTAATCTCATGTCTCTCCCTCCACCATTTGAGGTTGATATGAGAAAGCCTCAAAGTAAGAGCTTGATGTTAATGCTTATTGTGATTATCATAGATGTATTGGTCACTCTACAGATAGATGTATTAAGTTATGACACATCATTCAAGATCTTATTGAATCTAATGCAATTGAATGGGATGAGCCCATTGAATCTTCTAAGCCTATCAATAACAATTCTAAGTTGAAAATATTCAATGATCCACTTCCTAAGCATACTAATGACACATCTACTTCAAAAGTTCATAACACTCATCATGTGGTGCCACCACCACCTTCTTATGATCATCCACTTGATGCTATGATTGACACTATTACTTCTCACACATCATCTTCTACACCAATCATTTCTTTTGATGATTTTGATATAGATGACTCACTTATTTATGACACATTATCTATTTTGGTCTCTATTCATCAATATTCCTATTCAGGTGTCTTGGTTATTCCACATAGCAAAGATAATGTTTGTGCATGGCCATTACTTTAGTCTCTTGGCATTCCTTTTGAGAGTCTTGCACTTGATTTTGATCCACATTTTTTGACACATTACACTACCAATCACAATTGGATATATCACTACACAAACTTCATTTTTGGTTGCTAAATATGTTTACTATAGAGTATTGCATCTAGGTCTCCCTTGGCTATGTGCTCTTAGGGTATGTTCCATCCATTGTTCATCAATGTGTATCAAGTTTATTTATCATCAAAGTTTCACTATTGAGGTATTCCTTTTAGGGATTTTCTCTCCTAGTGCCTAGTTCTTCTATAATTTCATCCTCTTCCTAGTGCATCTATGGATATGTCTATTGTTTCACACACACTTCACATAGCACTAGTCCTCCTCGGTCTCATAATAGGCCTTTGGTTACACACATGTAAATTCACATATTCTAGGTCTCTTGATAGGACTTTAGTTGCACATGTTACACCACATAATTTTAGGGCCTCTAGGTCTCCTCTCTAGGCCTTTCTTTTGCACATTGTCTCTAGTGGTTCACACTCTCACAATATTTTATGTAGATCTTCTAGCTTTATGGCTCACTCTATAATTTTCTCATAGGTCTTCTAGGAATTCCTCATTCTTCTAGTCCACCCACAGGTATACACACATTGTATTCTACTTAGTGCTCTACTATTTTGGTTCTCTCATAGGCCTTTTTGGCACATATCACCACCATGGTTCCACTTGCACTTGAGTCACATTTCTATGAAACATTTAAGGCTTGACCCTCCATCATCTTTGGTAGTTATTTCACCTCCTCATAAGGTTCTCTTGGGATAACTCTCATGTTATTCCCCCCTCATTTCCAATGATGACACACTTTGTTTATAGGTTCAACTTGACTATTGAGGGTGGTTACACACAGAACCGAACACACACACACACACACACATTGGGAAATAACCTTGCTTCCCATTTTATTTTTCAATACTCTTTATCAAACACAAAAATATTTTCAAAATGCCCTCAAAAATAAAAATTCAAATATTTGTAAAAATACAAAATCAAGACATTTTTATAACATACATTGTTTTACACTTTACATTATACATGTTGTTTATTCCTTTGGTTTGATAGATAACATTTCTTATTTACACACATGTGTTCACATGGTATATTGAGCATGATAGGACATACACATAGAGTGATACATGATGATAGGTGTTGGCCTCCCTTTTTCCCATACTACTAACCTCTAGGGAATATAATTTTGCATACTATATCCAAGTGCATATTTCCATTATAGTTCCTTTCTTTCCTCATTATGCTTGGTTACACACACACACACACACACACAAATATATCATGTATTTTATCTTTTGGACTAACAATACTAACACACATGTCTTATGTAATCACTTACAATTATTGCTTCACTAGCTCCTTTTTATATCATATGATACACTTACTTTTCATACATGTTTGTTCTAGTGGGTGTTGTGTGTGTATGTGCATGCTTGTTTGCTACTCTGATTATGGCCTAAGGAATTGATTGTCTTGTAACATCGTGGGTGTCCCATGTTTGTGGTATAATGCCTTGTGTGTGATTATACATCTCTTATTTTTTGTCCTAAGGGCCTTGATTGTTTTGCGACAACATGGGTGTCCCATGTTTGTAGGCATTTTTTCTTTTGTATGAAATTTATTTTCATGATTTCACGTGTTTCTAAATTGTATGCACTTGTTTTCTACCAACACTTAATTTTATATTGTTGTCATCATTTTTTACATGCATTGACACTATTATAGTTATCATGCTTCGTGTTGTTTTTGCTCTTATTTTGTGCCACGGTTTCTACCATACACATCCCCTTACGGGTAAAGATTCTTCTTCGTGGCCACCATATCATCTTTTCAAAGGTTATACATAGTTTTTAAGCATCTCAAATATGACTATACATATTTTCTTTTGAGTCGTACACTCAAATTATTTATCGCACATGCCTCAAAAGAGGGGGAAAACACCCGAGGTTTTATTCTACATTTCTAATAGACACAAACATTTTTATGGGCAAAAACATATGCAAATATAGACACAAATGCATTTGAATTGGACTCGAGGCATAGGAATTTATCGAACGCATAAGGGGTAGAAATCTTACATCTTGGTTAGGATCTATTTTTATGCAAAATGTTTGGCATGAAAAATTGAAACTTTGAGCATGACAACTAAGCCCCTAATTGAGAATTATACTTCCCACCATTGGCATCCTTCTTCGGCCATCCTACCCTTATTTTAACCATCACTTAGGCCCCGAGGAGAGTGTCAACAAGATCATTAAGTGTGTTTCGGTTTACAGGGAAGAGTGTCTAAGATGATTGATGAACTCAGTGAGTTTTGTTGAAAGATAACTTCCTCTGAGGCCTAAAAAATCCATTTTAGTCATCTTGAAATTGTAAACATCCTCCTTTAGCGTTTAAGAAAAATATAAAGTATCCGAGGGTTATGTTGGAAAACATTGAAGGTGTCAAGGAAATTTATGAAAGAAAATTTGATTCAAGAACAATATGTTCAACATTAGGTAATTCAGGGTGTAGGGAATGAAAACTCCTCGGTAAAACTTGACTTCTTTGGATGATCTTTGGGAGTTATAGGAGTTAAGAAGCAAATAAATAAGCATCGAGAAAGCTAGTGGAAACATAAAATTTTATCCAAGATTTCATCTTCATCAAATTGGTCAACCCTTCTCTCTCTAATTCTTCATTAAGAATGCACTTTTCCCTTTTTGTCTTATTTACTTAAGTGACCTTCAACTTAACATTGTAAGAGTCCTTTTTCATCAATAATGAAAATAATCACTTTCATTCCCTAGGAATATAGAACGTAACAAGTGATTAGGAAAGGTGAAAAGTCATGTGAGGGGGATGAAAAGACGGTTGTAATGCTATAAATTGGAATGGCTTATACCTTCCAAAGGGTTAGCAATTGTGGATTGCTTTATATTGTTGAGATTTGTATCACTATTACATCAAGAAATAAGAGTTACATTTCCTCTATGTCCTTTTATATGTTCTTACGTCCTCTCTTCTTTAATACTTTGCAAGCATGGTGATTTTGTATAACTGAGAAGGAACTTTGTGTCCTTGATTAATGAACACAAAACTTTGTGCCTCTAGTTTTTAGTCTTTCTGATTACTTACATTGGTGTGTTATTCTAATTGAATGTGGACCTACTCTGGTTATTGTTGGTGAGAATATGATAGTTCCTACTCACAACATTAACCCTCTCTCCTTGTTTCTCCTACTCCCCTTTACCTCCCTTCACAACAAATTACTCCTTTCAGTACACTATACAATAACTTTACCATAAGTTTGGTGGAGTATTCGAGCATGATCCCAGCCGAATGACCACCCCAAAACTTTAGTTAGTTTACATTCAATAATGGGAGCCTCCTCATACACAATAAGGAGGGGCTTAGCCCCATGACCATTGGTGAAAACCAATAATTTACACTATAAAAATTATTTCACCAATAAGACCGTATAGATGGTTATGACCATAAAGTTGTTCCAAGGGGACATTTTATCAAGATATGTCAGAAATATCAAGTTTTTCATCACTAACACAACATTTTCATATGGTTTTATACTCAGATTGACTCAATTTGGCACAAATTCATAGGGCATGAAGTATTTCATTCTCTCTTTCTCTATGGTACTCAGTTTCACTTCTAGTTTTGGACACATTGGGGCATGGGTTTCCTTTCTCCATTCAGATTTCAACATGCAATCAGATCTACTCAGTTGTGTGGCACATGGGAAGAGTATGGGGGAACTTATTTCTCTTTTCTAATGTGTTTCCTAAGTTACAAAATTGGGCTTATAACCTTTTGAAGTGGTATGGTTCATGGCTTGTGGAAGGTATCGAAACGACTAAGTTATTCGTAGGAAAAACATTCCTATCCTTTTTGCACTCAAGGGGAAGATATCAAATTTTCTGAATGAATTTGATACACGATCTTCTTCCTTAGTAGGGTGCTTTGGCTCCACTTTTTTGTTCTTCTCTACGAAATTTGCATGTTGGGTTGGTACACATAATACATCGACATCTCCTCAACACAAATCGAGGATTGATCACCCCTAATTCTTCATCAAAATTCAACAAATCTCCAACGCACATGAACGGGAGAACATTCCATCTATAAATCAAACATGGGTAATCCTTATATGTTTTTCATCTCTTTTAGAATTTATTTTTGTACACTTCTTTACAATACTTTCATTTCATTTGAGTTAAGGTTCAATTTTCTATCTTGGGCATTGGATACACCCTGCGTTACAGGTTTCATATTGGAGTATGCCAACAACAACACAATCGGATACTACAAAACAAATTTATTACAAGCAAAGACAAAGTATGTCTACACACTCATGTATATTTTCCTTTAAGCATGTAATTTTCATTTCATACTTAAAGGGGGACAAATGTAGAAACTCAAATTTAGAAATCTATCCTTTGACACTATTGATCTTGACATTGCACACTTGCATGGACAAATGCATTTTCTTCACTCTTGCTTAGCACACCCTCATAGTACTTCATGCACTTGATTATCTTTGCACACCTCTTTGTTGTTAGTCACTAAAGCATAAATGTACAAAACATATCTGGAAACATCCATGTTTAGGCCTAGAAAGTCAAAATATGTTTTTTCCTCTCCTCTCCAAATCGTAGGTTTAGGTCAATATTAACACATGTCAATCCTATCCCTGTAGTAGGGTTTTGGACCAACATGTCTTGAGTTAATTATTTTTATTCCATCACATTCTTATGAGAAAATATACCCCCTTAGTTGTACTTTCACAACATAATAACCTTTATAAGTTGTAGACACTAAATCACACACTTGGGTACATTTCTAGGTCCTAAACACATACTAGCATTCATATGATTCCTAAGAAAGAAAACTAGTAATTGACAACTATCTTTGGTATTTTTCCTTTGTTTTTTGTTTTCTATTTGGTCTTTTACACCCTACAACCCAGTTAGTATTTTACTTATTTATATTTTATGGCTCTAGACACCAACACCAAACCTAGGATAGAAGCGCCCAGGCACCCATGTCCCCTCTGGGCACCCTTAACCCTTTTCCACCTTACTCACTTCTTTTGGGTCTCTTTTATCTTTTGGGAATCTTTTTCACTTATGGGTCGGCCTTCCAGTTGTTAATTATGAAATTTAAACAAGGGAATCATATAAATACATAGTTATGTGTTCAAAATCAGGGACCACACACTAATCATTACTATCATCACCTAAGATTGCATCCAAAAGACACCTAAAGCACTTCAAGGCATCCATATAGCATCCATTCAAGGGACAAGGGACTTCATTTTTGTATACGCAACATAGGAAGGGGAAGTTATTTATTCCATACACATATTCTATTACATTCTTACATCTAGCTACAACCAACTATAAGGCGCACTTGCGAAAAGGGCATCCTAGGACATGATTCTTACACACACACCAAAACTACATGGAGTCTGAGATGTAGTGCAACACTCTATCGTAAGTTCACACTCGAGGTGATCGCTGAGAGTTAGTCAAATCCCCATTCTACATCTTTATTTTTTTGGATTTGATGTGGTTTGTGGGATTTTTGCAGTGATATATGTTTTACAGGTTACAGGTACTTGTTATCCAATTTGACCCCTTCGATAAAGTTGAACAAATAGGACCTCACACAGAGAGAAAATGGAAGGATCAATTTGGCCATGGGAGCTCGCATTGGCAATTTGAGGCTCGGATCAATGGGAGAATGACACGAAATGATCACAAGGGGTCAGGCTCGAGTCGATAATGACTCATTGAGCCAAAGGCATGAGGATTTGGCAAGTGTAGAAAGCGGATGAGAAATTCAAAGATCGAAAAGGCTCGAAGTCCAAATTTTTTGAACTTCGGGGATTGAGCGATTCGGAGCTTTCACTGTGCAAAACGCAAAAACTAGCCAAAAGGCCCAAAACCCCGAAGTTCGAAAGGGATTAGGGGGTTTTTGGGTTCAACTCCCATTTCGGGGTCAACGACATAGGAACTTGAGCTCGACATTGGAGAAGTCTCAATCAAAGAGCTCGAAGGCCCAAAACCTCGAAACCCCAAAGTCTGAAAGGGTTTGGGGTTTTCAGAGGTCAATGCTTTTTCGGGGTCAACCATTTTGGGGGTCATCTTCGAAGGTGGATTTTGAGGACTCGATGGAATGGAGTTCGAAAATAGGAAAGGTCAGTTCTCAAACCCGAACTCTGAATTTGAGTTCGGGATTTTAGAGGTTTAGATGTTTCGGTGAGCGTGGGTAGGTGAACAAGTGCAACAACCCCGTGAAACACAAAGGTCCGAAACTTGAAGTTCAAATTTCAAACTTCAGGGTTTTGAAATTTCGGAACATTTTGGTCGAGGGATGAACAATGCCATGCAACATGATTTCGGAGTTTGAATTCGAAGTGAATTTCGAGACTTCGGAGGTTCGACATTTTGGAACTCTCAAGCCAACCCACCAAGTGAAGCAGTAACTACAACCTTCGAAGTCAAAATTCCTGAAGCTTGAATCTTGAAAGTCTAAAATTTCATATTTCGGAGGGTGCGATGCGAGGTCGAGTCACGAAAAGGAAGATCAAACACCCACATTTATTGCAGAATGGTACCCTCATCTTGGATGGCCATAACTTTTTTCGAGAGCTCAGATTTGCACAAAATCAAACTTTTGGAAATCTCTCAGTGTCCTCTACACATCAATGACTGGTTTTATTAATTTTAGTGAGAAAAAGTTTTTCAAAATTAGGAAATACAGTCCGCCATTTTAGAGGAATGTTTTCAAGTTTCTCACCTACCAAAATGATGAAGGTATGGGCTTCCTTTCTTCCTCAACAAGGCAAAGTACATGGAGGCATGTGTTTTGCAATGGCACCCATCATTGTGGCAGGTGATTTTAATGCAGTTTTGGGTGGTTGAAGAAAGATTTTGAATTCCTTCTCTCTCCCTTCTTTCATTCTTCTTATATATTGTAAGGAGGGTGCATTTCAAAAGGTTGGATAATCTTGCTTTGCACCCTCCCTTCTTCTCTTATCTGTAAGTGGTCTTGTGGAGTTCAAACCTCCCATTCAAAATGTAAATGTAATTTTTGCATATTGGCCATTGTAATGCATTGTATCAAATCTACGAAGCAATAATATAAGTCTTTGGATGAATTTTAACCCTCTCTTGTGTTCATTGCATCTTTCTGATCTCTCATTACAACTTTGGTTAATTGTGCATTTTAGGTTGTGTTACATGTTTTGGTGTTTTGTGTTTAATGGTGAATAAATTTGTGACAAGAAATTGATCTTGTGTTGATGCTCATCCTCTTCAATATTGTTCAATTTTATTCCCATGCAAGGCAAGTTATTCAACATTCCTCTTGGTGCATCACCTCCATCAGCTTAGGTTCAATTTCTTGCAACCTTTTTAACCATGTCTCCTTGGCAAGTTAGAGTATATTTTAGGATAGATCCTCTACAATTTAAGTGTGTGTATCAAAATAGAGGAATAGGAACCGAACTTCATCCAGGAGAGATTTTCTGATTGCAAAGTCCCACACTTTAGGAAAAGATCCATGTTATGTAATCACATTAACAGTTTCAATCTATCAAGCTTAAAACAATTAGAGTCTTTGTGATTACGCATCAACAATACCCTCAAAGATCAAAGAATGACACACAAAGCGATCAACATGGAATATTTGTGACACTTGTGTGACACTTTAAAGATCAAGTTGTGACCATTTTTTAGTCACATGCACCCGTAAGAGGTCTCAACACCCGAGGCACCCCCATCCATCCATGGGTGCCCGTGTTGGCCTTGTACCTACATTCAGAATTTATCTGAGCATTTACAAAATTGTTTACTCCCTGCAAGCAGTTTTCCTAGTTCGGAGCACTTCAGATCAAGTGTTAATCAACTAAGTCATTCTTTCTACATCTCTTGCTTAGGGTTTCATACTTTCTTATTTGTTTGCGTCATATTATACTTAACTATATATCATAGTTTACATTAGTTACTTTGTAATATTTAGATTTGATTCAAATTAAATTAAATCATTTAGTGAACCCCACTCATGATCATACACTTGGATCATCATTTTTATTCTCTCGTGGCTCCTAAAAATCGTCTAACCTCCTTGCGCATGACTTGCTTAAAATGCACACGCATTGCAAAAATGTTCTTTAAAAATCCCTAAACACTATGTATCTACCTTTCAAGTATATGCCAACCGCTTAAATAAGTGTAATAGTTGATTGTCTATCTGATGACTCCATCGTTCCTAATCCTCCATCTAATAAAATCATCTTAGAGTCAATTCAAGATTTACATTGTTTATTTCAAGACAAAATTCAAGCTATGGAAACAATGATTACATCTCTTAAATATGAAATCCAACATCTCGAGGATGCTTATCAAGCCCATGCTAGTTCTTCTTCTACTCCACATTTTAATTCTATGTCTTCTACATGTGCTCATATTAGTGAACATCAAGTCTTACCATTATCGACACCTCTAAATTTTGATATCAATGTTAAGCCGCCTTTGATATTCTTCCTCATCTCACCACACATCAATTGATCAACTTTCCATCTACTCATTTATATCCTACTTATTGGCTTGCAAAATATAAAAGTCTCCCATTTTGTAATTATCATTGAATTAATGGACATAATGACAATGATTGTTATGCTCTAAAATGATAAATTGGCCACCTTAAGCATTATGGTCTCATTTCATTTGCTACACAAAATGTTACTACGTGTTCATGTCCAATTTATGCACCCTTTCAATTCTTAAGTCTCATGCATCTATGTCTAATGAGCATCATGCCATCATTACTAATGTTCCCTCTATAGTAAGTCAAGAGCCACCTAAGAAACTTCCTCTAAAAATCAGTCCAACCCCTCCTCCTCTCAAGTCTTCTACCGTGTCACCAACTCCTCAACAACTTCCTCTTAAAATCAGTCCAACACCTCCTCCTCTCAAGTATTCTACAACATTATCAATCCCACATAAGCTACCACCATTCAATATCCCTCCCCACCCTACTCCACTTTCATTTCCAATTCATTTTGTCAAACAAACTATTCCTTATATTGATGGCCAAGACACATTTCAAGCCCCTTCACCATTGTAATGTCTTTCTTTCATCGTCAATAGATCTCCATCACTCACATACTTGGGGGCATCACAACTTCTCCCCCTTGCATTGCTATCAAATGTCTCTATCATCTCATACACTTGATGCTTTGTGCTTAATGTCTAATATTTCCTAAGCATCACTACAAACCATTTGATACACGCATTGTATCGTCATTACCCTATGATGCACTCTAATTCCACGGTTCATACTCGCCTGTTGAGGGTCTAAACCTAAAATGAACCTCACCAAATTCACTCTTCATACTCTATGCTTCATGTTCTATTCTATTTAGCACACATTTTCAAACCATTTTCCACTTACCGGTCCCACTGAGGCACCTACGGGCATCTACTTTCTCACACTTACAGGTGCTACTGTTTCATTATTTGCTACTTCTTATTCTTACTAGCACATTACTTTCCACTGATACATACATGTCTGGACATACTTCTTATCTTTCTAACATGTTAACGGGTGCTTCATGTGCAACATTTTCCTTGTAAGACTATTTTCCACCATAGTTATCTGAAACTTTGTTTGACATTGTTTGTCATTGATTGCTTATTGTATGCCATTGTTTGCGGGTTATGCCCTATGTCTTGTTTGATCACTGTTTGTATGATTTTGGCTGCTTCAGCCCTAATTTTCTTGTGAAATTGTGAGCGATATCCCATGTTTGAAACCCACTTTTCGTAGTCTATCTTGTCTGCTCTTTTGCTTGATTACATTGTTTTTATATGACATGTTTGCTTCTTTTGCCACTAACACATGTATCTAGCAACTTTATTTTCATGTTCCTTGGTTTCTACCATGCACATCCCCTCCCTCCTGCAAGGATATAGTTCAAATTAGCATTAGGTCCTCTCTTTGGGACACATTCTCCTATCGACATTACATGCACCCCAAATGAGGGGGGTATACATTGGGTGAACAAATCACCCCATACATCAACTCAAAGCTATAACATGGTACAATACACATAATTGGCACATGAACATAGTTACAAATGACCCAAAATATGACTTAGGTCCTCGCAGTAGTAACACAGTACACCAACACTTGGGCTCAGAAAGGAGCGCCTGTGTACTGTGTCCTCCCCTGGGCACTAATGTCCTGGGGAATATACCATCATTTTCTTATATCAACATAGTTCACAAAAAGTTACAAAATAGTTTTACAAATACAAGTACAATCCTTCAAAAACAACATGCATGCAAGCTCCTACAATAAACTTCAATTAGAATAATTAATATTTTAGAACAAATAAGGGACAACATGAACAAAACAAGGACACACCATCTCTGCAGTGGTGTTTATCGAGAAGAGTCATGGAAGGAGAGTAACACTATATCTCTCTCCCCAACACTTGCTCTTTGACATGAGATTGCCCAAAAACTCGCATTTGGCATGAGATCGCAGAAAAACTCACACTTGGTGTGAGATTTCCTCAAAACTCACTCTTGGCATGAGATCACCCAAAAAAATCATTCTACACAACATTTTCAGGACACTTTTTTATCCTTTTACACTCTTCTACATCAAGTGCACACTTTCTCTTGTAACATACTTTCACACTTCTACATACTTATGCACATTTTTCTCTGATTTATCATATACACGACTTTGACTACATTCTTTCTCTACTTTTTACAAGACCGTCCTTACAAGAAGCAACAACAATAAGCACAACACGGTACAACACATACACTTCAACCCTAGGGTCACTTTCCTTTCCCAGTTTCAGGCTTCATTTTTACATCATTCCATGCTTCAGAGGGACCCCAACCCTACAACAAGAAGAAGAAAGGAGAAGAGGGAAGTCGGAAGGAGAGAAGGAGGTAGAAGAAAACTGAAAACGAAGGGAGGAAGAGAACGCAGAGACAAAGATGACGAACGCGCTACGAAGGGACGAGGGCTACACCAGTTAGCCCGAAGAATGACCAGCGCGCGAAGAGGCCGCGTGCAACAAGAAATTGAAGGCAAGAGCACGATCCTTGAGAGCGTTCAACTGATCCACTGCGGAGTGAAGAGGAAAGAGGGCCGCTTCGATATCGACCACCGGAAGAAAGCGCTGGTCCAATGATGGATGGAAGTTCTGCGCGAAAGTGACTAAATCTCTGTACTGCCCACTGAGCCAACGTATGTCCCGACCAGAGCCGATGGCCAGCTCGTCGACTTCCTCCACCCACAGCAATGGGTCCGGAAGTGTGAAATCAGCGAGTTGTTCATGAAGGCCGACGCAGTGGACAGCGTAGATTTGGTCCGAGGCGACCCGTTCCACGTCCGCCGTGTTGGAGTGAAGCAACAGGCAGAAAGAGACGAAGGCGGAAGCGATGTCGGAATCAGTCCGGGGGCGACGAGCATTGAAGCGGAAGGAATCACCGAGGATGGCTTCAATGGCTTCGGCCTCAGCAGACGTAGAATATTTGAAGACCATTGCTAAACGGCGCCTGTCAATGGCGGAAACGTCTGCCAGTTCACGAAACTGCCCCCGAAGGGCCACAAAGGGGAAGCCGACGAATGACATGGCGCCGAGAAGAAGCCGAACAGAAGCCGAAAGAAACAAACCTGGAAGGTGGCAATGAGGGACAGGAGCATATGAAGGTGAAGAAGAAGCAACCCGTGAGGAGAAAGTAGACAAGGGGCGCGCGGACATGACGGAAAGGCCAGAGCCTCGAGTGGGAGTGCGGCAGGAGAAGGGAAGAACGCCGCCGAAAGAAGGGAGAGAAGACAACACGCACGAGGGAGCTGCCAGGCGCAGTGGAGGCGCTGACAAGTTACCCGCTGGTACTCCTTCGATCTTGGGAGAGAAAGTGGGAAAGGCCATGCCACACATGTACATCAGTTGGAGGATATGATAGCAGAGGGATTGTCAATTGCATAGTTGGCAGGAAGTCCGCTGCCCGGTTAGCTTCCCGAAAATTGTGAGAAATGTTCCAGGAGTGGAATTTACCAAGCCAATAAAGAATAGGAGGAATGAGGAGGTTCAACTTCCACGACTGAGAGGCTCCACTGGAAAGCAAATGAAAATAAGGATTTGAGAATCCCCTTCAATACATAAATCTGAACAACCAAGAAGAGCCGCCATCTTTACCCCTTCAAGAAGAGCCTGAGCTTCAGCGATATTACAAGTGCCTTCTTTTAGAGGGAAGGAACCAGCTTTGATGAGGAGTCCTTGATCGCTCTAAGAATGCAGCCAGCACCAGATAAACCCGGATTACCTCTGGAAGCTCCGTCGAAGTTTAATTTCCAGTGCCCCTTTGGAGGAGGACGCCACCTGGTATTCTTCCTTAGTAACATCTTTTCAATTTGAGAGAGCCCTTTGCGAACAATTGACCCAGGTTTGGGGATTTTTATAAGTGGCCAATGGTGAAGAATAGAGAAATCCTTGGAGGAAAGGGAGGGAAAGGAAGGACACTTAGCACTAACACATTCTGAAATGGCCACCTCGAGCTTAGAAAGGAAGGTAGGAAGCTCAACCGCTTGCTCCCTGAAAAGACGAAGGTTACGTTCCCACCAGATATGCCAGAGCAAAAATAAGGACTGACATGCCAGATAGAGCTGAACAAGCTATTGGGGGAAAAGGACGGCCAGGAAGAAAGATTATCATCAATGCTGTTACAGGGGACCCAGGAGAGATTAAACTTATTGAGGAGCCATTCCCAGCAATTGGAGGTGAAGGGACAGAAGAGGAAGAGATGATCCAGGTCTTCCTCCGCCGCACCGCACAGAAGACATTTAGAGGGGCCAGGGAAACCCCACGCACGCCTTTTAGCATGGGTGAGAACCTTTCTGTTTAAGACTAACCATCCGAAGAAAGCTACTTTCGGGGTGATGTGAGGATGCCAGCAACCAAAAGAACTCGGAGAACCCTTGCTGCTTGAGAGACGAGAATGTTATAGCCGGATTTAACTGAATATGAACCAGTTCTATCGCCAACCCATAATAAGCTATCATCACTGTCGAGGAACGCGGCATGTCTATCTTCAATAGAATTCAAAAGGGAGGCAGCTTCTTGGGCAGAGGCGCCAATAGACATTATGTCTTTCCAAAACCAAGAAGGCGAGCCGTCAGGGTGTTGGCAACCGTAGTTTGAGACAAGAGAACCCCAATGCAGTTTGGAGGAGTTCATAACACCATTGAGAGAAGGAAGCAAATTGAGGGGAGGGAAACCATTCCAGCTTTCATCCCAAAATGACACTAGCCGACCATTATTTATCTTCCAAGAGACCTTCTCAGCGATGAGATTTTTGGAATTACACAGGAAATTCCAAATATGAGAGCCCTTCGGTAACTCGGAGCTGGAAAGAATTAGCTCATGCCGGTGCCCATCGAGATATTTATGAGAGAGGACCTGGAAGGCTAGTCTGCTGCCTTCAGAGATGAAGTTCCACACCAATTTAGCACCGAGGGCCATATTTTGAATGGCGAGATCCAAGATACCCATACCACCCAACTTCTTAGGAAGCTTGACCAGATCCCAATTAGCAAGATGGAATTTGCGTTCAGTGCTGAGTCCTTGCCATAGAAAGGTGCGAGCCACTTTTTCAATTTTAAGCAGTACAGATTTCGGAATCTGTAAAATGGAAAGCATGTAAATTGGAATTGAGAGGAGCACCGAGTTGATGAGAAGCACACGGCTGCAAGAGACAACCATTTGCCTTTCCAAGAAAGAAGTTTGGAAGAGATGGAATTCAAAAGCCCGTTCCAAATGTGAGCCTTGCCCTTTCCATGAAAAAGTGGGATTCCCAAATAAGTGTGAGGAAGTTTACCCAAAGAGAAGCCTAGAATCTCTTTAATTCTGCCCTGAAGCCGGGGAGCCACGTTAAAGAAGAAAATAACAGATTTATGGAAGTTTAAAACTTGGCCCGCAGCTAAAGAGTAAGAATCCAAGATAGAGGAGAGGCACCTGGCTTCAGGGACAGTCCCTTGACCGAAGAGAAAGGTGTCGTCCGCAAATTGCTGATGGGAAAGAGGTGGGAGGTTGGAGGTGATGTGGAGACCTTTCAGAGAACCTTCTTGTATAGCTGCCTTAATGCTGCGACTGAGAGCTTCCGCAACCAGGGTGAAGAGGAAGGAAGAGAGCGGGTCTCCCTGACGAATGCCTCTGCTACTCTGAAAGAAGCCTTCCGCGGAACCATTCACAAGAACCGAAAAGCGAGGGGAGGCAATGCAATTAAAGATCCATTTACAGAAGTGAGCGCCAAAACCCATAGCTTGCAAAGATTTGAGGAGGAACCTCCAATTGACGCGATCGTAGGCCTTGCTGAAGTCAGTTTTAACAACATTCCGGCTCTAGAAGAATTTTGGAGTGAGTGAATTAGTTCATGAGAGATAATAATACCCTCGGTAATAGACCCCCGGAATGAACCCACTTTGTTCCGTGCAACCAATTTATGCATCAAGGGGCAAAGCCTATTGGCAATTGCTTTAGAGATAATTTTATACGTGGTATTACACAAAGAAATTGGCCTGAAGTCATCCAAGCTTCTCTGGGGATTTTTTAGGGAACAAGCATATGAAAGTATGATTAAGGTTCCCAAGAATCTTCCCGAAACCCTGGATTCCTCGACCGCGTGCCAAACAGAGGGACCAACAATATCCCAAAAATCCTGGAAGAAAGAGGCAGGGAAACCGTCAGGGCCGGGGCTTTATCCCGTTTCATAGAAAAAACAATTTTCCGAACCTCCTCCAGAGAGAGAAGGGTGAGAGAAGCATAGCATTATCAGCATCCGTTATAGATAAAGGGATCTGAGAAAGGAATTGTGACTGAGCGCCAAGGGGGGATGCCGTATCATTCAGGAGCTTGCAAAAGAAATCCACCGCTTCAATTTTGATCTGAGCTTGTGAAGTGGCGATGGTGGAGTCTTCGAGCTTGAGGGTAGAAATATAGTTGAAGTTTCTTCTAGCTTTGACATGAAGCGAAAAAAATTTGGTGTTCTTATCTCCATCCAACAACCAGGCTTCCCTGGATTTTTGACGCCAAAAAGTTTCCTCTTTTGAAGAAGATCCCCCAAATCCTTGAGTAGAGATTTTTCTTTTGGTAATCCTCCTGTGACATCCCATGCACCAGAATGGTCTCATTGAGGAGCGAAGATCCTTCTCTACTCTGAGCTTTTCTTGAAAAATGTTTTAAACTTCGAATGATTCCAGCATTGTAAGTTAGCTTTTAGCAATGACAACTTTTTAGAGAGTTGAAACATCTTGGTCCCTTTGACAGCAAAAGAGTCCCACCAGCCCTTGACCAGCGACTTCAGTGAGGGGTCCTGAAGCCACATGTTCTCGAATTTGAAAGGGAGCGACGCGGAGGGAGGTCGAAATCGAGAACCACGGAAATTGGAAAGTGGTCTGAACCGGAAGAGGGAGAACCGAGCTTTTAAGAAGGAAGTTTTGGTGCAGCCAATGCTCGGAAACCAGGAAGCGATCAAGACGCACTGCAAGGAGCTGAACCCGGATCTCCTATTGTTCCAAGTAAACCAGCCCTTGCAAGGCTCTAAATCAATCAAGTGAGCAGAGGAAACGAAAGAAGAAAAATCCACCTGTGAGCGAGGTTGCCAAAGAAGACCTCCACGCTTATCGCGATCAGAAAGGGTAGCATTGAAGTCACCAGCGACGATGATTTTTGTGGCAGAGTCGGTAGACAAAAGCTGACTGAGGCTACTCCAGAGAGCTCTTTTCCGATAGGAGAAGAGGGACCATAAATATTGCAAAGGAAAAAGAAATCCTCAGAGTGTTTAATCGAAACTTTACACCAAATGAAATTAGGGTCGATTACAAGGGGTTCAATCATGCAACTGCTAGTTTTCCAGAGAATGCCCAAACCGCCCGAGGCCCCAACGGAGTTCGAGAAGCTGCCTTCCCATCCTTTCCATTTTCTGAACCAACTGCTTTTACAACCATCTGCCGACATTTTTGTTTCCTGAATCAAACAAATATCCACACCCTCATCCAAGGCGTAGCGTCTTAACAGACGTTGTTTGTTAGGGGCGTTTAGACCCCTAACATTCCAGGAGAAAAGGATCATAATTGCTTCAGAGAGGACTCGCCTCTCCTACTCGAAGACGGGAAGAAAGAACGAAGTTGAAGTTGCTTCCCGTGGGCAACTTCGTTGAGAGAAAGCTTGCTTTTGTTGGGGCGACCAAGAATGCTTTTTGGTCCGAAATCCACGTTGAGAAGAGGTGGAGTGGGAAGAAGCGGTCCCAACGACTGATTGGGAGGGGAATGAAGCTCAACTATTGCTTCATGGTCTTCTGAGGGGTCAACATCTTTTGACTGGAGCAGATCCTCTTTTTCCATAATCCATTTCTCAAGGGAGGTTGAGCTACCTCCCATACCTATGGAGATGCCCTCGTGGAACAGGATAGGATCCTAGAAGAGTCCTTAACAACAGCCGTCGTTTCTTTAACGAGGGAGAGAGTATCAGGATCCAAAGCAAGAGGTTCAAGAACGGGAGGGGGTAAGTGAGGGACGATGGGCAAAGGCGACGAAGGAAGAGCTCGGGGGAGGAAGGAGGGCGAGGAGCAGGGGAGGTGTGGGAAACTTTCCGCCATTGCATGGCACCAGAGGGGGAGCTACAGCAAAATTTACGGGAATGACCGGGCTTCAAGCATTTGAAACAGAGATTAGAAAGACCTTCATAAGCAACTTTCTGTTTCCAAATACCCGAGGGGAGTTGATAAGAATAACTTCCTTTAGCTTAAGAGCGGGATTGATAGAAATGCAAACTCTGGCAAAGGAAGAGAGAGTACCATTCAATGTAACAGGATCAATGCGAATGACACGACCCAGACAAGAGCAGATTTTGTAAGAATGGGAGCCGACCAAAATTCACTGGGCAGGGAGTAGAGTCTGATCCACACTTGGTGACCATCCGCGTCGCTTTGTTACAATCAAAGAGAGGTTCCCAATCGCGGATCACAAGACCAGAGTCGGAGAGGAGAAATTTTTTTCTTTCCATTGTGTCATTTTTCTGAGCAGCGCTACGAAAGAGCACAAGGAAAAAACCTTTTTCCAGGGAACGAATACTCAGGCCGCTGCCCCACTGAGTTTCGCACCAATTTCGAAGCCAGAAAACGAGAGTCTTCTCCCAATAAACTTAGCAAAAATAGCCCTCGAATATAAACACTTGGTATGTGCAGCGAAAACAGCGTCCTCGACCAGGGACACGGAGGGAATGTCGTCCTGCAGAGCATGCGAGTCACTATCCGACGGGGGCGAATCTGACTCAGACCCACGGGGGCCCAATCGTTTTGCATAGCTTCCGACAAGCCCTGGCCCGCCAGGTGCGCCATTGCAGCACCCCGGAGGGGCGAGTCCAGAGGACCGTTGCCGGAACGAGATTTCAAAAATTATGACCGTTCTGAATCGCCCCACTCCGAAATCCACCAAGTTCTTCCTGCGATCTACTTTATGTTATCATGTATTCACTCAACAACATAAAATGGGGAAAATTTAGACACTAAATCACACACTTGGGTACATTTCTAGGTCCTAAACACATACTAGCATTCATATGATTCCTATGAAATAAAATTAGTAATCGACGAATGTATTTGACTATTTCCTTCGCTTTACTTTTTTCTACTTGATATTTTACACCCTACAACCCGATCAAGTATTTTACTTATTTATCTTTTATGGCTCCAGTACACAACAACACCTGATTTAATAAAAAAATATTGGAAGTATTACTTATGTTAAATTCTTATGTATGTTACAACAAGTATATATGATAGTAAAGTACACTAGATGACTCAAGCAACAAGAATGAAAGTTAAACCCTAAGTGCAATAAGGAATTAAAAAACTTAGCTAATTTCATAATAATCGTGACGGTCGAAGACTGGAATAGGAACAACCTTGGAGATCGTGACCAATCCGAGAAAAATGTAGAAGTGCGGGAGGCGTAGAGACTAGGGTACGGACTAGAACTCGGGTGCATGGGCACTTTAAGATCCCTTCCTAAGCTCCAAGGTCTCGCACAAGAGCTCGGAAGATGATTTTTACAGGTTCTTTACTTGATCTAAAACCCTTGCTATTTTCGGTCGGTTGTCTCACAACTCCTGTAGATGTCATTGATAACTTGCAATGAAGAGATCACCTATAAAATCCTAAAAAAAATCAAATCCTAAAAATAAAGATGCAAAATGGGGGTTTAGATTGTCCTCAACTGTCAAACAAGTGATCTTACGACTGAGCGTTGCACTACATCTCATACCCAATGTATTTTTATATGTGTGTGTGTGCAAAATCGTGCCCTAGGTGGCTCTTGTGTATGTCACACTTGATAGTGAGTAAAGTAGCTAGATGTAAAAATATGTAATAGATGTGTGCAAGAAATAAAATGAACTTCCCTCCTATGCATGTGATGCAGAAAACCAACCCTTGTCCCTTGTGTGGAGCTAGATGGATGAAAATATGCTCTTAGATGCTTGTGAGATGCAACCTTAGGTGTTGATATTAGATGCTTAAAGCTTGGTCCTTTAATTTGGTCACATAAATTTTTATTTATATGTTTCTCTTTTTCAAATTTTGTAATTGATTGCTAAAAGATGACCCCCTAAGAGATAAGGATGCTCAACAACTAGAAAGGACCCAAAAAGGAGCAAGCAAAGTACAAAGATGTGTAGAGCACCCGAAGGGGACGAGGGTGCACAGGTGCGACAACCTAATCCTGGGCGCTAATGTCCGGAACCAAAAAGGTGAAGTATGAAGGGCCAGACTGGGCAGTGAGGTTTGTAAGGCCAAGAGGGAGGCTAGAAAGGAAACTAAGAGGCCAAGTATAATGATCAATTAGTAATTTTCTCCCGTAAGAAGCATATGAATAGTAGTATGTGATTAGGACCTAGTAATGTACCCAAAGTGTGTGATTTAGTGTCTACACACACAACCAAGACGAAACGACCAACCCCCAGCCCCCTTTGAGCGTCCTTGACCCTTTTCCACCTTACTTGCTTATTTTAGGTCTCTTTTATCTTTTGGGCATCTTTTTCACTTATGGATCGACCTTCCATTTTTCAATTATGAAATTCAAATAAGGGAATCATATAAATACATATTTATGTGTTCAAAATCAGGGACCAAACACTAATCATTATTATCATCACCTAAGATTGCATCCAAAAGGAACCTAAAGCACTTCAAGGCATCCATCTAGCATCCATTTAAGGGACAAGGGACTACATTTTGTACATACACAACATATGAAGGGGAAGTTGTTTATTCAATACACATATTCTATTACATTCTTACATCTAACTACAACCCACTATCAAGTGCACTTGCACAAGGGCATCCTAGGGCACGATTCTTACACACACACACACATCAAAACTACATGGAGTCTAAGATGTAGTGCAACACTTGGTCATAAGTTCACTCTCTAGGTGATCGCTTGTGGCTAGTTCAACTCCCCATTTGCATCTTTATTTTTTTGGATTTGATGTGGTTTGTGGGATTTTGAAGGTTATATTTGTTTTTGCAGTTACAGTACCCTTAAAGATCAAAGAGAAACACATAGCGATCAACGTGGAATATTTTTAACACTTGTATGACACTTTAAAGATCAAGTTCGACCATTTTCATAGTCACATGCACCTGAAGAGGTCTCCATTGCCCAGTAGCGCCTTGCCTAGTCATGGGTGGTCGTGTGCAGCCATGTTCCTACATTCCAAAATTTATCTTGTGCATTTATGAAATTGTTCATTCCCTATTTAGTAGTTTTCTTAGTCTAGAGCATTTCTAGATCAAGCATTAATCAACTAAGTCATTCTTTTTACATCTCTTTGTTAGGGTTTCATTCTTACTAGCTTATTTTCTTGCGTCATATTGTACTTAACAATTGTATACCATAGTTTACATAAGTTACTTTGCAATATTTAGATTTAATTCAAATTAAATTAAATTAGAAGCATATATGAACAAGTAAATCATTCCTCATTTAGTAACTTGACACTTTAATAACTCATGTAAAAGCAAGAAAAAAAGGCACTCCAAGCTCCATAAACTACAAAATAAATCATGCACATCCATTAGGGAAACATCCTCTTCAAGTATGAAGTATCCTTCCATGTTTAGGAGTCTCCATCTTCATTTTACAAGCAAACAAAGCGACCCTTATCAAGTATTTGAGCAAGAGTGAAACTCAAACAAGGCATTTTCAAAACACAGTTGTCAAATTTTAATTGCATTATGATAGATATGCGACATGCAATTTGAGCCCTCTTCGGAGTAGTGATGATGTCATTGATGCACAGGGGTGTCCACAACCCACCTAATTTTTTTTTGTAGGAACTTCTTGCACTACAAGAGCCTAGGTTTGAGAAGAGTTTATAGATCCATTTTGAAGGTGAGTGAAGAAGAATGACATACAATGACATTCATTTCTAGGAAAGTAAAGTAATAGGAAGTTCAGGACCAGCATTTTAGGCGAGTGTCTAAGACCATACGTAAGGGTTAGGACTATACAAAATATTTTTACCCAATTGTATGGTTTTAACTAGGTAAAATTTAAGGTTATAGTTTAAACAACGAAGCATTTACAGTATCATATCAACATGTTCCTAAACTCGATCACCTAGACTCTTCTAGATCCACAATGCAATTAGCTAAGTGTAATCTTTCCCTTGTGTTTTGATAGTTGTTAGATCAATAGTCATTTTGAAAATCGTTATTCTAATTTGTGAAATTAATGTTGGAATTTAATTAAAGTAGAATATCCACTTGTAACAATAGCTCATGTTTTTTTATGTATGTTCATTAGAAACATGCTAAGAACTTAAAAAGGAATGAAAGATTCACATAAAAATTGAAATCAATTGGGTATGATCCTATCTCTCCTTGGAAACCACCATCCTTGAAATTGGGGATGCTGATGTAAAACACATGGACTTACCTGAATTATGGAGCAAAATGGAAGATGGAAAGAGAACTTCGTTGGCTCAAAGGATTTTTAAAATGGGATGACACATGTAGGTGGTTTTCCTACTTCATTTCAATGTGATGAAACAATATTGTCTTACGCATCTTTTTGACCCTCGAACAAAAGAATGAAGGACCCACGAGGATTGGTAAGCTGCTCAACTAGATTCTCACCACATCAACCTAGCTATCGGAATCATTCCTCTTGTTGTTGCTAAACTCTTGACTGTTGAGCTAGCTCAAAGGGAATATGATTTAAGACCTAATAAATATTAAACCATGATTACTAAGTATTGGTTTAAGGTTAAGAAGAATGGACCCTCTAAGTTGGCTAAAAAGTTGTACAAAAATTATTTCATAGAGAAATTATCTAACTTTATCATGTTGTTAGGTAGGGTTATGGGTATTCCATCCACCAAATAATTCTATAGCTGGATGAGCAAATTCATCAAGTTGATCTGTGAAAGAAAAAAAATCTAATTTTGAGAGAAATCATTTCTAAAAAATTAACCAAACAACTCATCCAATATATGTTATCGCGAAAAATAACACCCTTTGATTTTTCATGAATGAATGGATGAGAAATCAGTGTTTTTGGGTAACATGGGATTGTCTCTCAAGTTTTGGGACTTGCTACTTGAGACAAACCTCTAGAGAAGGTTGGTTCCTCTACCTATTCCTAATACTAAACTACTCCTAAGGAAGGAAATGCAACTATCTAATCCTACTCTAACATCCATATGGACCAGGGAGAGAGGGAAATGCATAAAAATAGAAATCCTAAGCTAAAGATAGGTGATAACACCAAGAAAATGGGGAAATACACTCTCAGATGAGTGGAAATGGGAGGAAATGAAGGAGGAGAGGGAAGACATGAGTACCACAGTCCCAAAAACATCCAAACTCTCATTTCCATGGAGCACAACAAAGATAAAACCTGTAAAAGGAGAATAAACATGCACAATATACTTGTAAGTAGATGGAGAGGCAAGATAATGCAATAAACACAAGCTAGGGAAAAAGATAGCCACAAAACATGAATTTTATTTCTTATAAGGATGCACAATCCATTATAATGAAGGAAGAAGGCACAAAACCATTGCAAAGATCTAAATATGAGGCCTACAACTCAAAATACACATGCAACACTTGTATAAGGATGCACTAACATTACAAGAGGGTCCAACCTTTACAAATGAGCATCATTTTACAATATATAGAAGATGGGAAAGAGAGAGGAGGGAAAAAAGAGGGAAACTAATATTTCCACTTTCAACCACCAACAACATGCATTGAATGTCTGAAAATAGGCATAATCACCCTTACAATACCATTCCCATATGATAATTTGCTTGTAGGATAAGGAATGGGCACCATACCTCATCAAATTGGGTTGTTGAGCTACTGGAACTGTATCTTTTAATGTTGGACTGTATTTCATATTTTTAACTCATCTAACCTCACCAAATTTAATAAATCTAGTTTCTACAATGTAGTACATGATGATACCTTTCCAACGGTACTAAGTTTGTGGAATTTGGAGTTATAGGGTGAAAGTTATGGCCATATGAAGTTCGGGGCTTAGATGGTCGCGACAGGGGTTCCAGCAGGCCTCCACGATGCCTTTAATGTGTTTGTTCCAAGCGTGGATGGTCTAGATGTCAAGGAACATAGGGAAGGGAGGAATAGTTCCATTTTTTCTCTTAGGACCCATCATATCCATATCGCCACAAGTTTTTCTTGCACTCCCCCTTTGATCAATTTGATCGGCCATGCGAGGAACTGGTGGAACACGAGAACTATTCCGCTAGTTCCCCTGATAACCACTTTATCTGCTCCACCCGCAACACTTCCATTTTCCCTTGTTCCATTAGTCAGTTGACTAGTCGATTGAGATAATTGTAGACTTGATGGAATGTTTCTGTTTGTTCCACCATTCCCCACTTCATCCGCAATACCACGAGTCTATCCTAATCGACTCAATCACTTATGTGGGGAACATGAGGCCCCGAGGAAAGCTGTTCACTTTGGTGCTCAAAAATCCTAATTTTTTGCACTTAATTCTTGAGAAACCTCTCCTGCGGTCGGTGTGGAAATGTGGGGAACATGAGGAACGAAGGAACAACTTCTCATGTTCCACCCATGCCCGATTTTGTCAATTTTCCCCAAATGACCCAATTTTTCTAATTTTTTTGGCTAAGTATGGAAATGAGGAGCTTGGAAAGGAGGAAAGGAATGTCCCCAACATTGATTTTTCCACTTTTGATCAATTTATACTATCTAAGTCCAAATGAAAACACAAGTTATCAAAATAGCCCTAGGAAGGGGGTATTTTGGATAACAACCGAGTAATACTAAGTAATTCTAAATGACTTCATATATGATGTACACAATTACATTTTACCGAATCTAGATAGGTCTCTCAAGTCATAAAAGGAAAAATATCTCCAAAACAGTCTATGAATGTTATACTTAACGAACTCATGAGATTAACACAAGCCATTTCCGGAGTGTGAACGATGCATTCACTATGTTCATAGTCAAATTGTTGGAAAGACACACTATTTTAAAAGAATCAAAATAAATGATAACTCAATTTAGTAGCTTTTACATCCAATTTCAAAGGTTCTCTTATATCAGAGTTGGATGGTTCGAAGAGATGCCTTATAAAATTTTAATCTATTGCAGAACGAAAAAATTACTTTGATTGATTTATGTAGACAACTTGATATCCTTCATAGAACTTGCAAGGATAAAAAGGTTTCAGGAAACTAGTTTCCTTTAACTATTGGAAATTATATTTACCAATTAGGCATTGATGCTCAAAATGTTGAGAGAACAATTGCTTCATTCAATATGCATCCTTTCTCTAAGAGATCATCATTTGATAGTAAGAATTTCATTAACAAGAATTTTCAGCTACCAACTTCATTTTCACATGTCCCTACCATTGAATACTACTAGGAGGATTGTGATGATAAATTCAAAGTAAGAAAAAACTTGTTTGTAAGGATGATTCTACATCAGATTCGGGACTTCAAAGCTGCACCAAGTACCAAAAGATATGATTGATGATGTATGAGCCTGAATTTGTAAATTCCATTCAACATTCCCCTCTTCTTATCATTGATTGGTCCTAAAAAGAAAAAGATAATATTGAATACCTCACAACACTTATTCTCCTAAGAACCAAGAAGTGGTTCATGAAGAAATTGGCAAAGTTTAAGGATTATGATAAATCTATCTCATAAGAGGACATTCCTTCTTCTTCATCTCAACAAAAACCAAATACAAAACTTTATGTGTGAACCCCAAGATATGATCTTAGAGAGGAAAAAGGTGGAGAAGGAGGTGGAGAGGAAAAAAGAGGGGGAAATGAGGAGGAAGATGATGAGGTTACTGAAATTCAAGCTAAGGACATAGGTGGAGGGAGTAGTTCGAGGAAAAAGGCGACTATAAGGAGACTTGCTTCCATAGAAATCTCCATATGTAGAAATCATTCTTGCACATGTTTCTTCTTCTCCTCCTCTCACTCTCAATATGCCTATCACAAGTTCAACCACATAAGATATCACTAAAACTTCCTTCTCTTGGGTTCAACCATTGGTAGAGAAGAAAATAAAATCAAAATCTAAAATTGTTGTTCCCAGCTATGATGTTGTGGATGCTCTCCATGGTAGTCCATCCCCTAAGAAAGTCAAGGTAACTTCTCACCTTATATCCGACACTTCAAGTCATCACTTTGTAGAAATTGTAAAACCCACAGTCAATAAGAATGAAAATGAGATTATTGTGGTAGACTATGAATTGACAAGGATTTCACTAGAGAAGCCACTCCTAAAGGAGATGTACACAACTTGAGAGAAATAATATCAAGATAATTGAGAGAGTAGAGAAAGGAAAATAGAAAAAAGAACAATTAGAAGAACAAGTCCAAACTTTCTCTCCTTACATCAAAACATTTATCTCCAAATCCCACTCCTCTTGCATCTCTTACATCTTCCACCTCCATGAGTGACATTGTTATCAAAGCCATTTCTAAAGTCCACAAGCACACTCAACGAGGTAAAGTTACAGAATCCAGGATAAGGAAATCGCTAGTAAATGGATTAAAATTCATTGATGAGGGATGTAAAGTATATGAGAATTTTGTAATGCCTGAAGCAATTGATCTCTATAATTGAAAACATTGAAAAAGAAGCCAAACTATGGGCTGATATGATTCAAGATTTAAGGATCATGGCAGTGACTAATGAGAAAATTCTCTTGTCTAAAAATATTTTTGATAATTCAAAAACAATCTTTCTCAAACATGGTCTCGGAGCATGGAATGAAAACTCAAGGCTCTCGAGGAAAGATCAACAGATTTACAAAATTTCATTCAGAGGGGAGAATCTTTAGAGGCTAAAATCTTTGTTGAATTTAAAGCTCTCCATTATGATCTATTTTAAGACAATTCCTCTCAAAGGACTACAAAAATGAAATCAAAGAGAAATTTAACAAATTGGTCAAAGAAGAGTTATTCAAAGTTGATGATTTCAATTGGGACAAGATGAATGACCTCTCAAAACTAAACAATGTGGTTGTAGAGGCCTCAAGAGCTTAACTCGGTTTGGTGGAACTAACTCAGTTTGGTTGAGCAATTTGACAAACACTATGATTCCAAAAGAATCAAATATTGTTGTTGTAGTGACAAAGTTCAGGATGCATGTGCTAAAGTGAAAGTTTTGGTTCCCACACTTCCTTCCTAAAAGTTTCAACAAAGGCTAATTGTTATATTTTTGCATTGTGCTTTTTTATTTTCCTTTCGTTAAATTATAAAATATAAAAGTCACTTAAGTGACTTAATTAAGTAAAAGTACAATGTAAAGTAACAATTAGTTATTTTGAGGTAGTTACAACCCATTCTGCCTATAAAAGGGATCTCTTCCATTATAAAGGGTTAGTTGATTTTTGTGAAAAATGCATTCATGACTAAATATAGAAGAGAGTTCTCTCCTTTCTTTCAGTTTCTTTATTGCAATCTCATATAATAGAATCTGAAACTTTGTGTTCATTCTTGTCTTTTATAAATTATTAAACTTTGTGTCAGTATTTAATTTATAGACAAGTATTTTCTGTCATATAATATTGCAATTTCTTTAAATTATTAACATGCATGAGTAGATTGAGATTTGTTTTTGCTTTTTTGAAAGTGTTGTCGCCATGTCCTCTCCTTTTCAAATCCAAATTCCCAAAATTCAACTCTCTCTCTCTCTCTCTCTCTCTCTCTCTCTCTCTCTCTCTCTCTCTCTCTCTCTCTCTCTCTTTGAATTCCTTTTGACATATTTGTACATGGAAATCAACACCACCCCCATCAAGATAGTTTTAGTGTAGATATTGTAAATATCTTATGTTTCCATTTTTGTTTTAAATAAGGGAACCTCCCCATCAAAGAGGAGGGACTTCTTGTCCCCTAAATTGTGACTGATTTTGTCTAATACAAAATTTCCTACCAATATTATTTGTATGTCCTTGTTTTGCTAAATAATTAAAAAAATAGTGTTCTCTTTTTATTCTACCTAAATTTTAAGCTACTTAGCCTATTTTAATTGTTTGACTCTAGATTTTGTTGGCATTGTTTGAACCTTTTTTATTATTTGGGGATTTTTGAAAGTTGGGTGGAGACCTTAGAGTTTTTGTGGGGACCATAGAGTGTTTGTGAGTTTCCATTAGATTTTGTTGCATCTTAGCTTAATGTGAAAATCCATAATTTTTGTGGGGATATAATTTGTAATCACACAAGTTGATGAAAACTATTTTGTTTTATTAAAAACTAGCAAGTGCACCTCGAAGGTGCACTACAAAGGTCGACACCGATATAGAAGGTTGGAATGAACAAATTTGAGCGAAAAATAAGTGTCTTTAGGTCCCCAATAATTGTTGTACTTGGTCCATAGTGTTATCCAAAATTCACCCTCAAGGTAATTTTGATAACATGCATCAAATTATTCGGTGCCAAGCAAGTAGATTGATTGAGCCCGAAATCTTGTTTTGGGGACCCTCGGCTTCTCTCTAAATCTCCCATCCAAGAAGAAATCCCAATGAGTTAGAAAAATGGAAAAATGCGAGAAATAAGGTTGTGGGATTGTTTTAAGGCATTTGAGGTTCGAACTCAGTCGTACCGGTCGCACCGAGGTTCGTCATACCAAGCTTGGGGCCGAAATACAAAGAAAATTGGCTAAGTAAGACATTTTTGTCGGGCGGTCCACGGGGACGATTGGGACGTTGGGACGCTTAGGACGACGGAACAGCGAAACGGCCGAAAGCAAGGAAAATCGTCAAGTTTTTGTTTCGCGCGGTTTTGGGACAGCTGGGACAAAAGTACGCGCGGGACGCGAATCGGCCGATTTGCCGACAGACAGTCCATTTCAGGCGGTTCGGAGATATTTGTCCAGGTAGTCTAGGACAATTGGGACAAAAGTACGCGAGGGACGCGTGGGATGCGAAAAGGCGAAAAGCCGCAAATAGGAACAAGGAAGCCCGAATCGGCCGAAGCAGGAGATTTTCATCCGGGACAGTTGGGACAAAGGTACGGGGACGTGAAAAGCCGAATCGGCTGAAGGCAAAGAAGAAAAGTCAACGTTTGACCGTGAAACTTCAAACGGCCATAACTTTGACTCCGAGCTCGATTTTCACAAAATTGGACTTTCTGAACGAGCACGACGTCCTCTACGCCACAAAAATGGATTTATTTTTCAGCTCCAGTCGAGTTAATGTTTATTCCCGTCAAATAATAGAAAATGCCTACCAGACCCAAAATAACTACCCGCACTCAGAAGGCCATAACTTTTGCATTTCTCAACGAAATCGCACAAAATTGGTACCGTTGGAATTGTGACTCTGAGGCCGACGCTTTGCACAGCAATCAAGAAATTCCTGATTTGATGAGATATCAATGAAGATTTTCTATAAAATGTGGCCGGGTTCATAACAATGTTTTATTTGGTGGTTGGGAGTGCAATTAAGAGACATGGTCATCATTCTTTCTGTGGCTGCAAAGATCGGGATAGTATGGGAGCCTTTTACAAGTAATATACAATCATTTTACTCCATTTAATGTCTCTTACAAGTGGTTGAAGGATAGATTTTGGGATTTCCATTTTCCCTTCTCTCTCTCTTCTCATTTTCTTATAAATTGGAGTGTTGGGCTCATTGTAGAGGAAGAGGTAGTTTTGAAGAAAGCTACGCCAAATTGCTTTGTGAAGCTAATGTGTTTCAGGCCCTTGTTGTGGACTCCTTGCATGGTGATCCAGGCCCTTATCTTGTAATAGATTGAACTGTGCATATCATGAAGCAATAAAATATAAGTTTGTGGATGTATCTTCCCCTGTTGTGTTTTCTTGCATTCTTCTTGCCTTCAACCTTGATTACAAGAATATTGTGTCTATTATTATGTTCTTGCAAGGATCCATTATCATTGTGTATGTTCGAGGTATTTTTGTGAATGCATTTTGCTAGATTGTGGAGAACTGTCATCACCCCTTCTAGTGTGCACTTTGCTTCTACATCTCACGCATTTGAAAACTACTCTCACACCCTCCTTTTCTGGTGTATCACCACTTTAGTGTAGGATTTCATTTATGCATTCTCTCTCCGTGGTCCCTTGGAAGTTTAGATTAGAATAGTTAGTTTCCCCTGCATTAGAGTAGATTGTGGCAGGTAGTTTAGGAGAAAGAACTAGCTTTCTCTGGAGGTCTATCTCAAGTAGCAAGTCCCACAACTTGGAGATAGTACCCATGTTATCCAATCACATCGTAAGTTGAAGTATATGCACTTATGGAAACATAAGGGTGTTGTGATTTGGTGATAATGAGCCGGAACACCGGTTGGACCGGTTTAGAGGTCTTCACTTAACTACGACAAGATCGATGTGCACTAGTTGTAAGTTCCAGCTTTGAAGGAGCTTTGAAATTGCACATCTGGCGACTCCAAAAGAGGCATAATCCGCTGGTTTCAACAGTCCAAGCCTGGAAAATTTATGAGAAGAATACAGACCAGGTCGAGAACTAGGGAAGAAGGATTGTTTGTTTATCTACACCTGTCTCCAGGCAGAGAAAGAAGGGGAAGAAGAGCTCAAAGATCTCCATCTCCACCTAATAGAACCTTGTCAACACCTCCACCTAGTAGGCCTTTCATTCAATCAACAAGAGTTCTTCGACTGATCAGGATGGCGCAACCACCGAACCCCTATGTCAATTTCACTGGCAGCAGCCCACTTGCTCTCAATGCACAAAATCCAATCGATTAAAGCATTAAAGAACATTCCGTACTTCACTTGGAGAAAATCGGACCACTCTGGTGATCATGTTAAGGATATTGCTAACATTTGTGCAATCCATGAGATCAATGAAATGCAATTCTTTGTCAGCAAATGCCTGCATCCTCATTCAAAGGGAAAGCTTTGCAATGGTTTTGAAGTCTTGCTTGAGCTCTATCCAAAATTGGAACTAGTTATGTATAGCTATCCATGAGCGATTCGGAGAGAAGGGAGATAATTTTTCCCTTTGGAACAATTGACAACTATCAAGAGAGCTCCCAATGAGCGGTGACGACTTCAACTTTAGATTTCAAAGGACTTGGGAGAGGATTCTAGTGGCAAGTAAGGCCGGAAGAAAAGGTGCTTTCCTATATTACCTTAAAGCTTTAAATTCGATATTTCTATGTTGATTCAATCCATGGGAGGCACAACTATCCTTGTTGCTTATAGCATTGCCATTAGAGCTGAAAATTGTTTGATTCAAGTGGAAAGCTAGCTCCTAGGCCTCCAATACCATTATATCCAAGTTTAGAGAGCCCAAGTACTAGTCAAGTGCATCTTAGCTCTATTCTCACTCCTAGAAATCGGAATTCAAGTGAAGCTTCTACTTCATCTTCTAGTGCCTCAAATGAACTTCAAGAAGTCATGAAGCAATTGCAAAATTTAGGTAATGAGCTAGTTACACTCAAGAGGCAAAAGCAAGCCCAAAGTTTTAGACCTTCTTATCGGCCTCAAGCTCACCCTAACAGCAGTCATATCAGACCTCAAAGACCACCCAATCTAGTTGCAAATAAGAATCAAGCAAGACCTCCTACCAATAGACCATTCCAGCCCTATAATCCCAATGTTACATCCACATTTAAAGCTTTAGTACCGGTGTAAAATAACATGGCCCAAGAATATGATTGGTGTTTCGGTGTAGTCAGCCACATAACCAATCAATGTGCTTTAACGGTGCATTAAATTAGGCTCGATGGTGCAAACCATTGGTGGGTTGTGAAGAGTCCAACCACGAAGAGGATCAGCAACAAGAAGCACCTCGCCAAGGAACATCTCCAAGCGAAACTACTCTTGTCAATTGGCAAGGCTAAAGATTTCGATGGTATGAATCAAATACCCTCTCAAAGTGTTGCACCAACACAAGGTCAAAAAGGAGAAATTTGGGTGAAGAACAACTATTGGCCCCAAATAATCCACGACCTTCTGTCACTCCACAAACTATTGGCAAACAAAATGCAATCCCAAGCACGCAAGGATTTCCTAAAACAGCCCCTAGGCCAACCCAAATGCCGATTCTTGCTGCCCATGTGCAAGGAATGAATGTGAGGCGAGGACAACATAGGGATACTTCATCTCCATTAGATTATCATTGATCGGATGAAGAAGACAAATGTAAACATATCAATGTGGGAATCACTATCTATCCCAAGCCAAAGAGATTTGCTATAAGCTGCCATGAAGGGCTCGGCCAACTTCAAATCAGCAAGTCCAAATGCAAGAGAAGGTGCTCATAAATGTTGCCCAGGACCGAGGGGAATCATGGAGGACAGCAAGGTAAAATGTTGAATCCCCCTCCATTTCGTTTCATTGATTATCGGAAATCAATTAGTACACAATTGCATGATTGATTAAAGGCAGAAAGTAGTTCAATAATGCCCAAGCAAATAGGTGATCGGTTGGGAATTCGGTATGAAACCATCTCCAAGGGTGTAGTGCGATTAGGACGGGACAACGGTGACAACGGTTGGAGTAATCAAAGGTTTGAGCCTCACACTTTGCACACATGTCCCAACGTAATAGTGTTATAAGATGTGTCGGTCATAGACTGCCACCACTCTTTGCATTGTGTTTGTTAAGAGACTTCACTTTGCTAAAATTGGAGGCTATCTTTCGGCGGATTGGTCACACATGTTGTTCGAGAACAAGATATGGAACCAAAGCCACAATCAGTCCGAACCTATTGCAAACTTTCACATTGAGCCTTACACTCCAAGTCGATCAATACCAATTGTTCAACATTTGATCAAGAAGATTATCCAAGCACTGATGAAGTTGACACCAAGGTAGAAAGCATCCCGATTTGACTCTTGATGAATGGGCAGGCAAGGTGCATGCGTTTGATCCTTATCAAGAAATAGAAGAATCGAGTTAGGAGTTTATTGCATGCATGAAGAAAATCAGCCTATTCCTAGCATCACCAAGCCATACCACAAGGATGACAATGAGGTATGGTAGTTGTTTTTAATGGATCAAGGAGTAGACAAGGTGCGGGAAGGAGAGCCATCTTTGGTTTCACCTCAAGGAGCTAAGTATTATTCAGCTTTTAGATTTCATTTGCATGCTCTAACAACATTGCTGAATATGAAGCCTTGAGTGCAAGGACCTGCATTGGGCAATCAAGAGAGGGATAAAGAATTTCCAAGTATTTGGTGATAGTGAGCTGATCGTAAACCAAGTTAGAGGAAAAATGTCGCCAAAAATGATCATTGAAGAACTACAAAAATCGAATACGGGATCTTATTGAAGATTTTGAAGCTTTTAGCATCAATTCCATCCCAAGAAAAAGGAATGAAGCAACAGTGACAATGAGCGCAGCAATTGGGGCTGCATTTGACGTTGTAGAAAATATCAAAAATGAAAAATCTCAGCCTCATATCAAAGTGGTTGTGAGACCAATTGTTCCGGATAACAACACAAGTTGCGGCAAGTCTTCGAGAATGATCAACAAATTGTTAATTTCCCTGCAGAAGAAGCCTGAGTTCTTCGCCAGGGAATCAAGACAAGTTGGAGCAGCAGTATGGTGACCAAGTGGTGCAGCTAAGAACTAATAAATTACCAAAAGGCCTCATAACCTTGGAGTCGATCAACCCGAATGATCGGTTAGGGAGGAGAAAGCGAACATTCAAGTAAAGGGTGAAGATTTAGAACCTATCTTAGTCGATGAAGGCAAGACATTGCAAATTGGCAAAGTAAGTACTCCAAGAGAAATCTGATTTTGTTCACTTTGTCAAGAGTTCCCGAGATGTCTTCGCTTGGACTTACAAAGATTTAAGAGGTTTCAACCCAAAGTTGGCACAACATACTATTGAGCTGGATCTGGAATCCAAGCCTGTTAGGCAAAAGCAAAGGCCAGTGAATCCTCATATCGAACCTCTCATGAGAAAAGAGTTAAGCAAGCTTATTGAGGCCAGTATCATCTTCCCCATCAAACACTCAAGTTGGGTTGCAAACTTGGTGCCAGTAAGAAAGAGAAATGGAGAAATAAGATTGTGTGTGGACTTTCGCGATCTAAATAGAGCATCACTCAAGGACCATTATCCGCTTCCATCAATGGAACAAATATTGCAGGTTGTATTTGGTTTGAAAGGCTTTCATTGCTAGATGGATATTGAGGCTATAATCGAATAATGGTAAAAGAAGAAGATCAATTCAAGATGGCCTTCACTACAAAATGGGGCACGATATGCTTACAAGAAGATGCCATTTGGATTTATCAAATGCCGGAGCAACATTTCAGCGAGCTATGGATATGGCATTCAAAGGCTTAATCAACAATATAGTGTTGGTATACCTAGATGATATCACTGTCTTCTCAAAGAATGCAGCAAACCATCTCTTTCACCTCAGGCATAAGTGTTTCGAGGTGCAGAAGGTTTGAGTGTCGTTGAATCCAAAGAAGTGCATATTCTTGGCACACGAAGGCAAATTGTTGGGTCACATTGTCTCTAGGGAAGGGCTAACAATTGATCCTGAAAGGGTTGAAGCCATCCAAACACTTCCATTGCCACACCACAAGAAATCTCTTCAAAGCTTCTTGGGAAGGATAAACTTTGTCCGCAGATTTGTGCCTAATTTTGCCACTCTTGTGAAGCCTTTAACAATGATGTTGAAGAAGAGTCTCGCATTCAAATGGACAGCAGAAGGCAAAGAGAGTTTTGAAAACATCAAGCATGCAATATCACAAGCTCCAACTCTTATCAACCCAGACTTTTCAAAAGACTTCATGTTGTATGCGTTTGGAGGATCAGATACAATCTCAGCTATCTTGACACTAAATTTGAATAGAGAAGGTTCATAACAGCCCATAGCATTCTTCAGTCAAACCTTGGAAGATTACGAAATAAAGTATTCTTTCATCGAAAAACATGTCCTTGCCGTCATCAGGAGCTTGAAAAAGTTTAGACACTTGGTCTCGAACAATAGGATTCAATTGTTGGTGTCTCATGCTGGTGTCAAGGACTTTCTCCTAAACAGGATTTAAACGAGAAGAGAGCAGGTTGGATCACTCGGGTGATGGAATATGATGTCGAGATCAAAGTGACCAAGCTAGTTCAGGGTAAAGGTTTATGTGAGCAGCTCGCTTCCAAACAACCAGAGCGGGTCGGAAGGTGAAGAAGATGTTGTCCTGCTATTATAGAACGATAAAGACCAACCAACCGATGATGCACTCATTCCATGTTGGACTTAAGACTCAGTGCATTACCTCCAGACAGGCTTGTGCCCTCCAGAAGTGAGCAAGGCAAAGAGGAGATACTTTAGATTACAAGCTATCCCGTATGTACTCATTAATGGTATCTTGTTCAAGAAGGACATCAATGGTGTTCTATTAAGATGCATTGGAACAGGTCAAGTTGAGAAAATTTTACACGAGTTCCATGACGGGGAAGCAGGAGGCCACTTTGCTCCACGAGTGACAGCCCTCAAAATAATGAAAGCTGGTTACTATTGGCCTACTGTGTTCAATGATTGCTACTCATGGGTCAAAAAATGCAAGAGATGTGCATTCTTCACAGGGAAAGAGAGGTTAGCAGTGCTGCCCCTTCGTCCAATTTGAGTAAATCAGCCATTCATGCAATGGGGATTGGACTTCATTCAAGTTATCAATCCCAATTCAAGTCAAGGCTACAAGTGGATACTTTACAAGAACAGATTATTTCACCAAGTGGACCGGCGGTGGCACTCGGGAGGTAAATGAATCTAATATCTTATATTTCTATGAAGGGATAGTCACGAGGTTTGGTGCCCTGCCACTATCATATCGCAGGAACAATGCATTGGCATTCCTTGGCACAAAGATCACTTGAATGGGCTGTCAAGAATTGTGTGTATCTCAACACTTCATCAAATTATTACCCTCAAGGTAATGGTCAAGCGAATTTACAAACAAGAACCTACTAAGAATCATTAGAAGAACTCGGATGAAAATCAAAGGACTTGGCACGCAAAGCTCAAATCAGCCCTATGGGCGATAGAATCACACCCATGAGGTCTATAGGAAGCTCTCCATACAAGCTTGTATGCGGAAAGAAGCAGTTCTACCTATATCACTCGAGTTGTCGCATTAGAAGCCGATGAAACAATGGGAACTAGGCGAGTTTGAACCCGTGGAGGTTAAATATACTAAATTAATGGAGCTCCAAGAAATTAGAGAGTATGTAACCTAGCAAGAGAAGGATCAAACTTTGATCAAGAAGACTTTTGATAGGAAGGCCAAAGCTAGAACCTTCCAAATTGGAGATCTAGTGTTGAAATGGGATGCGAGATCGTGCAAAGCCGGAAAGCATTCCAAGTTTGATGCCATATGGAGTGGCCCGTACATGATCATTGAATGCAAAGGTAGAAGAATGCCTTCCGATCGGCTAAGTTGGATGGTGAAGAATTACTGATTCCGGTCAATGGGATCTATCTCAAAGCGTTCTACTAGAAGGATAGCTTCTCACCCTTGTAAATATTAATTTAGAATTTCCATTCCTCTAAGTGCTTATGCACATTGTACTATTATTCATGATAGTTTTTATTTCCTAAGTGCTTGTGCACATGTCCTATCAGTTTCTAAGATGTGCATGTTTCATTCATCAAGCCTTCAAAAAGAATTTGCGGCATAGAAAACCAATAAACAAACGTTTCAACGACTCAAAGATACAAGCTTTCAAATTTCGATCACCGAGAGATTATCAAATGCAGACTCCATGCCCAATGGATCGCTACACGAAGCAGTGGCCATTCTTCATCCTGGCAGTGATAACCTCACTGAGTCGCCAAAATTGTTATCCAAAATTCACCCTCAAGGTAATTTTGATAACATGCATCAAATTATTCAATCTTAGAGCAAGTAGATTGATTCAAGGCCCGAAATCGTGTTTTGGGGCCCGGCTTCTCTCTAAATCTCCCATCCAAGAAGAAATCCCAACGAGTTAGAAAAAATAGAAAAAAATGCGAGAAATAAGGTCACAGGATTGTTTTAAGGCATTTCGGTCCGAAGGGTTCGGGTCGTACTGCATGGTCGATCGAGGTTCGTCATACAAGCTTGGGGCCGAAATACAAAGAAAATCGGCTAATTTAGACATTTTGTCCAAGGCGATCAACGGGACAATTGACGCTGACGCGGGACACGGAGTGAAAAGTCCAAACGGTAAAAGCAAGGAAAATCGTCAAATTTTTGTTTCAGCGCGGTTTTGGGACAGCCAAGGACAAAAGTACGTGTGGTACGCGAACCGGTGATTTGTCGGCTGCATGATGACCCATCCATTTCGGGTGGTTCGAAGATATTTGTCCCGGGTAGTGGGGACGGTTGGGACAAAAGAAATGGCACGCGAGGGACGTGAAAAGACGAAAAAGCCGCAAACAAGAACAAGGAAGCCCGAATCGGCCGAAGCAGGAGATTTTCGTCGGGGACAGTTGGGACAAAGGTACGCGGGGACGCGAGGGACGTAAAAAGCTGAATCGGCCGAAGGAAAAGAAGAAAAGTCAACATTTGACCCGCGTGAAACTTCAAACGGTCATAACTTTTGACTTCGAGCTCCGATTTTCACAAAATTAGACTTTCTGGAACGAGCACGATGTCCTCTACGCCACAAAATTGAATTTCTTTTTCGGCTCCAATCAGTTAATGCTCATTCCCGTCAAATAACAGAAAACGCCTACCAGACCCAAAATAGCTGCCCGCACTCAGAAGGCCATAACTTTTGTATTTCTCTACGAAATCGCACAAAATTGGTACCGTTGGAATCGTGGCTTGAGCCCGACGCACAAGAATCAAGAAATTCCCGATTTGATAAGATATCAATGGAATTTTTTTATAAAACGTGTCCGGGTTCATGTTGTTTTATTTGGTGGTTGGGAGTGCAATTAAGAGGCATGGTCATCATTCTTTCTCTGTTGCACTGCACAAAGGACAAGTATGGGAGCATTTTGCAAGTAATATACAATCATTTAACTCCATTTAATGTCTCTTACAAGTGGTTGAAGGGCAGATTTCAGGATTTCCATTTTCCCTTCTCTCTGTTTTCTCATTTTCTTATAAATTGGAGTGTTGGGCTCATTGTAGAGGAAGAGGTAGTTTTGTAAAGAAAGCTCGCCTAAATTGCTTTGTAAGCCAATGTATTTGCGCAGGCCCCTTGTGGACTCCTTGCATGGTGATCCAGGCCCTTATCTTGTAATAGATTGAACTGCGTGTATATCATGAAGCAATAAAATATAAGTTTGTGGATATATCTTCCCCGCTGTGTTTTCTTGCATTCTTCTTGCCTTCAACCTTGATTACAAGAATATTGTGTATCGTTATTATGTTCTTGAAGGATCCATTATCATTGTGTATGTTCGAGGTACTTTTGTGAATGCATTTTGCTAGATTGTGGAGAAGCTGTCATGTAGTGCCCACACTGTTTATAGCTCAAGACTGGTCGCTTATTTGCTCATAGACATGTTTTGACAATGATTGGTGTTATCTTGGACATTATTTTAGATGTTTGATTATATTAGACATGTGTGACATTCAGGGCGTATAGCGCTAATTTAGCATAAGTTCTTATTTTCACATTTTTTTTGTTAAGACATGGAAACTAATGAATATGATGTGCTTGGAAATCTAATTATATTGATGGATAGTTGTTGCATGGTGGAATTATATGTCACCGTATTCATCTTGTCTAACTTTTGGAATGTGGAATATAATTGTGCACGTTGTCGCATCTTGATTTCTTTAGGATTTTAGGTTGGTTCAAGCATGCATTGATATCTTACTATGCATTTAATTATATTGTATCGACATGTGCAAGTTAATGTGTGCAATGAGTGTGCAGTGACAAAGTTTAGTGAGAGAACGTGGGATTCAGCGCCATTACTCAAAACTTGCACAAGCAGCCCACGGGCTGAGTCCTAGCCATGTTCACTGTGTGAAGCCCTAGGATAGATGATTATTAATTTTGGGCACTTTGAGTGACCCCAATGTATGTAAAGTATTTTGCTTTAATTTATTAATTTTTGTTTAGGGTTGTTAGTAGAGTTGTAAACTTGCTTAGGGAGTAAATAATTTCACTTTCTTTTAAATTGTTGATTTTGTTAATTAGTCTCTTAATCACAAGGGTTTAGGGTCACATGTGAGACCCTTGGGTGGTCCCCACACCCTCTACCCTTGTGCCCAAAATGCAAAACCCGAAATTTGGGTATTTTGGGCATTTTGGGGACCCTCAGAGCTGGGAGTCCCCCCTTTCACTAAAATGAGCCCTTGGACCCTACCTAATGGGTAGGGGGGCTTGTTTTCAAGGCTAGAGGGAGTTTTCCCTCCCTTTCTACCCTTGTTTTGTCACATCCATGTAAGGGATGTGGATTTGTGTGTTTATCAAAAGTGCAACTAGTTTTGTCTTGCTAACATTTGAGGAAATTTGGGAGAAGAGGGTAAAAAGATAATTTTACCCTTTCTCTCTTTTGTCTTAGCATCTTTGACCATGAGGAGGGAGAGGGGTGACACATGTCACCCCCTCATTTGTGAGGATGCTTGGTTCCTCCTCTTCATATTCTCATTCATGGAGGAAAAAAAGGGACTTTTTCCTTGGATTTTTCTTGCTTGGATGCTTGGGTGATTTGGAGCTTGGGATTTGCTTGGAGCTAAGGGTGGAAATCTTGAAGTTAGGAAGCTTTTTGGAGAGCTTTCCTTGAGGTAGGCTCTTAGATCTTGTAGTTGTGTTGCTTTATTTTAGTTGTTAGATTGATTGTTGAAAATTGTTATTTTGAATGAAGTTTTAGTGTTGTTTGTGTGTGTTTTTACTCCCTCCATCATATGGCATGATGGAGTTTGGAGTGTGGGGAAGAGAGAGGGAATTTTCCTCTCAACCCTCAAGGCTTGATGGCCAAGCCTCAGTAGGGTCTTATTATTTTTCCTCAATGGTTGAGGTGGGGAAGTGGATTCATTTGGCTTGAATCTCCTTCCCCATCCTTGGTAAGGAAACCCTTTGGGGTTTGAAAATCCTTCCAAGGAGGACTTGGAGAAAGGGGGAGGAATAAGGAGGGTCTTGTTGTGATTTAGGAGCAATAAGGAGGTTAAGAAGTTGTGTGCTCAATGTGCAAATGTAATATTGATGTTCAATTTTAGGAGAACTTTCTCCTCTCTTCCCCATTTTGGGGGAGGTGAATATGGGTTCTCCTCCTTGTAATTTGGAGTCTTGTGTTGTTGTGACTTAATGATTGTGTGTTGGTTCCATTGTTGTTTTACCCTTCACCTTGTGTGCAGTGTTGGTTAGCTATCCTCTTTCCCATGGGCTTGGGGGAGGCTAGCATGCATCCCAACCTTGGGATAGGCATGTGATGATGCCTAAAGGTTGGGTGGTTAAACAAGCCCTTTCTCATTATGTGGGCCTTGAAAAGATTTTGGAGTTGGGAAGCCTTTGGAAGATGCATGAAGACCCTTATCTACTTGGAATTTCTTCTTGTTTCCTTCATCATTTTATAGACCTCTCTTTCTTTGTATCTTGAAAAGAATGGTTTGTGTGAGCTTTCATTGTCTTCTAAAGATATTGTATTAAACCCTTTTTGGGTGGATATGAAATGTGGTATATGTGAACTTGAACAAGCAAATAAGAAAAAAAAGTATTGTAATGAAATTGTTTCCTTTAATTGTAATGTGAAGGCCTTACTTCAATCTTGGGAAATAGTTGCTATGTTGTTCCCTTGTGTTATTGCATGGTTGCAAGGAGATGTATTGAAAGTTAGGTAAAGAGCAATGGATGAAATATAGTTTGTGATTGTATGTAGTCTCCTTTGGAAATGAAAGAAAATATATATATGTGAAAATTATGCCTTCTTGTGATATGTATGCATACCATGATGTAAATCTCTCATGTTAAGGGTATGAATAATTCTTCATTGACATTTGGAAAGAAAGTTGCCCTTGTTTAACCATGAAAGAGAACTAATCTATTTGTAAAATGCACATACCCAGTTTTTGGATTGCCTTAGTTTTAGAAATCCTTCTTTTATTTCGTGTAAAGGAATGTATTGCTGATTTATTTTTATTTACAAAAGACAACACTATCTTTCTCTTGTTTTGTATTTTTTTTTTAAAATGTATCTTGTGATGACACTTTAATATTTAGATTTACATTTCCTTTTAAAAGAAATATGTTTGTATTTATACCTAGAGAAATCCTGAGTATATGTATGTATGTATTTAAGATACATCATATATATGTTGTGCTAAACACAATATATGTAGTCGCAAAGGAGTTGGAACCCCCCACAATTTTAATATTTTATTTTTTTATTTTTTTTACTTTATAATATATATATATATATACACATATACCATGTTAAATATAAAAGAATAGGAATAAATATAGATACGTATATATATATATATATATATATATATATATATATATACACACACACACATATACGTTAAATATAAAGAATAGGAATAAATATAGATACGTATATATATATATATATATATATATATATATATATATATATATATACGTATCTATATTTATTCCTATTCTTTTATATTTAACAGTGGGTGTGTGTATGTATATATATATGTTATAAAGTAAAAAAATAAAAAATATATATATATATATATATTAAAATTGTGGGGAGGTTCGCCCCCTCAACCCCTCGCGCACTTCGGGGAATGTATAAATCAGGGTGGGGCGCCCCCACCGTTCCCAACATCCTCCTGCCTGCGAACAGGCGCCGCCGCGGGCCTCCGCGCCACCCCGCCCTCCAAACCCCGTCCCCTCCGCCGACTCCACTCCCCAAAACACCGCCGGCTTTGCTCGCCGCCGCCCCTGCCCTCGGCCTGTCCCGCCCCCTTCGGCTCTCGCCTCTCCCTCCGACCGCCCCGCCCCTCCCTTCCTCTTCCCACCCGCCATCCCGCCGCTCCCCCCTCCGCGACCTTCCATTATAAACCTAAACATACCTTTTGCTAAATTATCAACATATATATAAAATATATATGCTTTGTGATGTAGTTGCCCTAAAATAACAAAATAAAAAGGAAGGGTAAGTGTTAAAACAAAATGGAAATACATAAGTAAATATATATATATATATATATATATATATATATAGGATTTCATTGGTTTTGTTCAAGAGATGAAGAAAACAAAATAAGTAAGAATGGTGAGTAGGAAAACACAATAAGAACTAGGTCTTTCCTTTAGGGCATCAAAAAAAAAGAAGGAAGAAGAATAATAATAATAATAAAAAAGGTGGGATGAATTTTAATAAGTAAGAAGAGGGTGATTTTTCTTTCTAAAGGGTGTAGTCTTCCCCTTATGGCCACCTTAAGTTAAAATGTAATTAAACAAACAACAAACGGGTTTAGGCTTGTAAGTAATTTAATTGGGTAAATTAAAAAAGGTATAAAATTAGTAATCGGGAAAGAGTTTAAGATATGCATCAGTATTTAGCTATACACTCAAAAAAAAATTTACCCTAAATTTTAGCCTGTTTAGTGCGTTTTTCGGTGTCCCAGATGGGGCATTACAGTTGGTATCAGAGCTTGGGGTTCGCACTCGCGGACCACTGGGTAACAAATTAAGATAATTAATGTCAATTTTAACAACACCAAAATTTACTAAACAAATAAAATAAATAAAGTTAAAATAAGTCACCCTCTACCATTAAATTTTAAATTAATAAATTGCTCGCTCACCTCGTGCGCAGGATGGCGCCTAAGCGAGGACGATCAGCCAGAGGTATGGGGCGTAGCGCATCTACGCAGGAGCCGACGACGCCCGATTTTGGGCCTCGGATATTAGAGGCCTTACGCCAGCTGATAGGCGTTGTGGAGCAGCGCCTACCACAGCCACAGGAGACGAGAGTGGAGGCATCTTTGGGAGACGAGGAGCCGATAGGCGTGGACGCGCATTCGGAGCCGCCAGAGCACGACACACCGAGGCGGGAGAGGTCACGCAGCCCTTCCGTTCATCACGAGAGGGCAGCCTCATTCCGTCGCAGCCGATCTCACAGTCTCGAGGGACCTTCGAGGATAGGCGACTCCCTTCGCCTGTAGGACTACATCGCCAGGATCGAGATACAGGCAGTGTGATCCGGGATCTTCTTGCAGCCGCCCACTTACACCGGCTCTACAGATGGCTTTGGGGCTGAGTCATGGCTCCTTAGCTTAGATAGTTGCTTTGGCTTGCACTCTTACGAGAGCAACGTCAAGGCGAGGTTCGCCATACACCTCCTCCGAGACGCAGCAGGCATTTGGTGGAGGAATGAGGAGCGGAAGCTCCATCTGACCCGAGAGACAGTGACTTGGGAGTTGTTCGAGGAGCGTTTCAGGGCGCGTTATATGTCCGAGCATTTTGTTCAGAAGAGGATCGACGAGTTTCACGACTTGCGACAGGGATCTGGCACAGTAGCGCAGTATGAGAGCAGGTTCCTGGATCTTCTTCAGTACGTGGATTACCTGCAAGATGAGAAATTGCAGGTTAACAGGTTCATTCGAGGGCTCAATGCAGACATAGCAGGAGCAGTTAGGATGTTATCTCCTCCCACACTTGAGAAGGCCGTTGAGAAGGCCTACTTAGCTGAGGAGAACAGGACCAAGGCACAGGAGCATCGTGATAGGAACAAGAGCAAGTTTCAGGAGAGGATCGGGCATTTGAGTCGAGGTCACGAGGTTTCGCACCACCCCTCAGAGGAGGGTTTTGGCCTCCGCCAAGAAGCCCACGAGAGCTCCACCGCACCCTCGGCGACAAGACACAAAGAACAGAGCCACCCGCAGCAGGGGCTAGGCAGACACAGGATTTCAGAGAGGTGTTTCTAGAGGTGGTTTTAGTGGAGCCAGAGATAGGAGGCAGGGCACTCAGCAGACACACAGCACCAAGACTCAGACTCAGCGGTGGCTAGATTGGACCAGCAGATCGCACACCGTAGCATGGAGGGACCCCATCTCAGAGGGGTACAGGAGGTTGTTTTATTTGTGGATCTCCAGATCACTATGTGCGCATGTGCCCGCACAAACCCAATACCATGGATGCACAGAGAGCTGCTAGATCCGAGCAGACGGTGGGTGACGTAGGACGCGCCCATCGTGTTTATGCAGCGGTTGACAACCGCCAGGCCGAGCATCAGGCCACGGTCATTGAGACAACAGGTACTATCAGGGGTATTTCTGTCTCAGTACTTTTTGATTCAGGTGCTTCAGATTCCTTTATATCACCTTCTATAGTGGACCAGTGTGGGCTAGTGGTGGCTAGGCAACCAGATAGTTGGCAGGTTGAGTTGGCCTTTGGAGCCAAACTCGCCGTGGACTCGTATGTGGAGAGTTGTGTACTGATTTGGGAGTCTTCTCCACTACGCTTGACCTCCGAGTTATTCCTCTAGGTTCCTATCAGGTAGTTTTGGGTATGGATTGGCTCGAGTCTCATCGAGCTAAGGTGGATTGCAGAAATAAGGTCATTGAGTGTCAGGATGATCTTGGGAGTGCAGTTGTTATATCAGGGATGCAGAGACCTATCTCCTTGCGCATGATATCGGCTAAGCAACTCAAGCGGAGCATGCGTAAGGGTTGTCAATTGTTTGCTATCACTATCAGTGATCGATCTGAGAGCATTCCAGAGCATTCACCTTTAGATGATCATGCAGTTTTGAGGGAGTATGTAGATGTTTTTCCAGGTGAGCTTCTAGGGTTACCACCCCGCAGAGAGGTGGATTTCACCATTGATTTAGTACCGGATCAAAGACACCGCTTCTAGGGCACCCTATCGATATGACGACACCAGAGCTTCATGAGCTTAAGATTCGATTAGAGGAGTTGTTGGATAAGGGTCTCATTCGCCCTAGTGTATCTCCTGGGGAGCGCCACCATATTGTGTGAAAAAGAAGGACGGTTCTCTCAAAGCTTTGTGTAGACTTGAGCAGCACTCAACAAAGTCACAATAAAGAACCGTTATCCGCTCCCTAGGATTGATGACTTGTTTGATCGGGATGCGGGAGCGAGAGTGTTCTCCAAAATCGATCTCAAGTCAGGGTATCATCAGTTGCGCATTTCAGATGCAGACATCCATAAGACAACATTTCACACACGATATGGGCATTATGAGTTCACAAAGTGGTTCCATTTGGCTTGACCAATGCCCCCACTGCCTTCATGAGCCTCATGAATGGTGTATTCTGTGACATTTCGGATCGCTTTGTCTTAGTGTTCCTTGATGACATATTGATTTATTCTCGCTCCGAGGAGGAACACGAGGAGCATTTGAGGTGTGTACTTGTGTTTTGAGAGAGCAGTAAGTCAGATGGGAACTTGGAAAATGCAGCTTCTTCTTTTGACAGAGATTCAAGATTGGGTCATATCATTTCAAAGTGAGGGTATCTCTCAGAGATCCCTCTAAGATACAAAGCTATCTTGGATCGGCCAAAGACCACATCGCCATCGAGGTGAGGAGTTTCATGGGTTTGGCAGGTATTACCGCAGTTCAGACAGACTTTTCTAGATTGCTCACCCTATCACTTCTCTTCGAGGAAAGGGAAGAAGTTTGATTGGTCGATAAATGTGAGCAAGCCTTTCAGCTTGCTTAAGGAAAGGTTAACCACGGCGCCCATCTTAGCAGCCTGCACTGACAGAGGATTTTGTTGTTTTCAGTGCGATGCATCACTAGAGGGTTTGGGAGCGGTTCTATGCAGAGCGTCGGGTTATTGCTTTTGAGTCTCGTAAGCTCAAGGACTACGAGCTTAATTACCCTACTCATGACTGGAGCTTCAGCAGCATTGCTCATGCTCTAAAGCGTTGCGGCGACATTTCCTTTTGGGTAGGCCTTTCATTATGAGGACAGACTCACCTGAGTTTCGCAAGATATCTTCTCACACCGAACCTCAACGCTCACAATCGGGCTGGATGGAGTTCCTATGTGAGTATGACATGGAGGTTCAATACATCAAAGGGAAGGAAAATGTGGTTGCAGATGCCTTAAGAGATACTTACATGTGCTTACTTCTTCGACCCTTCCAAATGATTTGAGAGGCAGGATTCTCGAGCACCTTCCAGAGGACAGATTTTATGAGGGAGCTAGACAGATGTTAGAGTCTCAGGGTTCTTTAGAGGGCAGATATTCTGGGTGTGTTTTAGAGACAGATGGTTTGCTTCGGTTCCACAGGCGCATCTACGTGCCTAAGTCAGGTGATCTGCGTAGCTTCATCCTCACAGAGGCTCATCGAGCCCCATATGCGGCACATCCAGGAGTGAAGAAAATGCATGCCGATCTGAGGGAGTTATATTATTGGCCAGGTCTTCGACGGACATAGCAGATTTTGTTGCACGTTGCCTTGAGTGTCAGAGGGTCAAGGCAGAGCATTCACATCCCGCAGGAGGTTTTTACATCCCTCATGATATTCCCGAGTGGAAATGGATGTGATCTCCATGGACTTCATAGTCGGACTTCCTATGTCATCTTATCGCCATGACGCCATTATGGTCACCGTGGATAAGTTGACTAAGGTTGCGCACTTTTCGCCAACCAAGGTCACCTATAATGCACAAGCCATCGCCAAGGTATTTATGGAGGACATTGTTAGGTTGCATGGGATTCCGAAGACCATCATTAATGACAGGGATACTATCTACACTTCAAAGATTCGGACTTCTTTCAGCCGCTTTGGGAACTCAGATCAATTTCAGTTCAGCTTATCATCCAGAGACAGATGGGCAGACAGAGAGGGTTAATCAGGTGTTAGAGGACATGTTGAGAATGTATGTCATGGATCAGCAGAGGAAATGGGAAGATTATTTGCATCTAGTTGAGTTTGCCTACAACAACAGCTTATCATAGTTCCATTGGTATGGCTCCTTACTAGGCTTTGTATGGACGACTCAGCAGACACCTTTGAGTTGGGATAGACTAGATGACAGGATCATTTTGGGACCAGCCTACCTTCAGGATTTAGAGCAGCAGGTTGTGTTGATTAGACAACGTCTTGAGCAGGCCAGAGCACGCCAAAAGGCGTATGCAGACACCAAGAGGACTGATCGTCACTTCTCAGTGGGTGACAAAGTCTTCTTGAGGGTTCGTCCGCATAAGAGTCCTATCCGTTATGGAAAGGGTTCTAAGCTATCGCCTCATTTTGTGGGGCCTTTTGATATTTTAGAGGTCATCGGTCCAGTTGCCTATCGCCTAGCTTTGCCACCACGCCTTGCACGGGCCCATGATGTTTTTCATGTTTCTGTACTACGTAGATATGTACCTGATGCTTCTCATGTTTTGGATTGGTTGGCATTACAGGTAGAGGACGGAGGACAGTGGAGATTGGAGCCCGTACGCATACTGGAGCACCGGAGGTGATTCTTCTGGGGTCGAGACTTGGACCAAAGTTAGAGTACAAATGGGACCTGGGACGACGACGAGACAAGCAGCCTACTGGGAGGATGCGATACCTTTGAGGGCTCGATATCCTTACCTCTTTCAGTGACTTCCAGGAGGAAGTCTAATTTTAGTAGAGGGGGATGTAGTGCCCACACTTTTTATAGCTCAAGAGTTTGGTGTTTATTTGCTCATAGACATGTTTTGACAAAGTGATTGGTGTTATCTTGGACATTATTTTAGATGTTTGATTATATTAGACATGTGTGACATTCAGCGTATAGCGCCAATTTAGCATAAGTTCTTATTGTCGCATTTTTCTTGTTAAGACATGGAAACTAATGAATATGATGTGCTTGGAAATCTAATTATATTGATGGATAGTTGTTGCATGGTGGGATTATATGTCACTGTATTCATCTTGTCTAACTTTTGGAATGTGGAATATAATTGTGCACGTTGTCGCATCTTGATTTCAGTAGGATTTTAGGTTGGTTCAGCATGCATTGATATCTTACTATGTCATTTAATTATATTGTATTGGGACAGTGCGCTTAATGTGTGCAATGAGTGTGCAGGTGACAGGTTTACAGGAGAACGTGGGATTCAGGCCAGTTACTCAAAACTTGCACAAGCAGCCCACGGGCTGAGTCCTAGCCATGTTCACTGTGTGAAGCCCTAGGATAGATGATTATTAATTTTGGGCACTTTGAGTGACCCCAATGTATGTAAAGTATTTTGCTTTAATTTATTAATTTTTGTTTAGGGTTGTTAGTAGAGTTGTAAACTTGCTTAGGGAGTAAATAATTTCACTTTCTTTTAAATTGTTGATTTTGTTAATTAGTCTCTTAATCACAAGGGTTTAGGGTCACATGTGAGACCCTTGGGTGGTCCCCACACCCTCTACCCTTGTGCCAAAATGCAAAACCCGAAATTAGGGTATTTTGGGCATTTTTGGGGACCCCTTCAGAGCTCGGGAGTCCCCTATCACTAAAAATGAGCCCTGGACCCTACCTAATGGGTAGGGGCTTGTTTTCAAGGCTAGAGGGAGTTTTCCCTCCCTTTCTACCCTTGTTTTGTCACATCCATGTAAGGGATGTGGATTTGTGTGTTTATCAAAAGTGCAACTAGTTTTGTCTTGCTAACATTTGAGGAAATTTGGGAGAAGAGGGTAAAAAGATAATTTTACCCTTTCTCTCTTTTGTCTTAGCATCTTTGACCATGAGGAGGGAGAGGGGTGACACATGTCACCCCCTCATTTGTGAGGATGCTTGGTCCCTCCTCTTCATATTCTCATTCATGGAGAAAAAAGGGACTTTTTCCTTGGATTTTTCTTGCTTGGATGCTTGGGTGATTTTGGAGCTTGGGATTTGCTTGGAGCTAAGAGTGGAAGACTTGAAGTTAGGAAGCTTTTTGGAGAGCTTTCCTTGAGGTAGGCTCTTAGATCTTGTAGTTGTGTTGCTTTATTTTAGTTGTTAGATTGATTGTTGAAAATTGTTATTTTTGAATGAAGTTTTAGTGTTGTTTGTGTGTGTTTTTACTCCCTCCATCATATGGCATGATGGAGTTTGGAGTGTGGGGGAAGAGAGAGGGAATTTTCCCTCTCAACCCTCAAGGCTTGATGGCCAAGCCTTGTAGGGTCTTATTATTTTTTTTCCTCAATGGTTGAGGTGGGGAAGTGGATTCATTTGGCTTGAATCTCCTTCCCCATCCTTGGTAAGGAAACCCCTTTTGGGGTTTGAAAATCCTTCCAAGGAGGACTTGGAGAAAGGGGGAGGAATAAGGAGGGTCTTGTTGTGATTAAGGAGCAATAAGGAGGTTAAGAAGTTGTGTTCAATGTGCAAGTAATATTGATGTTTAATTTTAGGAGAACTTTCTCCTCTCTTCCCCATTTTTGGAGGATGAACATGGGTTCTCCTCCTTGTAATTTGGAGTCTTGTGTTGTTGTGAACTTAATGTTTGTGTGTTTGTTTCATTGTTGTTTTACCCTTCACCTTGTGCAAGTGTTGGTTAGCTATCCTCTTTCCCATGGGCTTGGGGGAGGCTAGCATGCATCCCAACCTTGGGATAGGCATGTGATGATGCCTAAAGGTTGGGTGGTTAAACAAGCCCTTTCTCATTGTGTTGGCCTTGAAAAGATTTTGGAGTTGGGAAGCCTTTGGAAGATGCATGAAGACCCTTGTCTACTTGGAATTTCTTCTTGTTTCCTTCATCATTTTATGGACCTCTCTTTCCTTGTATCTTGAAAAGAATGGTTTGTGTGAGCTTTCATTGTCTTGTAAAGATATTGTATTAAACCCTTTTTGGGTGGATATGAAATGTGGTATATGTGAACTTGAACAAGAAAATAAGAAAAAAAAAAAAGTATTGTAATGAAATTGTTTCCTTTAATTGTAATGTGAAGGCCTTACTTCAATCTTGGGAAATAGTTGCTATGTTGTTCCCTTGTGTTATTGCATGGTCAAAAAGGAGATGTATTGAAAGTTAGGTAAAGAGCAATGGATGAAATATAGTTTGTGATTGTATGTAGTCTCCTTTGAAATGAAAGAACATATATATATATGTGAAAATTATGCCTTCTTGTGATATGTATGCATACCATGATGTAAATCTCTCATGTTAAGGGTATGAATAATTCTTCATTGACATTTGGAAAGAAAGTTGCCCTTGTTTAACCATGAAAGAGAACTAATCCATTTTGTAAAATGCACATACCTAGTTTTGGATTGCCTTAGTTTTAGAAATCCTTCTTTTTATTCGTCAAAGGAAAAGGAATGTATCAGAATGGTTTATTTTTATTTACAAAAGACAACACTATCTTTCTCTTGTTTTGTTTTGTTTTGTTTTTTTTTAAAATGTATCTTGTGATGACACTTTAATATTTAGATTTACATTTCCTTTTACAAAAGAAATATGTTTGTATTTATACCTGGAGAAATCCTATGAGTATATGTATGTATGTATTTAAGATACATCATATATATGCTTATGCTAAACACAGATATATATATATATATATATATATATATATATATATATATATGTTATAAAGTAAAAAAATAAAAATAAAAAAATATATTAAAATTGTGGGGGGTTCGCCTCCCCCAACCTGCGACCCTTTATATATAATTGGGGTGGGGCGCGCCCACTATTCCCAACATCCCCTGTGCCTTAGAACAGGCCGCCGCGGCTCCTGTCCCCCTCTCCAAACGCCCCGTCCCGGCCGACTCCACGCCCCCTTCGGCTCTGCCGCGCCGCTTCGCCCTGCCCTCGGCTCGTCTCGCCCCCTTCGGCTCTGCCCCCGCCTCCGACCTGCCCCGCACCCCCTCACCTGTCCTCTACCTTCGCAGCGCCGCCTCGCCCAGCCGCGCGACCACCTCCATTATAAACCTAAACATACCTTTTGCTTGTCAACATATAGATAAAAATATATATGCTTTGTGATGTAGTTGCCTAAAATAACAAAACAAAATGGAAAGGTAAGTGTTAAAACAAAATGGAAATACATAAGTAAAGATATATATATATATATATATATATATATATATATATATATATATATAGGATTTCATTGGTTTTGTTCAAGAGATGAAGAAAACAAAATAGTAAGAATGGTGAGTAGGAAAAACACAAGAAGAACTAGGTCTTTCCTTTAGGGCATCAAAAAAAAAAGAAGGAAGAAGAATAATAATAATAATAATAAAGGTGGGATGAATTTTAATAAGTAAGAAGAGGGTGATTTTTTTTTTCTGAAGGGGTGTAGTCTTCCCCTTATGGCCACCTTAAGTTAAAATGTAATTAAACAAACAACAAACGGGTTCAGGCTAGTAAGTAATTTAATTGGGTAAATTAAAAAGGTATAAAATTAGTAATCGGGAAAGAGTTTAAGATATGCATCAGTATTTAACTATACACTAAAAAAAAAAAAATTTACCCTAGAATCATAGCTGTTTAGTGCGTTTTTCGGTGTCCCGTGATGGGGCATTACATGTCATCACCCCTTCTAGTGTGCACTTTACTTCTGCATCTCACGCATTTGAAAACTACTCTCACACCCTCCTTTTCTGGTGTATCACCGCTTTAGTGTAGGATTTCATTTTATGCATTCTCTCTCCCTGGTCCCTTGGAAGTTTAGATTAGAATAGTTAGTTTCCCCTGCATTAGAGTAGATTGTGGCGGGTAGTTTAGGAGCAAGAACCAGCTTTCTCTGGAGGTCTATCTCAAGTAGCAAGTCCCACAACTTGGAGGTAGTACCCATGTTATCCAATCACACCGTAAGTTCAAGTATATGCACTTATGGAAACATAAAGGTGTTGTGATTTGGTGATAACACATAGGTCTTGCAAAATTTGTTTATTGATAAAAGAGATATGTTGAAGATATTTTCTAAATATTAAATCCACTGAATGAGTAGAAGTTAGACAATACATTTAGGTGAGGAAGACGGAAAGAGTTGGAGAAACCATAATGTCATTTTCAAAGAAAAAGACTTGCAATAACGAAGGTGATCAACAACCATGATCCGAATCACATTAGAATTTTGGGCGTTGATGGAGGAGGAAATCAACAAATTATCTCAATTATAAGATCCTTACTTTTTTGGGGAAAGGTTCAGGTATTGTATGACCAAAGCACTCAATGAAAAACAATTGAATAAATAAATCATAGTTGAAATCAATGTTTTTTCTAAACTATTGTGTATACAAATTGGATGCTCTATGCGTAAAATGTGCAGATTATTTTGGTATCATTGGGGGAATGATTATAAATGATTAATTATAGCCATGGTAACAACTTTTAAGAGCCATAATTAGACTATATTAGTAGTTTTTGTGGAGAAATCAACAAATATATTTCCTCATCTGTTAGTATATAATGATTTGGGTTTATTTATCCATTTTTATTGAACAACAAAGCAAGAAAATTGATGGTCAAAATTGTGTGTTTTTGAAAAAACAAGGCCTAGAAACACAAGTAAACATGACCACAATATTAGTGAAAAATTGTGTTGATACAATACATTTTCTGAGAGGCTCAATAATGTGGCAATTCTAGCCAATGATATCAAATTATAAGAATCTTCTATCTTCTCCATGCTTGAAGTACTTCATGTCATTGTATTTCCTAAAAAATGATTATGCTTTCAAATTTACATCAAAGTTATAAGCCCATCTAAAACTTCAAATCAAAACAACTTATATGCAATGTTCAAAGAGTGCAAAAAAACAAGGGAATAACAAATAGGTCCATTAATTTCAGTAGCAGTTCTTATCTAGCTCCTTGCATAGCTTCAATGCCCAACACGGAAACACAATAATATAAAAACTATTATATTACCTCTTCTTCTTCTCATGTGGGAGATACAAAGTGTTCCGGTTGAATCATTGGATGTTCTACAAATCAATGTCCATCTAGTTTGTTGACCACCATAGTTGTGCTTTGCATTTGTTCAACATATACTTACTTTTAAAAAATTTGAAACCTTCTTCCCAATCCAATGCCCCTATCCACACAACTCATAGTTAATGAAAATCTTGCTCACGAAGGTCTTTATCATTTGTTTTTTGTTGATCTAAGTATTTTGATGAAGTGACATAGGGATAAGGTAGATGTAATGTGAAATCATGGTAGGCATAATCCATGCGAATAAATTATACAGAAAAGAAGTTATTTCACCAAGATCCACCAACAAAACAATCTACCCCCAAAAAAACAACATGATAAATTGTTTGTAATGTTATGAAGACATTAGTTACAAACAATGTAAATGTAAAACTTTGATTGAATCATTGAAAGAGAGACTTTTGAGAGCCATAATTATACTCTATTAGTAGTTTTCATGGAGAAAACAAGAAATATCTTTCCTCATTTGTTAGTATACGTTGTTTTGGGTTTATTTACCTTTTTTATCGACAACAAAGCGAAAAAAATGATAGCCAAAATCATGTGCTTTTAAGCAACACAAGGCCTAGACACTCAAGTAAACACCACCACAATATTATCAAATAAATGGATGCAATACATCTTCATGAAAGGCTCAATAATGTGGCAATTCTAGTTAATGATATCAAATTATAATAATCTTCTATCTTCTCCATATTTGAGGTACTTCCTTTCATTGTATTTCCTACACACATGATCTTGCTTTTAGATTTACATTGAAGCTATAAGCCCATGTAAAAATTCAAATCAAAACAACCTATATTCAGGGTTCAAAGAGAACACAAAAAGAAGGGAATAACAAATGGTTCCATTAATCTCAGTAGCAATTTTCATCTAGCTCCTTGCATAACGTCAATGCCCAACATGGAAAAATAATAAGATAGGAAAACTATTATATTACCTCTTCTTCTTATCATGTGGGAGATACAAAGTGTGTCCATCAAATAGTTGGATTTTGTATAAATCAATGCCCATTTAGTTTGTCGACTACCATATATGTGTTTTGGATTTGTTCAACATAAAATTACTTCAAAAACATTTGAAACCTTCTTCTTGATCCAATGCCCTTATCCATGTGACCAATAGTTAATCAAACCCCTGCTCACATAGGTATTTATCATTTTTTTGTTCAAGTAATTGTTTTGATGGAGCGGGGATAGGGATAAGGGGTGTAATGTGAAATCATAGAAGACACAATTTAAGTGAGCAAATTATATAGGAAAATAATTTATTACACTAAGTTCCCCAATAAAATAATCTACCCAAAACCAAACAATGATAAAAATCATCTCGCAATATAATGAAGGCATTAGTTAGAACAATGTAGCAACAAAAACTTTGACCAAATAAGCTGGAAGAGATGTTTTCTATTTGAATATACTAATTCCAAGCAACACAAGACAAACATTGGCACCCTTTTAGTTGCAAATGCCCTGTTAGAGATGTATGTAATTTGTGGAAGCATGCTAAAGACACATGATTCATTTGACAAAGTTTAAATAAAAGTTGGAAACCCTAACCTAGACTTTATGATGGGCTTTATTAATGCTTTTATTGAACAAAGACTCAAAATAAAGTCTTTTTAACAAGCCCCTTTTTTGCATATCTTACAATTATTGCATTCCATGAGACAACATACCTTTTAGGCATTTTGTCAAACATTTCACATGCTTGCACATTTTACATACATATTTGCCAAGGCACTTACAACTAAAATATCTAACAAATGTCCCTTTCCATAATTTATTTTGGCAAATGTCCACACCTTGTTTCAAAGCTCCTTCTCTGACAAAGGTTGGGAGTATGCTTGACAAAGGTCGGGAGTACTTACAAAGGTGAACTTATTAGGTTGGACAACCGTGGTTGCATTTGGTGATATAGTGTGAATGCTTATATTCAAGTTTCAAAGAGAACAAAAGAAAAGGGAATAACTTATATTCGGGTTCAAAGAAAATAATAGAGAAGGAAATCACAAACAAGTACATTAATTTCGTAGCAATTATCATCTAACTTCTTGAATAACTTCAATGCCCAACACAAAAACACAATAAGATAAAAAAAGCTATTATATTACCTCTTCTTTTCATGTGGGAGATATAAAATGTTCTCGTTGAATTCTTGGATAATCTATGTCCATCTAGTTTGTCGACCGCCATAGTTTTTCTTTGGATTTGTTCAAATATACACTTAATTCAAAAGTGTTCAAAACCTTCTTCATGATCCAACGAACATATGCACGCGACCCATAATTAACCAAATCTTGCCCACATAGGTCTTTATCGGTTGGTTTTTGTTGAAGTGTTTTGATGGAGTGGGATAGGGACAAGGCAGGTGTAATGTGAAATCCCATTGTTATGTGTTTCTACGATCATAAGCATGGAAGGTAAATCAAAAGACAACAATAAACGAAAAAGACATGGTGGTCATAGTGTGTGTTTTCATCCAACCCTTTTCAAATGTGGATTGACATCCTCCTAGTTGTGCCAAAGCGGGATCTTAGAGCGGGGCAAATGAAACTATTTAAACAAAATAGAAGGTGGATTTTGTAGATGTTTCTAGTGTTAGTGAAGGCAAGGCCCTGGTGCTAATCGATATGAATCCACGGGGGGTTCATTTAGTAAAAGTATGTTATAACACGTTCGTTCGAAGGGTATTAAAGAATACCCTTAATGTTAGTTTTTACCTCCAATTATTCAATTAATAATACCCATTCCGTTATATTATTAGAATGAAAATACCCACTATTTTTTCCATGTACCTTATTTACCCATTTTTCCATTACAATTTTATTTACCCTTTTTATTTCTACCCTAATATATCAAATAGAAAATATTTTTATTTCTACCCTAATATATCAAATAGAAAATATATCATGTTTTCTACACAATTATTATTTTCTTAATATGTCTTTGCTCTAGAAAGATATTTTGAAGCCATTCAAGATATATTATCAATTATGTTAATGTTAAACTTTAATCATTTATCAATAGTTATTCAAATAATTAAGATGGTGAAATAATATCATTTGCATTGAAAAGCATACTCAATCCTAGTTTTCTATAATATTATTATTTCTTGGTTAAGAATCTCCTAATTGATATTTCCTTATTCAAAAAGAGATTATAATTTAACTTCATGAAAACACTCCTTATGCAATATTAAGGTATTTATTTTTAAAAACTAGGGGTCAAATATTTTAGTTTAATATTAAAATCAACCCCACCTCTCCTTAGGCCCACCTCTCTAACCTACCCTCAATACCTAATTCAAAATATTAGTAAATTAAACCCTTTCACCCCCTAATGTCTACATATTGACTTTGATTTTATCAATTTTAATTACCTCAATATGAATGCACGTGTTAGGATATTGCCTAACTAATGAACCCCCATGTATGAATCTAGCTGCAAGAGATACCTCCATAACACACAATTTGCCAAAAATCAAAACAACTTCTTTCTCGTTCCATAATGCACACTAATCTTTCCCAACATTACAAACCATTTTTATTTCTCACTAACCCTTAAAAAAAAATGTTAAAACACAAATAAATCCTAAAAACTAAAACACCTTGGATGGGCCCCAAATTTTTCCTACATGAAATACCTCCATAAATTAAGGCTTCTACCAAATCTTGGGTTATTCCATAAATTAGAGCAAAATATAATAAAACTTGAAGTTCTAGACAATCCTAAACAAAAGGTCCTAAACCAATTTTAGATCACCTGATAAAATAATTTGGCCCCGAAAATATGCCCAACGGCATCCAACCTTCAAGGAAGGTTGGTCACGTCGAAATATTTATCACTATTTTACTCCCTATATATTTCAAGATGATTTAACGGCCGAATAAAAAGTAATGGTCTTTGAAAGTTATGCTCATGCATCACAATCTTTTGTTTTGCATAGAGTACACAATTACGAAGGAGCAACAAAAACATCACCAACTTGCCACTCGCCAAAGACTAGTAGAAACAAAATTTCTTAACGGAAACATAACTCTCAAAGCAAGAATTTTTTAAAATCTTCTTCAAAGCTTTTGGGTGTGTAGCTCAACATAAAAATAATACACTATAGGGGGTTCCTTCGTTGCAATATTTTGGGAATAAGAGATGATGTTGGACTTGTACAACATGGTATTGAAGCTATTTTATAAAGTTAACATAGTTACCATGTTCTTACAAACTTAGTGAAAATTCAGTTCGAACCATACTTTTTGGTTTGACCGAACTTACCAAACAAGTTCGGTCAAACATTATTTTTTCTTTTTTAATTAAAAAATTAAAGTGTTTAAATTAAAAGAACTTCAACACAAAACAAAAACGAAACAAGAAACACTAATACCTAAGCATGTAAAGGAAAAACTCCATAGATAATATATTTATTTATTATTGTGTAATTGGTTTTTCTTTTCAAATATCATCATATATGTATAGTATTTATTATTTTTATATATTTTATATTTGTAAATTTTCTAAACCGAACCAAACCTTTTGAAAAATTCCAAACTTTTCCCCCTTTTGAACTATCTGAACTTTTCAAACATGGTAACTATGGTTATAAATGAAGCGGGCCATGAGATATCCACCAAGAATTAAATTTGACAAATGTGTGGATATTTATCATCATTTCAATTGAAAAACACTTATAAATATTTAAAATAACCATTTCATATCACTTGCATATTTAAAATACAATAGTCAATTTTTATATAGATTTATACATATAATATATTAGTAGACAAAAACATATATTAATAATAGTTAAATAACTTAGAATAATCTTTTATATATTTTGTTAATAATATATAAATAACATTGTTTTGTATTTTTGAAGGGTAATATTGAAAACTTACCATGACTTGAAAATTATTTGACTAGCAAAAGCGATTGTTAAATTTAACCTCCATTATCCACCTTGCCTAAAATAGGAAACAATTTCCACAAGTTAGGAATATGTGATGACAAAGATAAAAAGATAAAGGGACTCATACTCTTCTCCAAAAGAGGAATTTATTTAGGAGAAAGCAAGGAAAGAATCTTTCTAGGGTAGATATGATGAAATAAAAATCAAGTAACATTTGTCCATTTAATAAAAAATAGTATCAAGTTTATGAATAACGTTCAACAACTTCTTTTTGTTTGTAGATAGCCAACGATGTTAACTTCCCGTCAAGTATTAGGGCAATGACAATTATTCCTTACATAACTAGAAGAAACAATTTTTTTAGAAAATACGAGAAAAAGGGCTTTACTATTTTTTGATTTTATTTATTATGGCATAAAGGCCAAACATCATCAAAAATTGAGCTGCTCTAGATTGGTCATATGGGCGAAAGGTAGATTTCTTTTGTCAAATCGCAAGTTTTGGACAAATACTCCATATGATGTCTTATGTTGTTTGCTTTACAAGGAGGGATTTTTACTAATAAAACCATCTAGGTATACCATGTCATGTCCAGTCTAAGAGATTCCTTGTTTTCTTAATTTATAATATCATGTTGAAGCAAATGATTTCTTGCCGATTCTCCGTGAAGGAAAAAAAGCAGTGGCCATATATAAATCGAAAAGCTTTGAACTTCAAGCATGTTGGATTTCAACGCGGTCCCAAAGAGAGCTAACACAATGAAAGACAATGACCAGAAAAAGACAGGAGGGCCATGCAAGGAGAAAGCCGGCTATAAAAAAACCTAAAAAATTGAACCATTGTGATCATCCAAATGGTCTTGCACTCATAGATGATCATGGTGTTGAGTGCTCGCCGTACAACTTATTTTGGCCGTATATCTACACCTTCGGCGTAAAATTGGAAACAATAGAGGATGAAATGTGAGAACATGTGTATTGGATCTATTTGAAGAGACTAAGCTTACAATGTTAGGGAAGCCAATAACCCAAATCAGCATAACAAGGAACAACCTTCTTAACAAAACAATTCAACGCACAATATCATCATCTTTGGGTGGTTGAGGCAGCTGTAATAATCTATGGTCCCATATCGTGGGCGTAACAAAACCGTTTCATTAATCCATTCATTCCTATACTAGATATAAAAGGTGCCCCTATTCCATCCATTCATTCCAATGTCAAGATGCCCCTTTGAAATAATGAAAAGGTGGACATACAAACAAGAGGGGAAAGACCGAGAATAAAATTCATAAAAGCTCTTGTTTGCTCAATGCAAAATGTGGCAGCATGCATGTGTGATGCATCAATACATTCCATAAACCTAGGGATTATGCACATATGCATGTCATGTAATGGCATGTGATGGCAAAGGAAGCTTACAAAAGTGTGTTGTCGATTTCATTTGAACATTCATCTAATATGTATGCCTTCTAGGATATTAAAATCAAGTTGGAATGGTGATAGGGAAGGAGTAAGTTTGTTTGCCTTGGTAAAAAGGATAGATTGCTCCCATAAAATACATGTGGCACATGTCAATAAAATCCGAGCATATTCTCAATTATATACATGCCTTTAAATCTTTTGTCAATTTGTTTCACATATATACAGGCCTTTTCATCAAAAAATGAATATTTTTTAAAGCACATGAGCACACCATATTATTGTAGTAGCCCATATTACACACCATGATGAAAATTGAAGTTGTGATGACTTTTCTTTTATGTCCAAGGGTCTTGCTAATTACCCATGATTTATAGTTGGCAAAATAACAAAAGTGAAATAGGTTGAAAATGCAATATGAAATTTTAATATTTTGCTTATTAATAGAACATATTTGTTATTAAACAATGGTGTGCCAAGAGTAAGAAACCTTTATACATCAAAACATAGAATTTTGGGCATTGGAAGCAAGGATGGCTGCTATGAAACAAAAGAAACTTTGGGGTCAAGTTTATGGAAAATAACAGAAACAAGGAAACTTCATGAAATATGATTGAACTTGAAAATTGTATTAGAAACATCCAAAAGTTTTCTCATGCTTAGAGTTTAGTTTATGGGAAAAAAAAATAAAAAAAGTTTTAAAAGTTTCAGCACCAGAAACTTTTGAATACTCACGGAGTAAAATTGTTTTCAAACATTTCCAAGTATATTGGAATCAAACCCCCTTTTGAAAGTTTTTGACTTCTTTTAAGGAGTTCCTCGAATGTTTAGGGAAAGAGAAACATTTGTGAATCTTGAGAATGGGTTTCCAACTTGCCAAAAACAATTTCGGGAGCTGAATATATTAGATAAGTGATAACGAACCCAACCACATAATATCTGGTAACAAAATATTAAACGGTTTACTGCTATAAAAATGTCATGCAACACAAATCAAGAGAAAGTGGTTGATGGACAAATCTTTTCTGTATAAGGCAACACCATCATTGATAATGTGTTTATGCTATTATAATCAATTTCATCTGCAGAAATATTAGAAAAGTGTGAAGACACCCTTTTTTGAGACATGCATCTTATTGATGAAAAACCCATGGTTGTAGGAGAAAGTAGCATCATTTATATCTAGTGCTTCATGCAATATGGCTTCTCTAATGAATTTGACAAACATAGTTTCTCAATCAATCTTGTAAAATGATAAGTAAGAGTCATATGTTACTACTTGAATCAAAATCAGCTATATTATCGATTATGATCTAGACTCGAATAAGACCTCAATGTATAACTTTGCATGCAAATTGTAATTGTGCATTGAATAAAAACTAAAAGCTATAAATTGTTTACAGAACTGTGAGCAACAACAAACATAGAACTTGTCAATTTCCACAAAAGTGTTATTTTTTTCATTAATGTGGACGGACGAGTTTCAAGTGAGACTTGCTTGTATCCTTGGCTACAAGATTAAGAACTTTCCCGGATACCTACCTAGGAATGCCTCTCATTCATAAGAAGCCAGATCTTTCTATATGGAATAATTTGTTGGAGAGAGTAAATAGGAAATTGGCTACCTGGAAGGGTATCCTCCTTACTCAAGCTAGAAAAATTCAATTGCTCCAAAGTTCTCTCCAAGGCATTCCCATTTATGTTATGTCTCTTTTTAAGTTACCGGTTAAGATCTTGGAGGTGCTGGAATTTTTTTGAAAAGGTTCCTGTGGGTTGGGGTGGAGGAGAAGTTCAAATTCCCTCTTGTGGCCTGGGATAAAGTTACTAGACCCAAGGAATGTGGTGGTCTGGGCTTGAAGAATATGAGATACATGAATGAGGCCCTTGTGGCCAAAGCGGGATGGAGAGTGATAAAAGAAGATGGTCTATGGACTAACATCATCAAAAGGAAATATTTAGGGAATGTTGGCAGAATAGAGACTTTTTTTTCTTGCTTGACAATCTCCCTTGTGGTTCTTTTTTTTGGAAATCTTTTCTTTCTTCTAGGGAGATTCTGAGCAGGGGTATTAAATGGAATATTGGGAAAGGAAACAAGATTCACTTCTGGAGGGATTGTTGGTTGTCTGAGAAACCGCTTGCGGAGGAAGAGCCTTGGAGATCTGTGGCACAATTTTTTGAAGACAGGGGCAAAGTGTGGGTTAAAGACTATTGGATTTTTTCTAATGATGATATCATTTGGGAGGCTTTGAATCCACCCCCTAATTTCATCGGGGACATGCTCTCCTTTTCTGCTCTCAACCTTAAATTACAGAGTTTCTATTTTTGGAAGGAAGAGGATTCAGGAAATTATTCTGTTAAATCTTCCTACTACCTTAATTTCAAGGATTCTATCCAAAAGGACTATTGGGGTAGACTTTGGGTGAAAGATCTTCTACCTAAAGTCAACATTTTCTTTTGGTTGGCGGCGCAAAACAAAATCCTCACTGTTGATAACTTGAGGAAATGGGGAATGGTTTTACCTAATAGGTGTGTCCTTTGTAACAGAGAGGAGGAAAGTGTCAACCACCTTTTCATCTCGTGCCCCTTCTCTCAAGCGGTCTTAACTAAGGTGATGGATCTGTTCCAAGTGCAGTGGATTCTTCCTAATTCCATTGAGGATTGTTGTTTGCAATGGGAATGCCCTTTCAGGTTTCCCTTTCTTATTGTTGCTTGGAAGATGGCCCTTCCCCATTTCTTCTGGTGCTTATGGAAGGAAAGGAATGCCCTCATCTTCAGAAATCAGAAAGCTAACATTAGAAAGGTCAGTGCTTGTTTGATTTCCTCTATTAAAGAAAATTCCAAACTTTTCAAAGGTAAGATTAAAAAGGCTTGTTTTAAGAAGGAAGAGGAAGTCCTCAAACAGTTCGCCTATAGTCCTCCTCAAGTGGTCTTTCCTTCTATTCATATCAAGTGGTCCAAACCGAAAGAGGTAGGGTCAAACTCAATTTTGATGGGGCTTCGAAAGGTAATCTGGCATGGCAGGGGGAGGTGGCATTATCAGAGATCATGAAGGTGACTGGATCCTTGCCTATGTTGGGCCTTTGGGTATTCAAAGCAACAATGTGGCGAGGCTCGCACGCTGCTCTGGGGTGTTAGCCTAGCTAAGGAAAGAGGTATCAAATATATTTTAATAGAGGGGGACTCTCTTCTCATTATCAATGCCATTAAAAAGGATAATTACCACAATTGGGCTTTGGGTAACATTATTTTTTATATTAAGGAGCATCTTAAAGGTTTTGATTCTTTCATCATCAAACATACTCCTCACCTTGGTAACACATGTGCGGATAGGCTTGCTAATGAGGGGGTACATTATAATGATTTCAAAGTCTGGCATAAAGGTGACATCATCCCGCGCCAATTAATGACATTACACACCATGAAAAATCATAATAATTTCACTACCGTCCGTGCGCAAGTGAGGAAAATTGGCCCATTTTTCAAAACAACAAGCTCATGTTTGGCTTTATTTCATTTTGGAAAGGTCATTTTAACACCAAAATTTGCAAGAACTGTCTGGTTGGGATTTTGGAAAATATTTTGGCAACCATGGGAGGAGACAGAGTCAGGGTGGAACCATCTAGCCATGGCAATATTGTGGACGACCCTTCTATGTGGCACATGCTCCGGGTTGGGGGATTCAGAAAGTATATCATAAAGTTGCAAGGGCACGATCCCTCGTTAACCAGGGAGTTTGGCTTGGCGTGGAAGGATGGTAAGGCGGTGGTCAGGGGTATGGAAATTGAGACCTCGGAGGAAGCCATTGCCCGATTCTGGTGGTATGGATATGGATGGCCTAAAAATTTTAAGGACAGAATAGACGTGAGCATGAAATTAACACCTTTTTCGTTGGCAAGGAAAAGGTGCATTACTTCACTGATGGCATTGCTTGGTCCTGCATCCCTAGTGTGGAGGGAGGTTTGCCTTCACATTATGAAGTATTTAACTTTGGAAGGAAAGTATCGTAAGATTTACACTCATCACTTATCTCTCCTGAATATGTTCAGGCACAAGAAAATGTTAAGTATCCCTTTCTTTTTGTTCATGTCTTTGACTACCTCTATGAAATATTTTCAGCGGGGTAAGGTGGATACCCCTATTCATGAGGGGCTCATTCTCCTTCTGTTTCAAAATGGTAAACCCATGCCGGAAAAACCCATGCCCCTAACCGAGGAGGAGGATATCACTTTGGCTGAATGTCTTACTAAGATGCGCGAGGGAAAATTGGGCCATAACAGAGGTGAGGAGGGGAAGAATGTGGTGGGCTCGGAGAGTCAAGAAGTTGGGTCCTCGAAAGGTAAAGGCAAAATGATCTCGAAAGCTAAGCAAAGCCACGAGGACTTGAAGAAAAAAGTGCAGTACTTGGAGACTATGGTTTAGGTCATGGAGGAGGCGAATTCGGTGGTTAGGAATGGTATGATCGACAACATCGAAGCCACCAAACAAATTTGCTTGGCCCAGAAGAATATTAGGGGGAAATCAATGGTCTAGATAAACTTGTTTGGGATATGAGGGTTCGGTTGGAAGCGGTTGAAGAGGAGCAAAGGAAAAGAAAATATTCCAGGGTCACCAGCTCGGATGAAGAAGAGGAGGACGAGGACGAGACAGAGGAGGATGTTGTGGGAGATGAAGAGGAGGAGCCACCTCAGAAGAAGCTACAACTCGGGCACAACAAGGAGACTGAGACCATGGAGGCCAAACCCTCCAAGAATCAAAAGAAAAATTAATGGTGTTGCTCCTGAACTTTAGGAGGTTTTTTGGCGAACTATCTCTGTTTTTTGGTGTAGTTATGTAGTTTTTGTTTCTCTCATTGGTTGGGTTTCTAGACCTTGTTGTCTTGGGGTTAAGCTTGTTTAACCCTTTTTGGTCTTGTTCCTCTTTTTGTTTCTATCTGTGAGCTTTCATGTTCTGGCCTCTGGGAGCCGATCCCTGTTTTTACCCTATCTAATAAAAAAACAACAAACACAATCAATAAATATTAAATATTTTATTTCCGTATACAACCAAAAGGCATCAAACAAAACCAAATACTTTTAAGCATAATTATTCCATTCCATTTATTGCAAGGAAATGTAAAAATGATTTTCCATTCAAGGTTCTACGTATTATTTTTTTAGCTCTAGCAACAATTTCATAAAAACAGGTTCCTATCACTTCACTTAAGAAACAGAACTCAAACATTTGGTGGCGGCCAGATCTTGGCGAAATACTCTTCTACGCGTTTGCTTTGGTTGATGTAGCCATCCAATCCAGCAGCTAGAAGCTCTTCGGCTGCTGGGCCCATGGCAGATGCAAAGGTGACTTGATCCCATGTCACCAGCTGCATTAAGGAATAAATATCAGCAGTTGCAGCGAACTGAATTTAATGTTTAGGTTTATAATGCTAACAACTGAGAAAAGAGAAATCTCTTGGAAGAAACATCCACCTTACTCAAACATTTATTCCTCGATGAAAAAAGTAGGAAAAACATGAGTATTATAAAATGATTGTTGACCTCTTCTGCAGTAAAGTTGTAACCCTGTGCCGTCTCAGAAGATAATCGCTTTGAAAAGGAATACTTGTCATCAGGAAGAGTCCTGGAATCTTTAAGTGACTGTAATATTTTCAACGATACAATAAGGTAATCAACCCTGCAATGGAAACTCTTGTTCAAGATAGATTATAGAAAGAACTAAATCACTAAAATTGGACACCCCATTTTCACATTCAAGCAAAAGCATCTTAAATACATGACATGAGAGCAAAAACCTCTTTTCCTTTAGATGGACAATAGCCAAGAAACACCAGTTAAAAACAATCAGACAAACTATTTTAATTCCACTAGCAACGCTACTTTTGTTTGCCAAATTATACCTCTCATGCTAATCACTTGATAATATAAATATGTACAAATTTGATATTACAAAGACTAATAGACTACTGTTCTAAACAGGTTATCTGCAAGACAATCGACGGCAATATGAGAAAAGAATAACAATTCAATACTAACAGCTATACTGCAATCATAGCTTAAACCATGAAAGCCTTACCCCAGAAGGTTGAAGATGTCTTGCTTGTTCCGGATTGCAGCTGCCATAAGCTTCGACTTAAGCCCATATTTATGGATGTAACTAAAGGACTTGGTTACCTGCAAAAAACAGTGGGCTGCCACTAATTACATATTGATATAAGCATTTAAAATATAACAATGGACATAAAACAAAAATTCTCAGTGGCCAGCAGCTTAAGCTTTTGCTCATACTTGGGAAACTAATTAACTGATAATATGTAAATATTATTGAAGAAAACTAAAGAATTACATGACAGAATGAACAATACATAAGGAAACAAGTTTGTTATGGTACTTTAAACCGCTTGTTTTTGGAGAATGGACATAAAACAAAATTTCTTGGTGGCCAGTAGGCTTAAGCTTTTGCTCATACTTGGGAAACAAATTAACTGATAATATGTAAATTTTATTGAAGAAACCAAAAGAAGTACATGACAGAATGAACAGTTACAGAATGGCAAAAGTTCATTATAGTACTTTCAACCCTTGCCTTTAGTATTCTCCATCCCTCACACACTTTTTGGGATGGAACAAAGCATGTTGTTCAATATGCCAAAAGGTCGTTCTTCTTAGTATTTCATTCTCATTTGTTGTTGACACAACTAAATAGCACATTTTATGATATGACGAAGTCTGTTTTATAAGATCCACAATTTTTAAGAAGCTCATCTTATGTTTTGCTTAGTTATTGTTCGTATTAGGTACGGAGATCGATATTATGTGAAAAAGCAAAGCCAAAAGTTCTGATGGGAAAAGGAACAGGAAAATAGGAAAAATCATGGTCTAAAAAGAAATAAAATTTTATGAAACAAAGCAATTATTTTTCAAGAAATGAATTTCCAGACAAACAAACGTAAGACCCATGAATATTTTTAAGTTGATGATATTAATTTCAATTTTCAGCTAATGGTAAATAACTTAAGGCTGAGATTATTGGGGGCTCACCCTGTGATTTAAAGCTCGCAGTTGATAGCAGCGCCTGCTCTGGGTTGCTGGGCTGCGATTCCTTGGTTAACCAAAAAAATCAGGCTTCAATATTCCAGCCAATATTTGATTGCAAGAATTGGGAAATCAGGCCCCCAAAATTTTATTTTCATTCTTATTTTTGGTTCTAAAATCTACTACCAATGCTCTCCTGTTAATGGGGAATGAGTATCTTACACAGACTACTCCAAAGCAAAATGGATGCCTCCAAAACTTGGAAGGGTCAAGCTAGATTCTGACGGTGGATCGAGAGGGGTCCTGGGAGAAGGAGAAGGCTGCATTCTGAGGACATCTTGACAGCATCCTCTTCTTTCCTTTCCCGAGCCTTGAACAAAGAAGCGAAAATACAAGCATTTGTTGAAGACCTCCTGCTAGTAAGATCACAAGCAAATAAGCTAGAAGTCGAAAGAAACATCCTTTTGGGGATCAACACAATGATCAAAGTTAAAACTCCAAACTAGAAATTAAACTATCTCCTAGATCCAGCATTCAAAATTCAGCAACCATTTCAACAAATTTTCTTTTGCCACTACTTCCAAGAAGCCAACAAACAGGCTGACGTAGCAAACACCGGTGTTGATCTTGGTGTATTCTCAAAATTGGAAAGCTCGCTACCTTTTGACTGCCTGAGTTTCGAGAAGTTGATCAAGCAGGACTCAACACAATTTCAAATCCCTTAACTTGGGGGTGAAAACAATTATTTAAAAAAAAAGAGAAGGAAAAAAATATATATATATACACACACACACACATATAAAATAAATAAAAAGGGAAATTGAACTTCAGGATACTATAAATCCCAAGGTAATCATTATGCAGTAGGGGCTAGCTTCTGCACTCCATGAGGACATTTCACCACCTCTCTCCCCAAGGCCCTATGAAGAGGCATCAACTGCCTTGGAAAAGACGTACTCATGCTCCTTGCATGTTTTAGTATGAAGGTGGCACAAGCACGTGAATTAAGGACCAACGCGCAATCAATTTGCCCTTTGTTTTACCACTCCCCTTCTATTTATCTCTTCCATTTCACATTCCTCACTACTTCCAATCTTTTGTCTACAACAATGGCATTTACATCGGGCCCTTCAAAAGTGCATGTATCGATATTTTGCTTTGTTTCTTCGCATTGCCTCAATGCTTGCTTTGTGCTCAATGGAATTGGTGAGGATTTTTCAGGCACATTCTCAAACAAGCAGTCTCGAGGATTTTCGGAATGTTAAAAATCAGCAACCTCTATTATTTGTGGCACTTTCCTAGGCAAAGCTAGTGATGGTCACTCTGTCCTACAAGTTTGAGTGGTTGGTTGATTATCTCTTCCTCCGAGTGCTCGCCAAAATCGGAGTTAAAAGCATCTTGGGAAATTTATAGGCTTAGTATCTCTGTCACAAGGAACATGATTTATGTAATATCCCCTTCCCAATCGAAGACCTTTGGCCTATTTTGTCAACCCGACGGCCAAAGAAAAAATATAAGGGTGACTTAAGTTATATTTAATTATTATAAAGTGCCATTAATAAAAGAAAAAAATATAGAGCACTTATAATAATTTATGACTTAATAATTATTAAAGCTAGGATGTAAAAGGGATCCAAATGTAATTTTTTATTCATCCTAGGAAAAATGGCGACTTGTCCTAGGAAGGAAAATGGAGGGTAGAAATTGCATAGAGAAAATCATTGCATGTTGATTGGATATTTTGGAGGTTGCTTTGGGTCTCTTCTTCCTTTATAAGGAGAAGTCGACTTGAGGGGAAGGCATTCTATGCTATTTGATAATTTCTTATTTGTGTCTTAAGCTTGTAGCTTTTGCATTAAAAATTCTAAGGATGAAAACCCTTAGTATTTTCCCTCTTGTGGACGAAAACCCCAAGAGTTTGAGAGGAATTTCTATTCAGGAAATTCTATTGAGCTTACATGATTGTTTGAGTCATTTACAACAATGTATGAAGAGTATTTTGCAAGCAGAGTTGAAGAATAAATTGCAGCAGTGGTTTACTTCATTATACATAGTGGAGCGACCCATTTTGTAGTTGATTCTTGTTGAATACATGACATTCCAAGTCTGAAATTTATTGTTGCTTATTGTACTGAATTTTGGGAATCAAAATAAATTAATTTCATAATTTTTGGAGCTGATTTGATGCCCTAAATGTGCTGGGCGACCTACTTTTTAGGGCAAAATTAAGGTTTCGTGTTTGCTATGCGAAAACTAATTTTGGAATATTATTCTTCATATTTTTGTGGCCCAAGATCCCAAATTTCAGCTCATTTGGACTTTTCTTGCAAAATATATGAATTTTTGAAGTTATGTTGCAGACAGGGTTTTTAAATAATTTATTGCAGCCTTGTTTACATCAGAAATCTGCATTTTTATACATATTTGGGCTTTATAAATTAGTGGTACCAGATTTGAGTGGAAAGATTTAAATATAAGGGCTAATTTGTGTGGGTTTTCCACTTAACCCTAGTCGCACTTCTCATATAAAATTCAGATCTGCAGTGTTTGATTTGATAAGTAATTTATTATATTCCTTCGGGATTTGGATTGGCCTAAAATCCAACTTGGGTCAAAAATGTCCACTTGGGGACATTACAATTCAGACCTTGAATTTCTATCGCCTTTGACTCGGAAGAACTCCTCATCCGTCAACCCTCTAAAGAATAGCAAGAGAATGGGTGTGAAGCTGGGAGGTCTGATACGTTCTCAAATAAACATTTTTCCACTTTGGATAAGAGAGAAGTGTTGAAAAGACGTTCACATTCTTTCTGCAAACCCCCCTCTGTAGGAGGTCTGGAATCAGGCACAAGAATCTCCAGCAGAAGACTAGTCCTATGTTCTTTGTTATAAAACCCCGATACCTAGGAAGCAAGGTAAGCATGCAAGGATGGTTCGTGGCTTAAGCTGTGGAGGATTCGATATGGGAAGGTATGGGCCCAATGAACATAAATGTCATCCTAAATAGTTCCTTCCCGCTCTCGCCCAACTACAGGAATTGGGGATGTGTGCATCCTTTTCTTTGGACATGAGCTTCTTAATAAGTTTATGGTGTGCTTCAAGGATCCAAGGAGGATGATTGTGGACTGCACTCCCTGCAAGAGTTAAAAAAATTCAAGACTTCTGCTGCTACCCCTCCTCTGGTTTGGTCTTCCTTGGCAGATTTCTTTGTTGTTGGAACACATTTTGCTTGTGATTGTGGCTTTAACTGTTATCTCTTGCCTGTGGGAAGAATTGTATCTTCCTAGATGACACAACCACCTACTTCTGTTGTTTTCAAGTATTCTAATTTCTAATATCTCGTTGTAGTGGCTAGCGCACCTTTCTTGTTATTCTGCATTATCAATGGATGTCCATGTTTCTATTTTACTCACGGCAAAGGCCCCAATAAAATCGCTAGATTAATCTATCACGAATTTTTTTACAACCAATGGTTTGATACAATACAATATCTTAGATGCACCAAGTAAAAGGTGCTGAAAAATTTAGCTTTTAACATAAATCACAACACTCGTTCATTAAGTTTTAACTGTTTTAACTTTAAAACATTGTTTGGTTTCTAAACTACAAAAGCTTCTATTACTCATGTAAAACTAGCTTTGGCTTAAGTATTCTGTGCGTGCTTTCTTTCTGGTACATATTTATATCTATATAATCTTGTACTAGACAAGAAATCATTTTGTGGCTTCATCTATAAGGTGATAAACTACGCAAAAGACAGACCTGCTTTAATTTTTTGAGTAGAGCAAAAACTCTTTTGCATCCTCTTTCCCTGAGAATATTTGTGTATCCATTTGCAGTACTCGAATTTTCTCAGCAAGTGCTGTTCACACGTTTTTCTTGATTGCATATAGAGCTTGAGATTTACTCAAACTCTGCATTCTCAGAGTTACAATTATGAATATAGTATTCCTTCTTACCCAAAACATTTGCATTTTACTCTCTTTAATGCCTGATTTCTACAACCTCCAAAGAAGTCTACCTTGTCTATGGTTTTTTGTGAGTACTGGCAATAAGCACTAATTAGTCGTTTTATCTTTTCATGTGTAAATCCTTGCTTCTGTTCACAAATGCATGCTTAAACTTACCTTATTCATGAAAGATTCTTCAACTGCAGATTGCATTGTACACACACAATAAAGGGAAAAAGCCTGCAAGTGCCCTTATCATTATTTGTGCAGTTTTCGAATTGTGGTCCTTAACACAGACTTTGTTTACCATCAGCAATGATTTTAAAAAGCTAAATCTGCAATTTAATATGGGTTGATGTCTATTCTTTAGATAATTCTAATGTATGCCCTTCCAATTTCCGTAATTCTTTGATCTCCAATGGTTGACTTCTTGTACAGTGGTCCAAAACACCTCTCATTGGTTCCAGTGACAAAAATTATGCAAGTGGCCTGTATTGTTTTAAATGAGTCACCATATTGTAACGAACCACCAAATGATCCTGAGAAAATGTGTCTTCTGTATGCACATGCATTTGAATCTTCTACTTGCACTTGTCCGTCTTTTAGGTTAACCATGGACATCATTTACTTGAATCTTCTGTGAACTGTGATGTGATCTTGATTATTCATTTTTAGTATCTCTGGCCAATGGATCACTATCTCTTAGTTTCTAATACTTGTATTTTGTTAATATGCCATCTTTGATTTAATCTAACTCAGATGTTTTGACTGCTCCAAACAATCATTTCGAGTTGTTAATACCGTTTTCTTTAGCTATGATCTCTTTGGGTATTGATTACTTCAAATAATCATTTAGCAGGGTCACCAAGAGACAGACATTGGTACTGGGATGAGGATGCCAATTTTCAAAAAATTGATACTGGAAAATGTCAGAAATTAAAAAAGGTATTTATACATATGTAAATTCAAAAATATAAAATTATCAGTGTACGAGGCGTGAACAAATTTAGAAAGACAGACTGCATAAAAAGTTAAAAATTTAAAGTGCACAATGAGATTAGGGCATGGGGGATGGTTGATCAGGGTTAGATGGTAGAAGACGGTTTTGAACTGTTATGTTATTTCAATTTTTAATAAAACTGTTGTTCAAGTCAGGATGCTGCATGGGAGTTATGGAACAAAGTCTCCCGGTATTGGTTGATATCTCCGTACCAGTCTCCAGTACCAAAGACACATCCACATCTCCAAGATACATCCTAGGTCTGTCTCCAAGGTTTCCTATGATTTAGCTTTGTATGCTCAATATTATTCAGAGGATAACGACTTTTTCAGGCCTTGGTTCTTCCTTTCCAATAAGTCCCTTCGTCTTCACATCACCACAAAGGTGATGTCTCCAATAGCTTTATGTCTTCCGCTTCATATATTTCAATGCTATGTTGCTGTGAGTTCATCTGACAATTCTATACTGCTAGTATGCTAGTGCTGGTCCTCTCACTATTACTTCTGAATCCCACATGCAAATTCCTTCATCGTGTTAAGAAAGAAATTTTTGATCCTCTTCAAAATTTAAAAACCATTTTCTCAAATTCTATATTTTTACTTGCCTCTTAGGATCGAACTCTTTCCAAATTAGCCTCCTTACACCATATTTACAGGTAAACTCAGGACAAATTTAGTATCAGAAGATGACCATCTCTCGTAAGATTGCATCCACTAGCCAGTCAAACATTTACCCTGCTTGATTGACCAGTTCAATTCATTCTACAGCCAGAACAGCTATGTATTAAGATGCTACTCATAGATGACACCCACTTAATGATGCTTAATGTCCTTTCTGGCAGATAATCCTCACCTTAATTAAAATGGTGTTGCAGAAATTTATCCACTTAATATTGCTTAATGTCCTTTCTAGCAGATACTCCTCACCATGGTGTTGCAGAAATTTATTCAGACATGCACACTAGATTTTTGCAGACTGCTCAGTCTGGTAATTAGGGCTTTGTATAATACATCATTTGTTTTGAATATGATGCAACTACATATGTTCCCGCATGATTTTCCTACTCACATTATACTTAAATAAGTTTTTATCTCCTCTTGTATGGAAACTCTGCATATTGTGTTTTTAATCAAACATTTTTCATGTTACTTCTTGCAACAATTGCCATCAGTTTCACTTACTGAAGCAGACTTCCAACATTTTCATTAATGATGCAGCAATATGAATACTAATAATCTAGATTTTCCTCAAAATCAAATCCCTGCAGATCACTCCCGCTAGCTCCACTTTCAGTAGCTTCGCTCTCCGCTCCTTGTGAACTCCCTTGAATGTCATCTTTGCCATCAAATATTGAAAGTTGGGCAAGAGTGGCTGCGGAGGCATCCAAGTTTGTAGTCTTTGGAAAAATATCCCAAAGTTTGTGAGGACCTCTAATATAGTCCTCAAACTTGTGTGACATGAGGCACAAATTGGAATGCACATATATCAAATCATCATCCTTTTGGATGCCAACTTGTTTTGTTTAGTTGAATGGATAAAGGCACATGTACTCCAATTCCACTCTACATAAGAACTACTAGCCACACATTACAAAAAAAGTTTGTTGGAAATTTCAAATTAATAACATATTAACAATGTACAAAATATATGTTAGTATTTAGTAACTTAGTAACTTAATAAAATTTTCAATAAATGTTATACCTGTGAAAGAATTTTGATGGCGATAGGTCATAGGTACTTGGCATCATGGCCATGTACATACCACCATTTGATTGGGCTCATGGTGTACTTGTTGAAGAGAGCCTCAACCTCTCCCATGTTGCCTTTTGAAGCTACAAACATGCCCATTTCGTTGCAGACCACATTGGCTATAGATGGATTAGGAAAAAGTCTTCTAAATGTTGCCTTGGTTCCATTTGCAACTTCGGAGTCAAAGAATGGTGGTTGCTCTGTTAGGTAGCCCAAGTATTTTAGAGTTATAATACTTTGGGTTAAGTGCATAGGCAAGGAGATGTAATGGGGTGGTCATTTTATTCCACCTCTTCATGACCACACTCTTGACTTCATTGTAGAAGGTTTCTTCTGGATCTTGCTTTTTTGTTTGTATGACCTCTCTCATACATTTAAGCATAGAGTCTATTCCATCATAAATCTCTCCCATGCACGTTGCATAAGTATTTGTGTATTTGATCATGGATAGAATGGGCTTTGTAAAGTTGAGCAAGTACACAACCTTGGCTCGCCATTCATCATCAAGGACCAATGATTTTACCTGTGCAGCTTTCTTTATGCTTGCTTGCCTCCACACAATTCAAACATTGTTGATCACCATATTGCTTAAAGCCTCTTTTACCTTCACAAGTCTCAAAATGAGTGTGTAAGAGGCAAATCTTGTCTCTGCAACATTCAACAACTCCAACCTCGAGAATCTCCTAAATATGTCATGTGACATATGATGGTTTGTGATAAACATCTTAATGTCATTTGCCTCTTTGTAAATTTTCTCGATCTTTTCTAACATCAAATTGAGGGAATGGGCAACACAAGGGTTCCAAAATATGTGTTTGTATCTACCCTCTATAATTAATCCTGCTGCTCTATAATTGTTAGCATTGTCCATGATGATTGAACAACATTCTAGGGGCCCACCAAGTCAAAAGCCTTTGTCAAAATGTTGGCAATAAACTATGCATATTTGACTTTCCTACACAATGAATGGCTTTTAGGAACATTGCCCTTTTAGGGCATATTGTAACAACATTTATTAGGGTCTATTTCAAACATCTTTCCATCCATTTGAAATGATTAAAACCCCAAAATCCTTTCATGGATATCGAATTACTGTAAAGAAGTTTGAATGTGCTCCACCTCTTTCACCAAGACTGTGATTCGAACATTTTCATAACCTGGGCCTTTGTACCCTTGTGGAGCTTCATTGATAGCCTTCAACATTTGTTGCCAATATGGAGACCTCAATACATTGAAGGGCAACCCACATGCATAAATGCATCAAGCAACCAACTCATCAACAATGTCCCTCTTGTCATTATTGAATGTTTTTTCAATGCTCATTTTGACTTTTTTCGTGAGGTCTCTTCATCTAAAGGGATATCAAGTGGGTGAGCATGAGTTTGACTTTTGAGTTTGGATGAAAGGATGAGTAAAAGATGTAGATGTGAGCAGTCTTATTAAAAGCCTTCTTTGCAATGAAATTGTTCTAGACCTATTTCTTTCAGCTTGTCTATTAGCCTCCTCTTGCTCTCTCAGGTACTCCACCATTTTCTCCTTTGATAGTTTTGGGCACTTCCTTATGCCAACTCCTCCAAGCCTAGTCAAATGTAATTTCAGCCGACTACAGGGGGATTTGTATTAAGCATGACAACCATAACATATCCAAGTACGAGCCCCACCACCAACAAGATTTTTACCACTATCATATGTCTTCAAAGAGGAGAACCAATATCATATTTCACACGAATCGATGTGTTGGCTAGATTTTACGATGCCTAAAAACCTAGGCAATCATGAGATAAATCTCCCTCATTTACCGGTGAGGCTCCCATGTAAGATTTTGTCAATTATATTTTCTAATATCTATTTGTTGGTTTTACTTTAACCGCGTAGCTCATGCACCATAGCTAGGCAATTTTGCAGCAAGTAAGCAACTGTAAGAAATGTATATATGCAGAAGAGGGAAATAATTGAATGCGAGCAGAAAAGAAAGAAGATGTGCAACCTGACCAATAGTTAACAGAGTTGGTCACATGCACATAGACGAAACAAATAGATCTAGAAATGTAGAATTCAAAGCAAAAGAAAGTTTCAGATCCAGATCTAAGATAAACACAGTTTATGCAAAGATCTAAAAAGAAATAAGAAACAAATGCACCATTGACACAAAGTTCTCCGGAAATCTGTCTCCTCTCTATTCCTTAGCTTTCAGAAAGATATCAAGGGTTTCAGCTCAAAGTCTGGAACACAAGAATGCTGATTACAAATTTTGATCCTTTAACCCGTAGGCTCTTCCTCTATTTATAGTGTATAGAGGGGAAATTACAAATGGAAACTACAACTGAACTAGAACATGCGGGAAGTTGTAAAGGGAACATCTGACAATCTTTCTCCTAGAATTCCTCTCTAAGTGACATGCATCTGGAGGTTAAGCCAAAGTTGTGCACATCTGCCACTTATCTTAGAGAACTTTTCCAAATAACTTAAAGTAATGGCTTTTAAACCAATAACTTTAATCTTACAATTTCATTCGGGAACATAAGGAATAAGAGAAAGAAGAGAAGAAAGAAGATCTGTCAGATGTTACACCCTACGCTTTCTTCTTGTTCTGATATTGAATATACTTGTCAAACATATAATTCAACAATTTCTCATATGTTTTAACAACAGCCTCTTTCTCGGTCTTGAACTGCAGCAATCCTTTGGACAGAATGTCAATGCTTACTTCCACTTCCTTCAAACTAGGCCCGAACTCTTTAATGTCCGATTGAAGTGTTATCACTTGTTGATTGAATTCAACGTGAAAGTCTTAACAACTTCATCAATCCTCTTCTGAATCATCAGAAGCAACCCTTCAAGAGAAGCAGGCACCTTGTTTGGAATAGCTCTTTTGCAGGAAGAAACATCCCCAACTACTTCCTCCTCGGTGAAAGCAACTATATTGCCCGACAATGATAATATCCTATCCTCGAGCAACTGCATTCTTTTCAGCATAAGCTTGAGAATTTCCATGTGGAAAGAAACTGCAAACTCAAGTTGCTTGCCCTTTTCAATCAGTCCATCAGGCACAAGTTGCTCCGCAATCAAAACCTCCTCCGACAACTTATTTATTTTAACCAAAATGTCCAAGTTACCTTCAGCCACTGCATTCTCATCCACTATGCCTGTCATCAGTTGCTTCAGCTGAGATAATGCATCTTTCATAACTTCCAGACTAGTTGGTACCTCTTTGAGCTGTTTTGAAGCTTGGTGAATGATTTGGCTTTTCCATTCATTGATAGTCGTGACTTGATTACCTGCATCCTCCACCTCCTCGATCAGATGGTTGCTCACCTGCTCATGTGCTAAAACTGGTTGAGAGGAAGGTTTGGCAACCTTAGCAATGATTTCACACAACTGGGAAACCTGCTCTTGAAGTTTGATTTTCTCTACCTTCTCTTTGTCCAGCTTGAGGAATAAAGCGTTTATTAGTGTCTGTGTATCTTGCTTTAATCCTTCCGTGGTAGTCTGACCTAGTGGCACTTTGGTTACTGAGATATCTGCCGCCGTGAGTTCTCCCTTCTGTTTTCCCTCTGTTGGAACTGTCAACTCGGCGAACTTCTGCCTTGATTCTTCAATAATCAACCTTGAAGTTACCTTGGCAACTTTAGGTCTTCTATCCTTTCCGCCCAAACTCAGGAGTAGTTGTAAGTCATGCTCTTCTAGGTTGATCTCCTCTCTGGCTTCTGGAACTATCTGCAAAGCCAACCATGATGAAAAATTGCTTCTCGGGGAATGAGAAGTCACTGAGTGTACCACCTTCTCATGTTCAGACTCTTTGCTACATCCGAATTTGCCACAGTGTTGTGGTTGCCATCCTCTGAATTGTCCAAAGACAATACTTTTTCAAACTTGCCATTTGAGCTTTCAACTTCTGCGTAGGGGAGGTGAAGATCTAAGTGGCTGAGGAGCAAATACAAATGATGTTGGATTCAACGGAGGAACCACAACATCTGCCTGGGGTTGGGGGTTGCAAAGTGCTATGAGTTGACATAGGAGAAGCTTCGTTTGAAAGTGGTACTAGCACGATAGTTATAGAATTGGTTTTCTCCAATATCTGAGACTTCTTGTATACTTTAAGCTTCTTTAGCCTCCTACTACTTTCACCTTCATGCTTTCTTTTCTTTGGAGTCTCCTACAATAAAGTTACCTGTGATTTGATTCATCAAAGCTTCGTCCAGGCAATACCCCTTTGTCAACAACCAGTTTGAGGTGTTAAGAAACTGCGGAAGACCTTTCCTCAATTGTCTGACCCACTTATGCTTTCCTGAAGAGTAGTTCTATCTCCTCCCATCTGATGGTATGTGTCAAGTATCACATGTCCATCATCTGTGAGATTTGCAGGTATCCGTGCTAAACCATAATCAGATACTTGTTGCGCTGATAACCTGCTGAAATCTTTCTTCCTGACTTCATACTCGCTTCTGCACTTCATCCAAAAGTCTTCTAATGAAGGTACATGTGCATACTCTTGGGAGATTGTCTTCCTTGCTATCCCATATGGATCATAGTTCAATCGTGCTGGGAAGAACTCATGCTCATATCCGAGAAAACATTTTGGCTTCGATTCCCCTTGCCTTATGGATGCTCTGGCAGCTGTAATAACCCACCGTGACCAGAAAGCAACCTGTAGGTTTGTGCCACTTTGATTGTAAGTCATGCATTTCCATGAGCTGCCTGCACAACTCCATGATGACCCATTTGTCGCTTGGATACCTCGGCAACTTGACTGGTTCTCCTGAAAAGCCACTGACCCTGAGATACGTGAAGTCTGCAAACTGGATGAAGATGCAACCATATTGGGATACAACTTCCCAAGCTTCTTTGCTCACTTCTGTTGGTCTTTAGATCACTATTCAATTTGCAGATGAATTCGTAGAAGAACCCATCGTTGACCACCTGTAATCTTTGTTGCACTCAGAACTGTCAACTATGGGAAGCACTCAAAAATAGGATCTTTCGACAAAACTCCTCGTCTATCCAATTTGGAAAATATACCCTGCGAGGTTGTTGCATATACCAGGTATGAAGTCATTTTGAAGCTGAATGTCCGCCTCACACTTCGGAGCTGCTCGTCGATGTTGTCATTGATGATCTCTCGCCCAATTGATGATCGAATCAGCTCTATTGATCTCAATGGTTCTCACAAAAGCATACATCCATGAGCGAGAAGTTATGAGTATTAGCTTCTCCATTTAACCTGCAAAGCAATTTAGTAATATCATCAACTTCCTGCACCAAATTGTATCGTGGAAGAGTCCTCGGGAACTTTGATGGAGACTTGGGCTTCTTCATATATCTGTTATTCATTATGCCCACGCAATCTGCTTTGTGTTTCTCCCATCTATTGTCAACATCCAAAGCATGCTAATTGCAATCACCACAGTCGTGTCGGAATCTTTAGACAATAATTAATAAATTGTGCATCTAGCCTGATTATTGTCTTTCCCGCATGATCCCGAATTGTTCTGGAAAGAGGATGATATGACCTTGCACACTCCATAACAAATTTAGGCAACTGAGTTGTGGTGGAAATGCTGAAGCTTGAATAATTCTGTTGCTTTTAATTGCCCGCATGAGAGAGGTCCTTCCGGCTCTAGATCTGTCAATTAAATCGGAGATGGGCTCAGGGCCTATGTCTGTATCATTGATGTCAGCAAATCTGGAAGTTATGCATGATTCATTGATCCTTCTCTTTCATCATGCTTCATTTGGTATGGAACAATCTTTGTCTGGGCTCTTTTTCTTTTAATTCTGCCGGAATCCCTTGTAATTGGCTCAATTTGTGCAGATCTGGCAATTTCTTCTGATTCGGAAGAGATATTCAATGTATCTGACATTGATTTGAACTTCCTTTCACTAATATGAGCACCTGTGATGAATACCTGTAATTAATTCAGACAAAGATGGAGTCCATGGCATGAATACTTGATTTTTATCACCAAAATCTGCATATAAAGTCTGCTGCCCTAAAATTTGAGGTTTTGTTTGCATGTAAAGTAAGCAAAAATATTATTTAATTCACCTGGGCACATATACCAACATGTAGATGCTCAGAATGACAAAAATTAGGCTATCCTAACCCTAGGCGCCAAAACTGGAAGCTTCTCGACAATGGAAAATAAACTTTAATGCAAAATCCTCCTTTTGGCGCCAAAACCTGTCTGGGCTGCAAACTTCATCAAAAAGAATTAATTGTCCCTCTCTTATGGCGTCCCATGCTTATATAACCTCCAACATGTTATTTTTAATAATTGTCTCTTCCTATTTCGACAATTTAATTAATTAATAGCCATGTCTATTCATCCAATTTGGGCGCCCAATTATGCATGTTGTTGGTTGCTTTTTAATAAATTTATTTTATTTATTTTTAGCATGCATCCTTCAGTTCTCTTTAGCTTGTCCTTTTGCATTGACTTTCCTTCCATACATGGCACCAAAATTAGATTAAAAAAGCCATTAATAAATAACATTAAATGCATTGTTTAATGCCAAGGTGGGTCACACTTTTTGGCAGGGGTAGATGCTAAAAATAAGAAGTCAACTTGATGGGAATTTCCACCCTGCACTGCAGCTCCAAAAATCCCTCTTCCACTTAAGTGATTTGACTTTCATAATGAGAATTTTTACCCTGCAAGGCAAGTAAGAAATTCCCGCATGCCTACCATTGCCAAAATTCCCATTGCAACTTAGATCTATTTATTCCAAAAAGTGTGACTTGCCTAGGAGAGGCTTTTTCTGCTTGACTTCATCTTTTTTGGTCAGAAGTTTGCCTTCCAAGGCTGATTCTTTCGATGTTGAGGTCATAAATGATCTCTAGATGTTCCTGGCAATTAAACAGACTATACAAAACAAAGACCGGATCGAGGGGAATTCAACAGACAGACTACGGAGAAAACCGAAAACAAATGCAAAAGAAATAAATAAAAATGAAAAATATTGTCAAAAGTAGCGCATAATGCTCTGAATTCATTCCTGGTGAAAATCCTATTGAGATGTGTGAATATTGGCATGCAAAATTTCAACAGGATTCAACCGAGCACAATTTACTTCAAACGGGATTTATTTATTTAATAAATAATTAAATAAAAATTCCCGTAGACAAAACTTGGCGGAGGGATAAAATGAGTTTCAACATCTAGGTATTTGTCAAAATTGGCTCATATGATTCACTGGGAATATCTTAACGTAATAGAGACATCTTCTGGCAATAAAAACACGAAAAGACCCATTATTTTAAAAAGAATGAATTTTTTAAATGGGTAGTCCTAGATTTTAGGGTGAAATCTGGGGACACCACGATGTGTTTTCAAAAGCTTGTTGGTCTTCTAACAATCCACCTAAAGCGTAACTTAATGTCATTCTAGTCTGTTTTTAATCACCAAGATCACCATAAAGGTCACAAGCAAGAGCATACGCAGAGTCAAGATGTTAAGAAAAAATATTTTGCCTTTACATAAATGATAAAATGACAATATTTACTAATTATTAATTTTCTAAACCAAAACTTGATGTCATCCTAATCTATTTTTTATCACCAAGATCACCATAAAGGCACGAGGTGAGAGCATACACAAAGTTAGGATGTTAAAAAAATTGCCTTTACATAAATGATAAAATGACAATAAGGTTACAAGAAGAGTCTAGGATGTTTAAAATTACACATCATTCATCATTTTTAAATTTTAAAAAAATATACAACGGAAAACGATTTTTAAATTTTTTAAACATAATGATAAATATTAAAAATTTAAAATCTAAGATTCTAAAATAAAGATCATTTACACATCATTCATGATCATGATTACATGTAATGATGTAACATAAATAATAATAGTAAAATATGAAATGTAATAAATCAAAAAACATAAAAAAATAAAAGGTTGAATTAAATAAATAATACCTGTAAACAACAAGGGCAGCAAGTAACAAACAATGGTTGCCTCCAAACATAGATCCTCCTTGCAATGAAACTCAAACAATGGTTGTCTCTAAACAAACTTGACCTCCTTGCAAGCAATGGCAACCTCCAATCTCATCCTCCTTGTAATAGCTGCCTCCAAACAAATCCTCCTTCCAATGGTTGCCTCCTCAATTCCTCTTTGGCTCTTTACTCTTACACTTGCAAAAGCAAAGATGAATTGTTTGTGTTTTTGGTAATGCTTGAGTGCCTTTTTATAGCTTTTAGAGGAGTTTAGGGTTTATTTTTATTCATTTATGAGTTTAGGGTTTGTTTTTTAATGCATTGATTGAGTCAAAAAAATATTTTTAAGCAAGGGCAATGCTAAAAAACTTGAGTACGTACCCAAGACATATTTGTATCTTACCCTGGATGTATTTGTACCGGAATGCACGTATAAGGGGGTTCACAGGGGTGGGGGACGTACCCATGCTTCATAGTCCTATAATATCCTTTCTCACATATTCAAAGTGTGGTGGAAACAAGATTGCTAGTTACCTCAAGAACAAGGGAGTAGAATTAATCTCTTCAAGGGATTAGTGTTAGAACTTACTAGGATAGTTGTCGAACCTTCATTATTATTTACCTCATCTTTAGCAAATCATGATTCGAATACTAATAGTAGTGCATATCTTTACACATACTTGAAACAACATTGGTTATTTGAGGCCAAGAAATTACACTTTGTATATCACATTCATGTCACTTTAAGTTCACATGCTTCGACAAGGAGGCAATGGGATTAGTATGGTGGCTTAGTTTCATGTATTCTCCATATGGAACCATCAATAATATGGTATAAAATCATGTCATCTAATTTGTAGTGGAAACATCGAAGGGAAGTTGTTTGGTACCTTGTCATTACTTACTGTTTCGGTTTGAGGTTCAATGGAGTTATTGCAGAGGTCTAAAATCTGTTCTGCTCTTAGGACATAAGGGTTTGTAATTTGAATTTCTCTAATAGGTTTAAAGAAAACTTCAGGCATTTGGGCCTTAATTTTGTATCTCTACTCTAAGCAAGGGTTACGCGTATTTTTGTATGGAATCACAAAGAAATATGAGATAAACTTGCGTCATTTCCTTTGTAGTGGAAATGTTGACGAACAGTAGTTTATTACTGTTCCAGTTTGAGGCCCAATGGAGCTATTGCAGGTCTAGTATCTATTCTTCTTGCTCTTGGGGCCTAAGAGTTTTGTCGTTTAAATTTATTTAATGGGCTTCAGGAATTTGGGCCTTAATTTTGAGTCTCTACTATATGTAGTGGTCATTTAGTACATTGATTTTCAGCTTTATTTCCTCCTACAACATCTGTGGCAAGTGATGAAAATGTGAAGGGTTCCAAAGAGAAGGAATGTAGCTTGTCATACAAAGCAAAGAGTTGAATACGGTATAAGGTTGCACCAAGGAAAAGTATTGGGGTTTACTTAGCTAGAAGAGAGGTAATCTACATGACTAAAGGCCAAAGCTATCGTTAAAGGCCTTTGTCTACAATCTAGGAGAAAAATAAATGTGCTCAACTCCTCTATTGGGGCTAGCGGGATCGATCCTAAAATCACAAAGCAATGGGCGATCAAGACAGAGACACGTGAAATACAAACCCCTATCCCATCTATTGAGAACATGGAGATAGATTTTTGGAATATTTGTCCACGAGGTTCAGGAACTCTATAATAAAGAAGTGTACACAAAATGAGATTTATGTTAAGCTGAAAAGGGATGAGAACAATGGGATGGGTTTAACCACAACTTATCCCATGGTCTGGCAACACCTGTTGTATCCAGCACAATGTCCATACCTTGGATTAGAGCATTGTCACTGAAATGCTGGTTGCAAGGAGCAGTTCATCCTTTCTCATTCACTCTATAGTTAAAAATTTGATACATATTATGATGTCTCATTATACCATTGTCTCTACTACTCTGTAAGAAGTGCAGGCTAATTTGATCCTCCCTCACAAGGTACTCAGAAAGGACTTGGAGCAGGTTAGGATAAATCCACCTGAGGAGTAGCAAGAAAGAGCTAGATAAGATATCATCCCCTACCCGACCTATTGGGATTGGGAACTTGGAGATAGATTTTGTTGGAACATTTGTCAAAGTGGTTTAGGAACCCTACAATAAGGAAGTGTGTGGCAAAGGAAATTCATGCTAGGCTGAAAATGGATGAGAAGAATGAGATGGATTTAGCAACAACTTATCCCAGATTCTAGAAATACTCGTATCCAACGCAATGTCCATGCCTTGTCTAAGGTTGCATTTACTAAAATGCTGGTGGCAAGGAGCATTTCATCCTTTCTCATCCACTCTATATTTAAAAATTTGGGGCATATTATAAGTTTTCAATTAAACCAGTCTCTTTACTTCTCTGAAAGAGTTGTAAACTAGTTTGATTATCCTTGACAAGATAATCAAAAAGTACTTGTGGCAAATTGGATAAATCTTCCCGAGGAATTATAGACAAAATTTCTTTGGGTGTAATGCTAAGCAAGCAAATGGAGCTTCTTTCTTTCTTGTAACAATCACATTTAGTTTCTATTATTGAAGCAATCTTCTTACATTTGTAGGTTTGCTTTTGTTGCTTCATATATATTATATAGTCTTTTCGTAGCCAAATATTCTAACAATACTTTAACATCCTTGTTTAGACATTAGTGTAGCAAAATTCCTTAAATATTTGTACTTTGTTTCTGTTCGAGAGATATCCTAATTAGATTTGTTTGGCCCTGAATCTATTCAGTTGTCCTTAACCCATCCTTCGCATGTCCAATGGTCATAATTTCAAATGGGTAACTTGTCTTAGTCAGCCTTAGCAGGATTTTAGGGTCGGTTGAGCAGGAAAACTAACAAAAGATTTTCTATTTAAACAAAGGCACCCTAAGCCATTCAAATCATTTGGACATCACCTCACACCTTGGAAATCATAAATAAAAGCATATTCTTCCTAAATCTTCCACGAGCAGTGCCACATCAGCCAAGAGCAGAATTTTGAAGCATCCAAGGTCTCAAAGTGCATGTTCTCAAGTGCCCAAGTCAAATCAAGGGTTTCATTTTAAGTGCATTTATTTTATATTGTTAGTTGCATCCCATCATAGGCTTGGAGAGAACTACATGGGTTTAAGCCCTCTTGGAGTATTGGTATGTAAGCAACACTCGGCCATTGTGGGATGGTTGGGACCATTCCAACCCAAAATGCTAACCCCCTTTAAGGTCTCTTATCTTCGAAGCAAGCAAAGCTAGGGTTTGGACAAGAAGAAGGCATTACAGCTCACTCGCAGATCATAGCAGCATTCCAGGTCCACAAAACAGAAGAACAAACCCAGCGAACCTGCACAAACAAAGAAAGCTTCATCCACCAAACACATTCATAGCCCCAAACACATTCAGTCCCAGTACAGACAATTTCAGACCCGAACATCTCTCATATTCGAACTTGTCTAGAGCACAATTCCAAATAGTGGCTTCTCCTAAGCGCCTTTGACGATTATGTTTCTAGCTTCTGTCCAACATCTGAGCACACTGTTTCATCTTCTACAAGCCTAACTTCATGAGTTCATTCCATTTCCATGCCCTAATCAATGTTTTATTACTCTTAGAGTGATCAAATGATTCTAGACATTCAGTTTCACATAAATCAAGTTGTATTAGGACTGCCACTTGTTAGGATCGGATTTATTACATTCAGTTTTAGTTTGATTATGTTTTGGTGTGATTTTATTAAAACACAATTATATTCGGTTTGGGATCTGTCCTACTATGATACCAGTTGCAATGAATCAAGTTATTTATTTTAATACATGCAAATTTAAAATTAATGATAATGAATGATGTCCATAATACATAAGCACAGCTCCACAAATTTAAAATGCTACAAGAATGGCTTCAAATTATTATTAACCTATTCAAGATGATTGGGGTGCAGTTCGATATCCAATATCAAATATCTTACCATGATCCTTCAATTCAATAATGTCTTTATAAACATATTTGATTGGCACGTTTCCCTGGCTAAGTGGGTATGTGGGAGTACATTTCAAGACGCAAAATAAATTAGAATACCCCACTTGACACCCTAAACTGAATCTCAATTATAATGGAGCAGCCAAAGGTAACTAAAGACCAGCCAAGTGTAATGGTATCTTCAATGATTTTTAAGGTAGACCAAAGATTATGATCAATCTAGACCTTGGTGAAACAACATATAATTGAGAGGTGCCAATGGCTTTTGCCCATGGTATACATTCGGCAATATCTAACTCTTGGTTAGATATTCGATGTTAAAGAGGAATCTAAGTTTGTGATTGATATAGTAAAACAAAAAGTTGTCAAAAATTGAGATTTGACTAAATTTTGTGCGGGGTCATTTTCATCTATAACTCCTTCCACAATATCCTTCTTACATATCTAAAGAAATGGAAATGAAATTACCAACTCGCTAACAAGGCAGCAGTAGAATTAGTCTCTTGAATGGAATAGTGTTAAAACTTAATGCTATATTGTGGACCCTTCAGAATTAATTACTCATCTTTACCAAATCATGATTGGAATAATAATGGCAGTGAAGACATTTAACCATACCTGGAACGATGTTAACTATTTAAGGCTGAATTTAATTACACTTCGTATTTTGCATTCATGTGACTCTGAATGCACATGCTTCAACAAGGAAGCAATGGGACTAATGTGTTGGCTTAGTTTCATGCAATCTCCGAATGAAATAATGAATGGATATGAGATAAAATCACATCATTTCAGAGTGTTTGTGGTTGAAGTTACAAAGGAAAGTTGTCTATTAGCTTGGTATTGATGGTACTAATAAGCTTTTGTGGAGTTATTGCAGATCTAGTATCTATGTTTTGAAGCTCTGCTCTTCTTTCTCTTGAGGCCTTAATGGTTTGTAATTTGAATTTTTGATTCAGTAGGGCTTGAGTATTTGGGTCCTAATTTTCTCTTTCTAATTTGTCTCTTTTCTATGTGATTTGTTAGTATTTCAATGTTCAGTTGTCTTTCCTCCCACAACAGCCATGGCAAGTGATAACAATAAGATAGGATTTCAAGAAGAGGAATGAAACTTGTTTTATGAAGTCAAGGGTTAAAGATGGTATAAATCTCCGAGAAAAGGTGTGAATGTTGTTTGGTATGTCAATCTTTAGTTGTCTTTCCTCCAACAACCATTGCAAATGATAACGATAAGATGGGTTCTTGAGAAAAGGAATGACATTTGTTTTATAAAGTCGAGGGTTGAAGATGGTATAAGTTTATCCTAAGGAAAGGTATCAGGGCTTATACGGTAAGAAAAGAGGCCAATGAGCCACTAAAGGTAGAGCTTGAGGCATTCATCTCCAATCTAGGACAAAATAAAATGTAATTGAGTCCTACATTGTCGATGAAGGGGTGGAGTCTGAAATTGCAAAAGCAGCAGTGGTCAAGAAAGGAAAAGAGGCACCTAACCAATCTACTTAGAACTTGGAGATAGATTTCTTGGAATATTTGTCAAAGAGATTAGGAACCTTGCAAAAAAATTATATGTAAGCAATTGGAAAAGATTATTTGCATTAGGCTCAAAATGGATGAGGAGAATGAGATGGGTCATAAGGGTCCATCTTTTCTCATTCACTGCAGAGTTAAGCGCTCTCTCTCTCACCCCCACCTCGTCCTCTCCTCCCTCCCTCTCCCTCTTCTACTCCCACTCATAGTATCAAGGTTGCCACAACACATGTACCAAGTACTAGTATAGGGATGCTATTTTTCAAAAATATCGGTAGGTTGGTATTGAGAGGCCGAAACAATGTTTTTCTAAATATAAATACACAAATTCGAAAAAAAAAAATTATCGGCATATAATACGTAAACAACTTTAAAAAGACATAGAATGCATAAATTTATTATTATGAAGTGCGCAAATGAGATTAGGGCATAGGAGTTAGTGGATTACATTTAGGTAGTATGGGTAGAGACTACTTTGTCCTTTTAAAACAAAACACGATTTTTAATAGGAGAGTATCTTGCAAGTCAAGAGACCACAAGGAGACACAAGATGAAGTATTATGGTATGGAAAGACGTCTCTGGACTCATGTCCAATATTGGGGATGTGGACACATTCTTTGGAGATGCATCTCAAAATTAATTGTAATGTGTGTGTGTAAATGTAATGTGTGTGTATGTATATGGTATGTATCATAGTTCACATACTTGTGTAATCGGCAAATATTCGGCAAACCCAAAAAAATTGACTTGGCAAAAACTTGGCATGACTCGATGAATATTTGAGAACTTGAAAAAGTATCAAATGAGTCTATAAAATGTTGGAGAAGTGTTTCTTTATTAGATTTGAATACAAATACAATACAAAATCACATCATCATGCAAATACAACAACCGGCTGATAAGTGTTATGCATTGGATGCTATAAATAGTAAGGAATAAATTGTCAAAACTGAAACAAGTGCAAGGCAGCTAGCAATCGGGAAATGATAAGTGATTACAAGGATCCATTATGTTATTTCTTGCAACTTGGAAGAAATAGCATAACTATGGGACTCATGCTTCTTCAAGAGTACCAAACGGGACATGAAAAAGAATTGGAAGCGTACTCTTGTAATATCCCCTTTCTAATCGAAGACCACTGTGCATATTTTGTCTACCCGACGGCTAAGGGAAGATCCTAAGGGTGACTTAAGTCAATTGTAAGTTATTATAAAGTGCCATTAATAAAAGAAAAAAATATATAGAGCACTTATAATAATTTATATGACTTAATAATTATTAAATCTAGGATGGAAAAGGCCCAAATATAATTTGTTATCCATCCTAGGTGAAATGGCGACTTGCCTTAGGGGAAATGGGAACTTAGAAAGGATAAAAGCCCATTTCATTGTGTATTCCCTCTAGGAAAAATGCAACCAGCTTTGGGAGGGAAAAATAAGTATTAAATATCTTTTGTATTCTCCCTAAGGGAAATGGCGACTTGTCCTAGGAAGGGAAATGGAGGGTGGAAAATGCATAGAGAAATTCAATGAATGTTGATTGGATGTTTAAGAGGTTGTTTTTGGGTCTCTTCTTTCTTTGTAAGGAGAAGTCGACTTGCTTAAGCATTCATACTATGATCATTCTTATCATTTATGATTTGCATTTGAAGCCTTGAGCTTTTGCAAAAATATTCTAAGGACAAAAACCCTTATTATTTTTCCTCTAGAGGAAGAAAACCCTCTTAGAGCAATTGGGGAATTTCTACACAAGATTTTCCATAGAGCTTGCAAAGATTTCCAGTTATTTTCAACAGTGTTTATTGAAGATTTGCAGCTGAGCTTCGTAAAAAGATTGCAGCAGTGAAGTTTTATTTTTCTAAGGTTGAGCGACCCACTTTTTGGTCATTCTAAGTTGTTTCAGAGGTATTCCAAACCTGATTTGTATTGTCACATTTCAAGCTAATGTTATGAATCAAATATAATCAGTTTTCATCAATCTTAGAGGGTTATAAGTGTTATTTTCAGTTAGATTTAATTGCAAGTTTTTCTGCAGAATATTTTGGTTTATTTTACCTCTAAAAATCAGATTTTTATCCATGAATGAACTGGTAAAAATAGCAGATCAGTTTAGAGTTAAAATCTACACATTTGGTTTCTAATTCGTATGGGTATCTTCAATGAACCTAGTCACCATTTATGGTAGTTGCTTGCAGCAGTTCAACAGGGTCTTTGTATGGTTACATACATCATTTGAGGGTCTGATCTGGGTTAATAAAAGCTGCATATTGTCTGGGAGAAATAAGATTACCAAATATTACTTGTTTGGTATAAGTTTTATGTAAAATCCCAGTCACATTTTCTAAGGAATATATCATATCTGTTCTGTATCTTAAATCTGCATGTTGTTTTCAGATTTTGGTCTTGAAAATTATCTATTTCAATTGAATGGAACAGAATTAAGCAATAGGACTGGTCTATGTGGATTTCCCAATAGACCCTAGATCGCTTTTTTGTTAAGATAAAATACAAATCAACATGATAAAAATCTAATTGCATGATTTAAGTTTGTCTTTGGTTGTGGGATTGGCCTATAATCCAACTTGGGTCAAATTGTCCATTTGGGAACATTACAATGGTATCGAGCCGACTTTTCTCCAACCTGTTGGGTAGGGAAAGGTAGAATATGGCAGATTGGAAAGATCTCAATGTGGGTTTTATGAAGAAAATGTTCATCAACATGGTGAAACAACAGGAAGCCACTAACCTTTATTTGAGCCAGCTCACTCAGAATTTGAATCAAAGCAAAGTTGGGGACAATAAGGAAAAATGTGAGAACAGTGATAAAGGGCAGCCAATAGAGGTGATTAATGAGGATTCTTGTTGGAGGAAATACCAATATTTGAGTAAGAGTTTCAGAGATAATATGTCATTTCAGATTATTGCATGATGAAGATTGGTAGCAAGCCCAAGAGAGATCATCATATGCTAGTACCTGAATTGCAAAAGAACTCATTTGAAGAACCAATAAAAGTTCAAAGCATGATTAAGAAAAGGGGCAGCAATTAGTAGGCGAGAAGGTAAGGCAAATGAATGGGAAATAGAAACAAGGAATGAGTTAAGGAGAAAAAAATTATGCTTTGATTGTAAGGACCCATGGACACCCAACCATCGTTGCAAAGGTAAGGGATCTATCCACTACATTGAGATAGTTTCAGATAATGAAGAAGAAGAAGCTTCTAGAGAGAAAGGTATGATTTCCATTGAGCAAAATAATTGCATTAGTGAGGAAGAAACATTGCTTGTTGAATGCCAAGTTAGAGAAATTATTTCAGCTCCAAAGGAACCAAATGTTGATAGTAGACAAGAGAAGAAATTCGTATATGCAAGCAAGGAGGATGTAATGGAAACTCTAAGAAAGTGTGAGGAATGGAATAGAAGAGCTAAGGCTGCTAGATTGATAGTCGCTCAAGCGAAACAACACTTACAAGAGTTCAAAGCAAAGACCTCTTCAATTAATGGAGAGCGAGGTATGAGGAATGATACTTCCTCAAGATATGGCAACTAGGAGCGTGAAAATCTCTTTCCAAAGAGGGCAGATTGCACATGATTGAAGATGGGGTGGAAGAAGGTATGTCATCTTGTTTATTGCAGCAATTGTCTCATAATGATACTTTGCCCATTGTTGACAAAAATGCCAAGGATTTGGTCCAACGAAGTCAAGTCATCATGAAGATAAAGAATGATGATACTCCAAGGTATGAAGTGAATGATAATATGTCTAATTTGTTGCTGCACATTCAGATTTATTTCCCTCATGAGAAGCATGACAAATTAGAGGACGAAGTTTACATTATGGAGTATGTTGAACCATTGGTCCATACTCATATTTATGAGCATCATGAGAGCTATATTTTGTGGCAAGATTTGCTTCATTTGACAGGTATAGGGGCCAGGCTTGCAGATCACTTCAGCATGTTTTGTCTATTGTGCATGGCACTTGGACAAAACAAATGTGGAATTGCTTGAGGGCAAACAATTTTGGGAAGGGAGGACTGTAATATCCCCTTCCCAATCGAAGACCCTTAGCCTATTTTGTCTACCCGACGGTTAAGGGGAGATCCTAAGAGTGACTTAAGTCAATTGTAAGTTATTATAAAATGTCATTAATAAAAGAAAAATATATGTAGAGCACTTATAATAATTTATATGACTCAATAATTATTAAATCTAGGATGGAAAAGGCCCAAATATAATTTGTTATCCATCCTAGGTGAAATGACGACTTGTTTTAGAAGGGGAAATGGGAACTTAGAAAGGATAAAATCCCATTTCATTGTGTATTCCCTCTAGGAAAAATGCAACCAGCTTTGGGATGGAAAAATAAATATTAAATATCTTTTGTATTCTCCCTAAGGGAAATGGTGACTTGTCCGAGGAAGGGAAATGGAGGGTGGAAAATGCATAGAGAAATTCAATGAATGTTGATTGGATGTTTAAGAGTTTGCCTTTGTGGTCTCTTCTTTCTTTATAAAAGGAGACGTCGACTGACTTAGGAATTCATGCTATGATCATTTTTATAATTTCTTATTTGCATTTGAAGCCTTTGAGCTTTTGCAAAAATATTCTAAGGACAAAAACCCTTAGTATTTTTCCTCTAGAGAACGAAAACCCTCTTAGAGCAATTGGGGAATTTCTACACAAGATTTTCCATAGAGCTTGCAAAGATTTCCAGTTATTTCCAGCAGTGTTTATTGAAGATTTGCAGCTGAGCTTGGTAAAAGGATTGCAACAGTGAAGTTCTATTTTTTCTAAGGTTGAGCAACCCACTTTTTGGTCATTCTAAGTTGTTTCGGAGGTATTCCAAACCTGATTTGTATTGTCACATTTCAAGCTGATGTTATGAATCAAATATAATCAGTTTTCATCAATCTTGGAGGGTTATAAGTGTTATTTTCAGTCAGCTTTAATTGCAGGTTTTTCTGAGGAATATTTCAGTTTATTTTACCTCTAAAAATCAGACTTTTATCCATGAATGGACTGGTAAAAATAGCAGATCAGTTTAGAGTTAAAATATACACATTTGGTTTCTGATTCGTATGGGTATCTTCAATGAACCTAGTCGCCATTTCTGGTAGTTGCTTGCAGCAGTCAAACAGGGTCTTTGTATGGTTACATACATCATTTGAAGGTCTGATCTGGGTTAATAAAATCTGCATATTGATATTGTTTGTTTGGTATAAGTTTTATGTAAAATCCCAGTCGCATTTTCTAAGGAATATATCAGATCTGTTCTGTATCTTAAATCTGCATGTTGTTTTCAGATTTTGGTCTTGAAAATTATCTATTTCAGTTGGAAGGAACAAAGTTAAGCAATAGGACTGGTCTATGTGGATTTCCCAATAGACCCTAGTCGCTTTTTGTTAAGATAAAATACAGATCAGCATGATAAAAATTGGTTTGCATGATTTAAGCTTGCCTTTGGTTGTGGGATTGGCCTATAATCCAACTTGGGTCAAAATTGTCCATTTGGGGACATTACAACTCTAGACCCAAAAGCATTATTTATACAAAAATAACAGTCGTTCAACAGCTACAAGCAAGGAAATGATACATGATCCCAGGAATCACATAATTATTACTGAGTTCGGCAGGCAGCAATGGCAACAGGCCAAGTGCAGCTTACAGAAAACAGCAGGGATATACATAACAATGTGAACTTAGGACATATACCCTTAAAGCACAAGTCATCAAAGAAGTAAAACCCACTTTATATTTTGACTGATGAAATAAATAAGAAAGATAATAAACAAATGATGTCATAAATCTGTCTAGTTTTCCCATTAACAAAATATGATATCACAACTTAGAAAAAGTCTTAACTTCGCCGTAGCATCAAACAACATCTCTTTTAAGGATACCATATGTAAAGTTGAAACGAAAATCCTATACCTCCAATCGCATGATACTGAAGAAATAAGATAAGATGTTTCTCATATTTTATGTCCTAAACCCAACTTATTCAGAGATGAATATAATGCTCTCAAAGAACTAAATAACAATCGCAACATTGTAATATTACAAGCTGATAAAGGTAATGCCACTGTCATTATGAATAAAAAGGAGTATGAAAATAAAATGTCTGACCACCTTACAACATCGAGCAAAAGAATCAATTCCATACCCATAGAAAACTTACTAACAGAAATAAACATATCATCAAGCACAAATTAATAAATACCTAAAGCCCCTTTATTCCCAAAATTTATGGCTAAACTAAAATTCATAAAGATATTATTCCTTTGTCCCATTTGAGTACAATTGAATACCCAACCTTTGGCCTTGCCAAATTCTTAACTAAAGCAACTGCAACTCCCAAAATAGTATTCCTCCATCATGCCTCAAAAGATTCTATTGATTTTGTCACTAAAATAAATAACCTTAAACTCAAAGATAATGATCTCCTTGTAAGAATATTTGCCATGAAAACTTGCAGGGGAATATTCGCCAATATTCGGTGAATATTCCCTGCGAGTTTTCATGGTGAATATTCGTTTAGGCAGGGTTTTGGCAAGTACTCGCCAACTATACTATGTATATTAGATTGCCATATTTATTAAGTGGGCATATGCCTTGGATTTGTTTTGTGACCCATGTTTGCAACCTTGGTCTAGGGGGTAGCTCTACTTCTATGACCAGCATCAATGGAAAAGTCAACTCTAAGGTCTGCAACAATACCATAACCAATTATTTACTTGATACGCCTATGTAACCCTGCTTCCATTGTAGCATCAACATTTTCATTGTAACATGACAGTGCAAGTGTTATATCTTCTTGGTTTGAACTCTATACCCTTCCCTTGTGGGGTAAAGCCCGAGGGCCAAGACCACCCATTACACCTTGATGAAGTTCAACTGTAACCACATAAGACAAAGGGTCACACAAGAAAGAGCAACCATTTCATCTTCCAAATGAGTTTCTTTGCCTTCTGATATGAAGATAAAGTTAGAGAGAAAAGACAGATAGCCATTCATCTCTTTCAAGACAATGTCATGCAAACACGTTCAAACTGATACAAATCTGTTACAGTTTTATATCTTGTTTTGTCTCATGAGTGAATGAATGTTTATTATTTCCTTTCAAGTATAACATATCTGAATTCGAGATGTCCACCAGATATCTCCTGGGACCTGGATCGATCGTATTCCTGGATAGATCTCTCCCTAGTAATTTCCCAAGTTGTCTCTAGTTATTATGTACAGATCTGTTGTGGAAGAAAACAGAAGTTCATAAAGAGCTGTTATGGCATCGAAGGATGTCTCTGTGCAGGCCAAAGAGCAGGGTCAGTTTTTCCTGGATAAAGTATGCTTATCTTAGACAAAGATCCCCTCATAAGGGTTTGAACTTGAGCTCTGCCACTTAAGATGTAGAAAGGCTTACTATTAGTCTCAGATCACTTCACAATCTGAGTGGAAAAAAAAGTCAAAGCAACAAGGAGCTCATCGGATGAGAAAGGAAGGTTGATGGCAAATATGCCGATGTTACTGAAATCTTCTACCGTTAGGAATCTCAAGTCATTTACCACACAGATTATAGAATACATGGCTCAACGGTTGTTTCAAGTTTCAAACTCTACCTACAAGCAGTCGACTTCGACCCATGCAAGATTTTGAATCCAAGTGATATGACAGACATCGGTAAGCTACTCATTAGCCTTCTTTGTTCCAAGTTCGATGCCTTGTCAATGCCTGTTAAAGGGTTTAGTGGTATTCACTATGGGCTCAGAGCTAAACATTATGTCTAAATCATGGACTTTATTAGATAGTTTCCAGACTGATTGTAGACCTTCCTCTTGGCCTTTTGTTTTTAATCCCCCAGAGGTTCGTTGGTGCACATTTCTCAGTATAGATATAATGGGCATTGGTCTTTGGCATTTTATGCCATTAGCAAAGGGTTGATGGATTCGCACATGACTACTTTATTTTTATCTCTACTACCTGATGTATTCTGCTCTGCTGCTTGTCTATTTTCATAATCAATATTAATATAAATTCATTTACCAATTAAAAACAATCATGAATCGGAAAACCATTTAACATATCCAAAATGGACTTTTGAAAATAATTATTGATCTTTTATTCCAATCATGCTATGCAAATTAAATGGGATTTGAAAATTCTAATAACCCACTGAAAGTTATTTCTCAAAATTGACACAAGTTTCCAACAATTCTGGTCAAATGTGTCCAAGCAGTAATACTCATCACAAACATTCAAAATTGCTATCATAAAACAATCGCAATTCTTATTGAACCTTACCAAAGATATGCCGGGGTCTTCTCCCTTGTAAGGGCATTTTCAATCTCCTGATCACCAGAATGATTACGAGCCCAATCCTGTGCAGAAAAGACACTAAAGTCAGAAACAAAATCCTTTAATTCTAAAATAATTCAGACGATAGGTCAGCCTTCACTTAAAGTAGCTCAGTTCTACCCGGACACGACCAATAAACATCTGTATCACAGATGAGCCTGCCTGAGCCGCAGCTGCTGCTTGAGGAAAGCTGCAAAGCAATATTCATTAAGGGTCACTCCGAGATAATGTGCACATATAAAGTCTGAGCTATGCACTCCAACCAAATAAAACCCTCATCGCCATGTAAATCTATTCCAGAATGTTATGACATATGTACTAGCAAATATTCCAATTGTTTCAAACAATTCAAATTCACAAGACCATAAGATCTTACGTGTAAGTGTCCCTTCTTGTATGAAACGCAAAATGATAACAATTGAAAATATTCTTGGAGTGACTTTTGCTTTCTCTACTAACCTAGATACCAATAGCTTACCAGTGGCCTCTCCAATATCTAAAATAATGTAATTGATCTCACAAGAATGGAACAAAAAAATGATGCAGAACAAAGCATATAACAAAATCAGCAATTTTTAATAACTGTGTTTTGTCAAGATACCAGAGTAGCAATCCAGGTGCTCCTTCTCCTATTTACTTCTTTTTCTTGCACAAGGAATTGAAAATTATACTTCCAAATTCAAGCTACAGAGATAACACCCACCACTCTCACTTTCAATTACCTGTACACAAATGTTACATGAGTTTGAATCCCTTCAGCTTCCAGCAGTCTTGATGCTTCAATTCCCTGCAAGGTATAAATCAGTTATCAAGGTATCATACATGTTGGAGTTTGCATAAACAGATCTGTTGCTTTATGACTCTAAAAGAAGAAAATAATCAAAACATCTTCATGTTGTAAAAATTTCCTGTTGAAGAAGTTGGAAGGAAAAGGAACCATACTTGCCAAGTTGCAGGTATTTTGAATAGTAGACGCTCTCGGGGTACTTCCACTTCTTTATACAATTTCAAAAGCTCGTGTACCTTTCAAAAAATTCAACAGAAAAAAATTAGGTATGATTTGAGTTCATAGATACAAAAATCAGTACAGATGGAAGTCAGCACAGGTCCACCCTTTGTTGGTCAGTTAAAATACTGATAGGAGATACACATAATGTCATCAATAACAGATTTTAGATTTTCCTATGTAGACAAAAGCCCGTGATATGTAGATTTATTCAACCATCACATCTGATAGAATGGTGCAAAGCATTATATTAGCAATATATTAAGACTTCACACCTTTTTCATTCAGCAGATAAATCAAAGGGTGCTCATTGGTAGAGGTAATGCAGAATAAAAGGCAGCAGGGTTCAAATATTTGGTCTGATGCTTTACCAACTTTCAAGCATAAAATGGAAAATGTACAGGAGACATTTAGGTCCTGACCTAGCCTGAACACCTACCTAGCATATGGGACCCTCTTGTGGAAACAAAGGAACTTCCTTATTTTACTTGTATGATCTTTAAATTTTGTAGCCCCTTAGGTTTCAACCTTGTGATTGCTAACAATTTATAGGTTAGTGCTCACATTAGTAAGATTTGCATGAGTAATATAGCTAAATATGTGTGAGAAAATATAATTGTGAGAATATTATATATGGAAGTGAGTTTCTAATAGTAAATACAATTCACGTAAGGATGTGTAAGAGAATTTAGGAGAGATAATAAAGGATAGATTGTAGGGATAAGAGATTTAGAGTGATTTGTTGGATTGTTTGTGATAAGGTTACACTCCCTGAATCAAGGAATTAATTTGCCTATAAATATGTAATGAGTTATTATTGAATAAATCAATGACGTAAAGTTTATCTTGAGTTATATTTTGAACCAGATTTATCATTTGGTGTCAGAGCAGATAAGTAAGAGCAAGTTGTTCTTCAATACGTCTTCTTAGTTTGTGAAGGGGCAACCCTCTATTGCCCTGAGCAATGACTGTGCTCAGATCATGTTAATACAGCCAACGCTACTGCAGTATTTGAATCTCTGTTGAGACGGTTTATGATACTAGATAATGTGTACTCTTATAAGTTCAGCAGATTCTGTAATAGTGCATTTCTTTTCTTTGGGTTGTCTCGGATCCATGTTCTCCGCTGAATTTTCAAACTGCAACGTGTTCATGCTTCCATGGTCAGAAACAGTGACTTTTTCAATCAGTTTGGATATTATTATAGGTAATGATTACTGTGCAGTCCGGCGTATGGCAAGTTTGCTATATTAGAGGTGTGTGATTTAGAGATCTGCAACCGTCTATTCAACTATTCTTTGCAAGGTATCATATCTTGCAGATCTATATGTCATTTGCTACCTTCATATTTCTAATACATCAATTGATTTCGCTTGCTTCACCACAACGTGCACCAACAATCTCTGTGCGACTAGCTGTATGCAAAATTCAGTATAATCGGTGCCTTTGTCAGTCATCTAGGTACATTTTTAGAACTTTCTTAGAATTCAAGAAAATTACGGCATCAGTAGCCTACACGCCTTCTATAATCTCAGCTCATGTATCTTCAATAACGTCGCCTCTTTGCAAATATATCTATATATGAGCCTCATGCATCGAATATGAGCCCTCTGTGTCCTTGCTCCGGTCAACCAAGGCTCACTCAGAGGCCATTGTCAACTCTTAGGCTCCATGTACTTGAGCTCGAAGAGACCCAGCTGCGTTTCAATATCGAATACCTCCACGGTTTATGAAGGCACGTTGATGTGGCAGTATGAACAGGTTTGAAATTTGAACAAATGCATCCTCGATCTGTACGCCTCATTCGTCAACCAGGTACAAGTCATTTGATGCAAGCCTAAGCACACTTCAATGTCAGTGATTGAATAAACCCAAATAGATAAAAGCCATTGGGTAGATATTTAGTATCCTAGTTGTTAAATCATTGGTTTTTAAAAACATAAATTTTAAGCAACACATAGCTACAAAATGTATCAAATGAGCCCATAAAATGTTGGAGAAGTGTTTTATTAGATTTGAATACAAATACAATACAAAATCGCATCATCATGCGAATACGACAACCGACTGATAAGTAATATGAATTTATGATGATTGACATTGAAAAATATCATCATAAATTTCATATCTATGCAAGTTACAATATACAATAAATTACATTTTCCTCTTCCCCAATCTAGAGAAAATTGGGGAGAGGGTCTCAGTGCCCTCGGCTCCACTAGTCCCCACACTCGGCTGCGTCTCCACGCTCCTCCTACAAGGCTGCAAACTGGCTCGATCATAGAACTAGATGGTGGTGTTGGTGGCTCCTCTGCTGCATGTTGGAGATCACCTCCAAAGATGTCATCCAATCCAATATCTCGAGAGGAGTCCGCTAGTGCTTCTCCCTCCATAGCCTCCCTCTCAAAAGAAGCAATCTCGTCCGCCGCGATGAATGTGAATGGTTTTCCTCTTCTTCGCCTACCCACTCACCGTATGGATCTATCTCATCCAAATCAATGAGCTCCTCGATGTGGCCTCAACTTTTTTTGTGCGAAGTCGAGATCAGATTGCACAAAACCAAGTCGTTGAGTCTTTTTGAGTCAACTTGTCGCGCTTCTTCGTGTGAATGGCCTCAAACAAACTCTAGATTCAGTTGCTTCACATCCAAAAGCGCTACAAGGTTGAGATAGAATTCTGAGGGCTAACTTTTGAAGATTTGGGGTATTCCCTCCCCAATCCTCCCACCAAGAACCTACAAACAAGATAATCAAAAATTTATAATTAATTAATAAAATCAAATATGTAACTAATAAGTAACTTGGTAAACATTCTAATTTTTATTACCTGGTGACTGTGTGGTTCTCCCTCGAATAGCTAGCACCGAAGAAAAGAGTCTCCCCTACCATGTTTGTAACTCTGCAGCTCTAAAATGACGAGGTCCCTCGTCTCAACATCCGGTATCATCCTCTCAATACATGTTGAAAGGCCCTCCATAACCTCTCCGTTCACATCTGTGAAGTTGTCAGAGTAGAAATACTTGGGGTTGAGGTAGTACCCCGCTGCATGAATAGGTTGGTGGAGTTGATTGTTCCACCTCCGATCAATAATCTCCCAAAAGGGACCATATCTGACGATATCCCCCTGTAATAGTTTTGGATAGACTCTTTGGCCCTATCCATGGCCTCATATATAAACCCCATGGGGTTTTGCTCCCCATCAACCAAACGCAAAACTCTCACCAACGGCTCTGACACCTACACAAATTAAAATGTAAGATTGCAAACTTACAATACATATTAGAAATGAAATAAAAAAGTGAAAAGTAGAACAATATATTTAATATTTATAATTTAACAAATTAAAATAAAGGAATGAAATATAAATCGAAGTTTGAAATTACCTTGATGATCTCTATAGCTCTCTTTGCAAAGATATCATCAAAACTATCTTCGCAACCCTCTCTCTCCATCAACTTTCTTTGAATATTGTGAGTCTAGCCATGTTTGACTCACAAACATTTGTTTCAAAGATGTCAACAAACTAGAAATACTTTGCAACGTCAAAAAGTTAGTTGAAACTCATGTGACACCGGCTCGAACAAGTTCTTTCCTTTGTGTGTACTCTCATCAAGCTCGTAACCCAAGGGTGATCAGTATATGTACTTCGTTATAGATCTTGCATCTTCTACAACCGGCCTCACCCAATCAATTTTGCCTATGTCCTCCAAAAGAAGGTCAATGCAATGAGCTGCACAAGGAGTCCAAAAGAGTGATGGATGTCTCTCCTGCAGTAGTCTCCCACCGCCACATATTGCTGTACAGCATCTGTTCTGTGACAACTTGCACAACATTCTGTACACCAACCTCTAATACAACTGTCTCTAACATAACACTCAAATTTTTGCATTTTTATTATGTTAGAGGCATCAATAGATTTTAAAAACACCATCTCACCGTTTGAAGTTGCTAAAAAATTAACAAGGGTGCGGTTCCTTCCATCCGTCCACCCATCTGAAAGAATGGTGCATCCGAATTTTTTCCATTGTTTTTGTGCTTTCTAAGATGGTAGTGGGCATCTGCAATCGCACCTCAAGTAATTTCCCGCTCAAATCTTTTGGAGAGGGTGCCTTGCACTTTCCCTACAATCAGCCTGCCAACGTTATTCACCAAGTACTCCCAAAGATGGGCTAGTTTTTTCGCCACATCAATGGTAGTGTCATTGTGAGTACCAAAAATTTGCACAAGCTTTATCCACTTCCTCGTGCATATCTTTGTTCCAGAATGTACCTTCCAATGAAGGTTGGCTCTGTGTGTGTTCCTCGCCACAAAAAAACTCCATATGCTAGTTTGCTTTGTCGAACTCGATGAAGATGTGCCTCTTCCGGCTCTTCTTCCTTCATGATGCGTGGACCACGAGTAGAGCCCACAATTGTTGCCGCATCATCGTCTAAATCCTCTTCCATTGCAGCCCCAGGTCTAATAGCTTGTGCTATGGCTGCCTTCAACCTTCCTTCTAGTTTTTTTTCTCCTCTAACTCGCAATGCCGACTGCTTTAATCTAATTGTCGCTGCTCTTCCGACACGTTGGGGCAAATCCGTAACATCTCGGCAAGGAATAGTTGAAAGGTGATATTTCAAACGATTGATGCCTCCATTCATTTTCTTGTTACTGAAAGTGCAAAAAATTTCGCCCGCACAAGTTCCACGTACAACATACTTCCATGCTATGGAACGGGCATTCGGAGGAACGGTCCCTGCTAGTGATTCAGATGCCGAACCTGATGCCGAGCCTGATGCCATTGTTAAGCTCTAATCTGCAACACAATGCACATTTAAAAAATTAGAAAACGTAAACTTAATTTAATTTTAAAAACAAAACGTGCCTGAATAACAAATTTGCGTAAATAAAAAAAATACATTACAAGCATTCAATTTTACATTACATGTATTTAGAATTACACAACGAATCGATTACAATACACATACATAAAATTTAACTAATTTACAATGAATTTGCGTTAATTAAAAAAAAAATACATACCTCTGGCTGCAAATGAGTATAAAAAAATTACAAGCATTCAATTTTACATTACATGTATTTAGAATTACACAACGAATCGATTACAATACACATACATAAAATTTAACTAATTTACAATGAATTTGCGTTAAAATAAAATAAAATTACATACCTCTTGGTCAAGTGCAAATGAGTATAAAAAATTACAAACATTCGATTTTACATTACATGTATTTAGAATCACAATAGGAATCTATAAAACCTAAATAATATACACAAAATTTGGAAAAACTTCAAAGAAATTAAAAAAAAAAACCTACCTCCAAATGCAAATCTCCAAATTCTCTCCTCGATAATTTTCAAAATCCACTCAACACAAGCAATGCAAGCTCAAATGGTTGTGTGAGTGACAATGAGGAGCAGAGGCCTTAAAAAGAGCCAAAACTACGTAAAAAAGATGTTTTTGCCTTTGAAACCGTCATGTTTCGCAGTTTTGCCTTTGCGTGGCGAAGTTTTGGCAAGGACTCAAAAGCCGAAGTTAACTTTGGGAATGCAGTACTCGCCAAAACTCGGCGAGCCCTTTTTTTCCCGGTTTAATAAGTAGTATTTCAGCGGTTTAACTGCTTTTACTCGCTTTTTTGGCAGTTTTAAAAGTGCAAGATTTTTCGAGAGTTTTCCATCTATGGGGCATCTTATTGTAAGCATGCTCATGAGCTGGAGTGTTAAAACGGAGGGAGGCGAAGTGGCAAGACATCCAAAGTTTGGAGATGTTTTTCCCATGGTAAGTAGCACAACACAAGAAGACTGATGGTTTTGATGTATGTGTGCTTTGACATCCATGTTTCTTCATTGAATTATGTTTCTTTCAATGTATGTTGCATTTGTTTTGATGCTTTTAGCCTGCGATTTGTAAATTACCTAATAAGGCAACTAATTGTAAAGCCAAATGGAACATGTATTACATGTAATCCAAAGAGGACGAATGTCTTTTTGTCACTCTTGTAGGACCCAAGATAAGAGCAATTTAGGAAAGCCATGACCTGTTAAAGCACCTAATCTACATTATGCAATGTACTTTCTTCACTTGTTGGGGATGTTGACAACAAAGAGGATTTTGAATAACATGTCTTCTTATAGTTTGCAGCCTTACCTTGTGGAAGGATCAAAAATGGATCATGAAGATCATCCCTGAAACATACTCGCAACTTAAAAATACTCAATTTTTTTTTAAAAACATAAATTTTAAGCAACACATAGCTACAAAATGTATCAAATGAGCCCATAAAATGTCGAGAAGTGTTGTTTTCTATTAGATTTGAATACAAATACAATACAAAATCGCATCATCATGCGAATACGACAACCGGTCGATAAGTAATATGAATTTATGATGATTGACATTGAAAAATATCATCATAAATTTCATATCTATGCAAGTTACAATATACAATAAATTACATTTTCCTCTTCCCCAATCTAGAGAAATATTGGGAGAGGGTCTAGTGCCTCTCGGCTCCACTAGTCCCCACACTGGGGCGCGCTCTCCACGCTCCTCCTAAGGCCGCGAACCGGCTCGATCATGGAACTAGATGGTGGTTGGTGGCTCCTCTGCCGCATGTTGAGATCACCTCCAAAGATGTCATCCATCCAATATCTCCTGATCCTAGTGCTTCTCCCTCCATAGCCTCCCTCTCAAAAGAAGCAATCTCGTCCACGTGAATGCAGGGTTTTCCTCTTTCTCGCCTAGCTCCACTCACCGTATGGATCTATCTCATCCAAATCAATGAGCTCCTCGATGTGGCCTCAACTTTTTTTTCAGGCGAAGCCGAGATCAGATTGCACAAAACCAAGTCGTTGAGTCTTTTTTTGAGTCAACTTGTTGCGCTTCTTCGTGTGAATGGCCTCAAACAAACTCCAGCCAATTGCGTTCACATCCGTAAGCGCTACAAGGTTGAGATAATTTCGAGGGCTAACTTTTGAAGATTTGGGGTATTCCTCTCCCAATCCTCCCACCAAGAACTACAAACACAAACAAGATAATCAAAAATTTATAATTAATTAATAAAATCAAATATGTAACTAATAAGTAACTTGGTAAACATTCTAATTTTTATTACTCGGTGATCGTGTGGTTCTCTCCTCGAATAGCTAAAGACCGAAGAAAGAGTCTCCCCTACCATGTTCAGAATCTCAGCAAGCTCTAAAATGACGAGGTCCCTCGCCTCAACATCCGGTATCATCCTCTCAATACATGTTGAAAGGCCCTCCATAACCTCTCCATTCACATCTCGTGAAGTCGTGCTGAGTAGAAATACTGGGGCCGAGGTAGTACCCTCCGCATGAATAGGTGGTGGAGTTGATTGCTCCACCTCCGATCAATAATCTCCCAAAAGGGACCATATCTCGACGATATCCCCCCCGTAATAGTTTTGATAGACTCTTTGGTCCTATCCATGGCCTCATATACAAACCCCATGGGGTTTTGCTCTCCCATCAACCAAACGCAAAACTCTCACCAACGGCTCGACACCTACACACAAATTAAAATGTAAGATCGCAAACTTACAAGTTACAATACATATTAGAAATGAAATAAAAAAGTGAAAAGTAGAACAATATATTTAATATTTATAATTTAACAAATTAAAATAAAGGAATGAAATATAAACAAGTTTGAAATTACCTCGATGATCTCTATAGCTCTCTTTCGCAAAGATATCATCAAAAACTATCTTCGCAACCCTCTCTCCATCACTTCTTTTCAATATGTGAGTCTAGCCATGCTTGACTCACAAACATTTGTTTCAAAGATGTCAACAAACTAGAAATACTTTGCAACGTCAAGAAGTTAGTTGCAAACCTTGTGACACCGGCTCGAACAAGTTCTTTCCCCTTTGTGTGTACTCTCATCAAGCTCGTAACCCAAGGGTGATCAGATATGTACTTCGTTATAGATCTCGCATCTTCTACAACCGGCCTCACCCAATCAATTTTGCCTATGTCCTCCAAAAGAAGGTCAATGCAATGAGCTGCACAAGGAGTCCAAAAGAGTGATGGATGTCTCTCCTGCAAGTAGTCTCCCAGCCGCCACATATGCTGCATTCATTCTGTGACAACTTGCACAACATTCTGTACACCAACCTCTAATACAACTGTCTCTAACATAACACTCAAATTTCTTGCATTTTTTATTATGTTAGAGGCATCAATAGATTTTAAAAACACCATCTCACCGTTTGAAGTTGCTAAAAAATTAACAAGGGTGCGGTTCCTTCCATCCGTCCACCCATCTGAAAGAATGGTGCATCCGAATTTTTCCATTGTTTTTTGTGCTCTTCTAAAGATGGTAGTGGCATCTCGCAATCGCACCTCAAGTAATTTCCCACTCAAATCTTTTCGAGAGGGTGCCTTGTACTCTTTCCCTACAATCACAACGCTGTCACCAAGTACTCCCAAGATGGGCTCTTTCGCCACATCAATGGCAGGTGTTGTAGTACCAAAAATTTGCACAAGCTTTATCCACTTCCTCGTGCATATCTTTGTTCCGTAATGCTGTACCTTCCAATGAAGGTTGGCTCCGTGTGTGTTCCTCGCACACAAAAACTCTCTGTATGCCTTTGCTCGAACTCGATGAAGATGTGCCTCTTCCGCTCTTCCTCTTCGTATGTGGACCACGAGTAGAGCCCACAATTGTTGCCGCATCATCCTCTAAATTCTCTTCCATCGCAGCCCTGTGTCTAATAGCCAGTGCTATGGCCGCCTTCACCTTGCCTTTCTAGTTTTTCTCCTCTAACTCGCCAACTCTCGCTTAATCTCTCGCTTTGCCTCTTCCGACACGTTGGGGCAAACCGTAACATCTCGGCAAACAATAGTTGAAAGGTGATATTTCAAACGATTGATGCCTCCATTCATTTTTTTGTTACAGAAAGTGCAAAAAATTTCGCCCGCACAAGTTCCACGTACAACATACTTCCATGCTATGGAACGGGCATTCAGAGGAACGGTCCCTGCTAGTGATCGTCGATGCCGAACCTGATGCCGAGCTCGATGCCATTGTTAAGCTCTAATCTGCAACACAATGCACATTTAAAAAATTAGAAAACGTAAACTTAATTTAATTTTAAAAACAAAACGTGCCTGAATAACAAATTTGCGTAAATAAAAAAAAATACATTACAAGCATTCAATTTTACATTACATGTATTTAGAATTACACAACGAATCGATTACAATACACATACATAAAATTTAACTAATTTACAATGAATTTGCGTTAAAAAAAAAAAATACATACCTCTGGCTGCAAATGAGTATAAAAAAATTACAAGCATTCGATTTTACATTACATGTATTTAGAATTACACAACGAATCGATTACAATACACATACATAAAATTTAACTAATTTACAATGAATTTGCGTTAAAAAAAATAAAATAAAATACATACCTCTGGCTGCAAATGAGTATAAAAAAATTACAAGCATTCGATTTTACATTACATGTATTTAGAATCACAATAGGAATCTATAAAACCTAAATAATATACACAAAATTTGGAAAAACTTCAAAGAATTAAAAAAAAAAAAAACCTACCTCCAAATGCAAATCTCCAAATTCTCTCCTCGAATTCGCTCCAAAATCCACTCAACACAAGCAATGCAAGCTCAAATGGTTGTGTGAGTGACAATGAGGGAGTAGAGGGCCTTAAAAAGAGCCAAAACCGTAAAAACAGTGTTTTTTGAAAACTGTTTCAAGCCGTGGTAAAGCAAAAGCCGCATGGCGAAGTTTGAATGTACGAACTCGCGAGTTTTGGAATGAGTACTCGCTAACCAAACTTCCTCGCGAGCCTTTTTTCATCCGTTTTGGCGAAGTTTTTGGCGGTTTAACCGCTTTTCAAGGTTTTTTGGCGAGTTTTTTAAAACCGCGGAGTTTTTGGCGAGTTTTCCATCTATGGTTAGTACTCACATGAATAAGATTTGTGTGAGTAATATAGTCTAGGTAAAACGGGGGTACGGTGCGGGTACGGGTACGGGGATCCGGTACGCTGGTACGGCAAATTTTTTGGGGGCCCGGGTACGGCACTTGGGTACGGCAGTACAATATACATATAAAATATTAAAAATATAGCCAAATAAGCAAAAATTCAGCCTTATACATGAATAGAGTAAACAAATTAATAATTAAGTGAAATAGCCAAATAATGTATTAATAATTCAATGCATTTTGTCATGATATTCATTGATTGAACTTCGAACAAGTACATTGTTCAAACTCCAAATGTTACAATGTCCAATTATTAACATAAATAATAACAAATCACATAACTGGACTGGAATTCTGGCTATTACCAGCTCCCTTCAAATCTGGCAGTTCAGATTCCTTTGGGGTTTCTCTTATTATTCCTGCATTAGTCTTACTTGCTAGTGGAGATGCTGCCACTGTGTTTTTTGATCCTACATTACCCAAACGCATCTCAACTGTTGCAGTTTCAGCCATTGTTTTAGGTACTTCTGTGAAGTTTTACCACAGTTGAATCATTTACCTAATCGCATCTATTGACCTTTATTGATCGGGAAAAAATAATTTTTTTTTAACAAAAGGTTAAAATAAAAAAAAAAAAAAATTAAAAAAATAAAAATTTTGTTGTTTTTACTGGTGGGTATGGCTGGAGTACGGCCAGGTAGGCCAGATGCTCGGTACTGCTGGCCGTACCCCGTAAGGCGTATCATACCATCGTCCCAAACACACATACCGGTATGAAGGATGATTGATACCCATACCATGACCTGCAGATGCGTTAGGCTACCTAGAATATAGTTAAATTAAAATATGTGTGTGAGAAAATATAATTGCGAGAATATCGCATACGTGAGTTACTAATACAATTCAGGTAGAGATGTATAAGAGATTTTAGGAGAGCGAATAGGAGATTGTGAGACAGAATAAAGGATAGATTGTAGGGATAAGAGATTTAGAGCGATTTGTGGAATTATTTGTGATAAGGCTTACACTCCCTGAATCAAGGAGTTTGTTTACCTAAAAATATGTAATGAGTGATGATTGAATAAATAAATGAAGTAAAGTTATCTTGAGTTATTCTGAGCCAAATTTATCAGTGACAAAGCTTGGGAATAATCTGACCTTGCCAATTGGCCTATACCAGGGACCTGGTAGATACAACAGCCTAATATACCCCATTCTTGAACCATTCAGCTTATCAAATGGATGTCTGTATTGAATGTTTCGGATGCTTCTACATTGCCATTCCTTAATCTACTAATACATTCCTCTGTCATTCTTATTGCGCTAATTTATTTGTTCCAAGTAATTATCTGCTTCTTTGCTTCAGAATTTAATCTTACAAGCTCCACAAAAATTCTTATGACAGTTTCAAAAGTTTCATTTGGTGACCATTACCAAGTATAAGAATGGTGTCACCAACGAGGTGGCCAGCCTTCTTTGTCATCATCCTTCTCAGATATAGCATTTTGGATACTCGGTGCACAGCCTATGATAGTGGGAAGGACTTGACTCCAAGGAAACTCAAATCTGTTTCCATTATTGATGCATAGCAGGAACCCACAGTGTAGAACCAGACACCTTTCCTTGACTAAAGTTTCCCATACGGATTGCATAAGTTCTCTCCGTTATGTTTTCAAATGGGTCCTCGCCAAATTTTGCTGAAGGAGACCCTCTTGTCCAACTACGATGAACATTTTGGCATACAAAATACCTTCAAAGATGTACATCATTACTATCATTGGCTTTCTATGTGAAAACAAGTTGAGGATTACATCCATCGGTGTTCCTTTCCAGTCAGTCTAAGCCTTCAATCAAAAGCTTAAATAATATCAAGCATTACTGCTGCCTTCTCAACGTTGGAAATCTATTTGCAAGGACTTCATTAGTAGTCTGAGAATCTGATTGACCAACACACTTCAATTGCATCTTTGTGGCTATATCTGTTAGTTCCCGAAAATGGCAATCTTTATATTGTGTAGGAAGACAATTGATGTTCCACACAGTACAAACTTGTTCTTCAAGCATGTCTGATGTAATTTCAGTATGTGACTCACTGTTATTTCAGATTATGACTCATGCTTCTCGAGTCACTTTTGGTGATCATTGTGGAAGCTTTTGGGTTGTCAGTTGTACTTCTCCACTTCATTTATCTGCAAACTAGTGGCCAGACTGAGGTTATTTATTACATCTTAGTCTATGTTCTCTGCATTTCTCATCAGTAAGGAATGCGGAAACCATCTACATGTCATTCAACATACCTACAACAGGGCTACCCATGCTTTGACATGGCATTCTCCTTTCAAAGTTTGTTGTGGTGTCTTCATTTGTGAAAAATTTGTCCAAGCTCCCATGAAAAATATTAGGATATTATCCAGCAAATTCAAGGCATTTCATGACCAATGATGAGTACATCATTCTTCCAAGTTGGTGATCATGTTTGGCTTCACTTGGATAAACACAGCTCTCACAACAAACATCACAAATTGAAACCAATCAAATACACTATTCTCCAAGTAGGCAAGCCTAACAACTTTTTCCTGGACCTTCCAGTTCAAATTGGTATCCATGATTTTGCCAACGTGAGTAAGCTCAAATTTAATGGGCCATCTCACTTGGAGGAGGATATTTCTCTGACCTATCATGAGGATATCATTCCCAATTTTCAATAACCATTGGCAAAGATCCTTTTCTCAATGTTCCAACTCACACCAATCGCAAAGGGAAAACCACTACTTACCTTGACATCCACAAAGGCGGTTTTTGGACGCATGCAAGGCAGTTCACAACAGTCAGATTTTGTCGAAGATTGCCTCGTCTCTTATAAAGGTCAGGGACAACTTGCTCTCAGCAGGAGGAAATGATGAGGACATCCATTATAGTTAGTATGTTAACCATAGTTATTCAGTTATAAATCAATAAAATCCATATACAAGTGGATTAGATATAGAAATTGAGGCATAAAAGCAGAAAATAAAATAAAAATTCTGATTTTTGCAGGAAATAACCAGCTAGGGCAGTGAACTGAATTTAATTGATATCTCACAAAATACTTGCCCAAAATGCATGAAATTTTAAAGAGAGCTTGCAACAATGATAATAAACACTAGAAAAATATTTTTGGAATTTTTTGATTAATATAAAACTGCCAGAAAATTTCAGAAAGCCCTAGATAGCTGGAAATCTTCAAAAATTCATATCTTTTCCAAATACAAGTGATAAAATTCTGAAAATCTGGAAATAACATCTACAAATAATGCAAATGAAAACCCAACCTCCAGATCTGGAAATGGCACTTCTAAAAACCCTCCAAAAATGCTGCAAAATCCCAAAGTGGGAGACGTCCCCCTTGGAAAGAGGCCAAAACCCTCAAAAATGTCTCCAAATGTGGCGCCAAAACCTGCTCTAATCGCTGCAATAAATCTGATCTGAAACCCTTGATTTTTCTCCACAAAAAGCCCAAAAATCCCAAAACCCTTCTCTGAAACTCTGAAATTAATCTCTGAAAATCAGCCCTAAATCAGCTCCAAAATGACAAACTAGGGTGGATCTTTCACCACCGAAGAGTGCCCTACTAGCTAGGAATGGATCTCTCACCACCGAAGCTAGGGTTCTTGTGGGATCTTACTCCACAAGCTAAGAAGATAGCAAACAGCAGTTGCTCAAGAAAAAATGTGAGTGTGCAAGAATGAGCTCTCTTTCTCCCCAAACTCCTTTTATATTTTCCCAAGCAACAAGAGGCCCAAAAAGACCCCAATCGACCCCTCTAGGGATAACCACAAAATCATAAAGTAACTTAAGTTACTTTTCCCCCTCCAAGTCGCCATAGGGACATAAGTGACCCCAATGAAAATTATAACATTAAAGTGTTATGAGGTCCCCCTTAACGACAAAACATAACATCTAGTCCCACCAAGCCACTTAAACTCATGTCAATGCAAAATTATAACAAATAAGCAAGGTGGTAACAAACATCCATACCCAATAGCCTCCAATGTCGTTAGCCCCTTGGGTATGACCAAGGCTAAGACTAAAATTGGCCCTTAGGCCCTCGGTGAAGGAAAGGGGACATTACAGTCCTCCCTTCCCGAAATTTGCTTGTCCCCAAGCAAATGCAAACTAGGATGTTGTAAAATCTGCTCTCCCTCCCAAGTAGCATCCTCAAGTGGCAAGCCTCTCCACCGCACTAAGTACTTTGTGATCACTCTGCTCCTGAGCCTCCTCTGTCTCACCTCAATAATAGATTTTGGCTCTAAGACCAACTTCCCCTCCTCGTCCAATGGTGGCAACTCCGTAGAAGGTACAATATGTTGCCCAAGTGCCCTCTTAAGGCACGAAACATGAAAGACATTGTGTATCTTGTTGTGCTCTGGAAGCTCCAACTCATATGCAACTGCCCCAACTCGTCGAGCTACCCGTATGGACCATAGAACCGTGGTTTCAGCTTCTCTGCACCCTTCTGCTTAAGTGAGGATTGCTTGTATGGCTGCAAGCGTAGGAAGACTAAATCTCCCACCTCAAAAGACCTCTCTACCCTGTGCCTATCTGCATACATCTTCTGCTGATTTTGTGCCTTTTGAAGGTTCTCTTTGAGAGCTTTCAAAATATCTTGGTTCTCCTGTAACCAATCACGAGCTTTGGGAGCTCGGCTATCTGATAATACCAAATCTGCAAATGACATAGCATCATACCCATACAAAGCTCGGAAAGGAGTCATGTCGATGCTCATCTGATAGGTGGTATTATAGCAATACTCACCCATGTGTAACCATCTAATCCATGCACGTTGATGACCTGTCACATAACTCACGCAAGTAGCCCTCTATCCACTTATTAACTATCTATCTCTCGTATGTCATCCGTCAGTTTGTGGATGGTAGCTAGTGTTAGGGGTCAACTCTCATACTTGCAAGCCTGAAGATCTCCTGCCAAAATGTGCTCATGAAGATCTTATCCTTATCACTGACAATATTTTTAGGCAAACCATGAAGCCTAAAAACACCTGTATAGAATACCTGAGCCACATATGGTGCATCATGCCCCTTGGGCAGAGAAAAGAAATGAGCATACTTAGTCAACCGATCAACTACAACATATATGCAATCATGCCCATGTACTAAGGGAAGTCTGTGATAAAATCCATGGATATACTCTCCCATTTCTACTCGGGAATGGGAAGAGGCTGAAGTAATCCTGCTGGAAAAGAATGCTCGGCTTTGGTTTGTTGGCAAACCACACACTCTCTGATATGATTAAGGACATCATCCTTCATCCCCTTCCATGCAAATCTCTCTCTGATATACTTGTATGTCTTAAAATATCCAGGATGTCCAGCTAATGGTGTATCATGCACTGCCCGAAGGATTTCTCCTTCATCTTGGACCCGGTACAAGGAAAATCCTATCCTTGTAGTATATGAGATCATCCAAGACTACTGTACCTATCATCCTGTATAATGCCATCCATGATCTCACATGCAAACTGATTTTTGGAATACTCAACAAGTATGTGAGCCTTCCAATCTGCTGAAATCTCAGACATAGAACTAAGCATAGAGGTAAGGTAAGGTCTCCTAGATAAAGCATCAACAACAACATTATTCTTACCTTTGGTGTACTCTATGTCGAAGTCGTAGGTTTGTACCTTGTTCACCCATCTCTGTTGGCGATCGTTGAGATCCTTTTGCCCCAGGAAGAACCTCAAACTGTTGTGATCCGTACGAACCACGAATTTGTTGCCCACAAGGTATTGTCTGAATTTGGCCAAAGCATGCATAATGGCCAACATCTCCTTGTCGTAAATTGAGTACCCTTTCTCCACAGGGCTCAATTTCCGACTCTCATAAGCAATGGGGTGCCTATCCTGCATAAGAATTGATCCAATACCCTCTCCTGATGCATCACACTCAAGTACAAATGGGCGAGAGAAATCTGGCAATGCAAGAACGGACATGAGCTCATCACCCCCTTGAGGTGATCAAAAACTTGTTGTGTTGCTTCGGACCAAGCAAAAGCCCCCTTCTTGGTCAAATCTATCAATGGAGCAGTCAATCGAGAGAAGTTCTTCACAAATCTCTGTAGTATGTGCATAGTCCCAAGAACCCTCTCAACTGTGTCAATGTCCTGGGTGGTGGCCAATCCAAAATTGCATGTATCTTCTCCCTATCAACCTTCACTACCCCTCCACCAATCACATATCCCAAATAATAACTTTGTCATGCCAAACTCACACTTAGAAGCTTTCGCATATAGCGAATTAGCTTCTAATATCCCCAAGATCTCATCAAGGTGCCTAATGTGATCCTCCCAAGTCCTGTTGTAGACCAATATGTCGTCAAAGAAAACCAATACAAACTTCCGCAAATGGCGGTTGAACACATGGTTCATGCAAGACTGGAAAGTGGTGGTGCATTAGACAAATCCGAATGGCATCACTAGAAACTCAAAGTGACCATAATGGCATCTGAAAGTTGTCTTATGCACATCCTGCTCTCTAACCTTGATCTGGTGATATCCAGATCGCAAATCTATTTTAGAAAAATAGATTGCCCCTGTAGCTCATCTAACAACTCATCAATGCGTGGCACTGGATACTTATTTTTTATTGTCTTCTTGTTCAAGGCATGGTAATCTATGCACATCCGCATGGTTCCATCCTTCTCTTCACCAACACTACTGAAGAAGCAAAAGGACTGGAACTAGGTCTAATATGCCCCATCTCAATGAGCTCATGGATAGTCCTCTCAATCTCATCCTTAAACCGTTTGGGGTGACGGTAAGGAGTAGTAACCACAGGTCTAATGTCCTCAAGCTCAATCACATGCTCAAATCCCCTATCCGGAGGTACACCTAGAGGTATGTCGCCAAAACTGCACTATGCCTATCCAATAGGCCCTGGATATCCACATGATACTCGGCTGCCCATCCTCTGACTTCTTGGTCAAAACCAAGCACTAGTATTGCCCAATCAACCCCATTGTGCCTGTGAATCCTCTCAATCCTCTTGGTCTGTAACAACCCTGGGTGCATCTGTAGATAAACCTCTCAAAGTCACATTCCTCCCTTCGGACTTAAACTTCAGCTCCATCGTTTCTGAAAGTTAGTCCGAAACTCACCAAGGAATGGAGCCATTGTACTCCAAGCACAAGGTTGGTCTCTCCAATACCAACAATATAGAAATCATCGGTAATTGTATAGTTACCCATCGTGATGCTCAACTGTGGAACTCGTTGTGTGCATCTCATAGACTCTCCATTGGCTACAACCACGTTGAAGCCCTCAAAATCTCTTGCCTGTAATCCTCGCCTCTCAACCAATGATGCATCAATAAAGTTGTGGGTTGCCCCACTATCAATGAGTACCACTACTCGCTGACCCTGTAAAACTCCCCTAACTCTGAATGCCTTGTACCTCGGGGTACTAGACAAAGTGGCAATAGTCTCATGAGGGAAAAGTCTCATCCTCCTGCTCAACACCCTGCACTATCCAATGCCTCTCCATCTCCATCCTCCAATCCCTGAGTATCCAACTCCTCATCACCATCACTCTCCTCGAAGACCTCTATGAATTGGGCCTTCCCTCTACCTCTGCAATCATGTCCTGGAACCCAAGGTGTGCGGCAATCGAAACATAGTTTCTTTCGCCTCAACTCATCTCTGTCCTCTCTAGATATGAATGGTTTCTTTTCGCTGCATCTTGCCTAGGTGGGGCACCTTCGGTTGTGAACCATCGGGTCTAGATGGAGGTACCTTAGGCTGTACTCGAGGTGGGAACCTCGACTTTGGAGTGGATAACTCCAAATCACGTGCTCTCCTAATAGCCTCATGCAAAGAAGAAGGCTCAAATGCCTTCACAAATCCAGCTAGAGCATCCATCAAACCTGCTGTGAAAAGTGAGGTCAACCTCATCTCCAAAACATCAGGTACCATGACTGATAATCTCTGAAAATCTGCAATGTACTGATCTAAAGAACTTGTCTGTCTCAAGTGAGTCAACTCTCTAAAATGCCTATCAGGGTCCCTCCTATCAAATCTGCTCATCAGACCTCTGTGTGAACTCTGCATAAGTATAATATGTATGTGTGCCCTGTGTAATCAATCCATGATGCCACCAGTCATGTGCATCTCCCTCAAGATGTAGGATTGCAAACTTAATTGCATCCTCTTCACGCATGGGATTCAAGTCAAAGTATGTCTTCAACTTCTGAATCCAGGACTGCGCACGGTACACTTCTTAGAACCATCGAAGTGTGGAATGGAGATTTGTCCCAATCTCCTCTGTAACTCAAGTACCTGTGGTGATGATCTCTCTTGGGTTTGCTACCAATCTTCATTTTGTAGTACTGTGAAAGGCATATTATCTCTGAAGCCCTCGCTCAAAGATTGGTACCTTTCCCAACAAGATTCCTCATCCAAAACATTTGTTGGTTGCCTTACCTGTGAAACTTCTGGATCCTTCAAGAAAGAGGGTTCATGAAGCCCCAAATGCCTAGTAGAAGAATGGGGAGATTGCTGCCCTGTGTTTCCATTATCACCTCTCTTGAACCATGTGTCCCCTATTGCTAGTTTCCCTCTCTCGTATGAGTCTCAATTCTGCCCTGTGCTAATCTCTCAGTGAGCTGGCTCAAATAGAGATTAGTAGTTTCTTGTTGCTTCACCATGTTGGTGAATAATTGTTTCATCAAGTCAACACCCAAATCTTCATTGTCACCCATCTTTTCAACCCAACAAGCTAGAGAAACAACTGCTCTGATACCACTGAAATATCCCTTGTGGGATACCACTCAAAAATGCACAAAATATATAGAAATTGCAGCAAAATAAAATTTTGATTTTTGCAGAAAATAACCAGCTAGGGCAGCAAACTGAATTTAATTGATATCTCACAAAATACTTGCCCAAAATGCATGAAATTTTAAAGAGAGCTTGCAACAATGATAATAAACACTAGAAAAATATTTTTGGATTTTTTGATTAATATAAAATTGCTAGAAAATTTCAGAAAGCCCTAGACAACTAGAAATCTTCAAAAATTCATATATTTTCAAATACAAGTGATAAAATTCTGAAAATTTGGAAATAACATCTACTAATAATGTAAATGAAAACCCAACCTCCAGATCTGGAAATAGCAAATCTTGAAAACCCTCAAAAATTGTGCTGCAAAATCCAAAGTGAAGTCCCCCTTGGAAAGAGGCCAAAACCCTCAAAAATGTCTCCAAATGTGGCGCCAAAACCTGCTCTAATGCTGCAATAAATCTGATCTGAAAACCCTCGATTTTTTTCACAAAAAGCCCAAAAATCCTCCAAAACCCTTCTCTGAAAACTCTGAAAAATTAATCTCTAAAAATCAGCCCTGAATCAGCTCCAAAATGACAAACTAGGGTGGATCTTTCACCACCGAAGAGTGCCCTACTAGCTAGGAATGGATCTCTCACCACCGAAGCTAGGGATCTTGTGGGATCTTACTCCACAAGCTAGAGGATAGCAATCAGCAGTTGCTCAATGAAAATCATAAGTGTGTATGCAAGAATGAGCTCTCTTTCTTCCCAAACTCCTCTTATGTCATTCTCCCAAGCAACAAGTGACCCAAAAAGGCCCCAATCGACCCCCTCTAGAGATAATCAAAAATCATAAAGTAACTTAAGTTACTTTTCCCCCTTCAAGTCGCCATAGGGACATAAGTGACCCCAATGAAGAATTATAACATTAAAGTGTTATGAGGTCCCCCTCTAGTTCTTTGTTGTTGAGTGTGGTCTTATTATTGGCTTACCTAGACAAATTGGTTATTGAAGAAGTTGTCTTCAAATATGTATTTTGAACTTGAAACTATTAATAATAAGTTTGATAAAGATCTATGTCATTTGATCTATAAATGTTATTGAATTCGGTGTTTAGATTGTGTTTTCAATGTAAATATGTTATGTTTAATCTATTTATTGCTCTATATGAATCAAAGATCTGGAAAACAAGCACATCATATTTGGTATCAAAGTGAGATTCTTAAAGGACGTATGTGAAAGGGCCTATGTTTTTTTCAAATATATGAGTCGAGTTAGGTCTCCTATTTCTGTGAAAACTCTTATTAGCTTCTTGTAAAAGGATGATTGTAGTATTGAGACAAATCCACGATATCTCTGTTCTTCATTTAACCTCTATAATTGACTCTACTCTATAAAATAATGGGATAGAATTCTCCGATTGGGATACAATTTCTATCTTTGAGATTTCAATTATTATTGATAAATATATTAATGTCCAACGAATGACCACAAAAGTAGGTCAATGGGACTGCAGCCCAAACAATATACAAAGTGCGAGCGGGGACAACTCAAAACGAGTTCCCAAAATAGAAAAGAAGAGAAAATACAAAGAAAGGAAACCCGAAGCCAAATACCCCCACAAAGGGGCAATGGAGCAAGCGGGGGAGAAAAACGAGGGAAGCAAAGAAGGGAATGAAGGGGGACAAAACAAGGACCAATGGTCTAATCACGGATGGTAGCCACACCCCTCCTAACATTAGAGGCCGACGAAAAGAAGCTCCTGATGGACTGGCAACCCGACGAGGGGGGGAAGCCTCCTTCCCTGCTGAGCTCTGAGACTGACGCGACGGCTGGCCAGAGGACGAATGGAGCTGGACTGCCCTCTGGTACGTGTGTGCATCCGATTCTGTTGGCGGTGATCGAGAGAAGTGTGAAGGTCCAACCGGGACGAACTGATCTATGCACTGTATCTGGGTCAGAAAGGCTCTGTCGTTTAGTACCTCCACCAGTGGGTAGAACCGGAAAGAAGGCCGTAATCCGTCTCGTGGGGACGACTCTCGGAGGGGGATGAAGAATTTGGTCTCGTAACAGCAAAGACTCACGGATGTAGAGGGCAAGGCACCGTTGGTCGATATATCTGAAGAAGACCGGGAGAGTCTGAATCCCTCTGAAGAGACAATGAAATCGTCCTCTGATCTCATAGTAAATGGGGCAGCGGAAGATGAAATGAGTCTCTGTCTCCACCTCATGAAGGCTACAGAGCCTACAAAGTCTATCCTCCCGATCAAGGTGGTGATCAGTCTCGCACCGAAGTCTGTGGGAGCCGACTCGAAACTGACCCAGAGGTATACGGAGGGCATGCACCCAGTGACGAGAGGTGTACTGAGGGCGGATGATGAGTCCATCTCTGATTTCAAGAAAGTGCTCTGCATAAAAGGACATCTTAGGGCGCAAACCCCCAGGGGGGTTCACCCAAGTAGTCTGAATGAAGAATCTCCTGTAGATATCCTCCGGATGGACCTGTTCAACACTTGCTTGGTGGGCAAGAGATGACTGGGAGCATTCAGAAGAAATTGAAAGGGGGGGAGATGATCAATCTGGATACCAACTGAGTCCAACAAGGCAGAAGTCTCGGCAAACCAACAATGCCCACTGGGCAATACTCACAGAGGAACAATAAGCGAGATATGGATACCTGTCCTGCTCATCGGAGAGATCACCAAACCTCCTGATACGGTGAAGAAAGGATGATATGTCAAATATAGTCTCCAGACGGAAAGGTCGAGCTCCGAACTCTACCAAAATAATATGTTGGGGGACCGTCTGTTTGCATCTGATGAAACATGGAAAGGAGGAGAGTCTGAATCCTCTCAGCTGAAGCCCAATCTGTGTCCAAAAGGGAGGGCCCCTGACAACAGACCCATAGAGAACAGTGGGGCGGATGAGGGAGTTCATAAGAAACATCTTAGAGGAGATGTCCTGGAAGTGGTGCCGAAAACATTGTCTCTCGAGAATGGCAAGAGACCCATACCCTTTATTCACCCTCGGCTGAAGAGCATGCCTCATACTGAATCTAGGCCCTGAGAACTGGACTATTGGATTGCGTGTATGCACTTTAGTTTTCAAAAACCGACGCCTTTTCAAGAAGAAATGAAGGTGTGATGTCCCTAACCCTCAAGACCATGACCTTGGTCTTACCTACTTTTGGACTGTCAAATGCCGAAGATCATGAGAAATAAAGCAAGTGCATCAAGTTGTCTGTGAAGCCCTCAGAGAAGAGGTGAGAAAAACAATATCATCGACAAAAAGGAGAATGGAAATCAAGACGTGGTGAAGAAGGCAACCATCCCCCCCTTCGAATGTGATCCCGAAGAAAGATTCCAGTCATCAATGTAAATGCCAAAGAGGGTATCTCTTATGGTCACTGTTTAATTATAAAATGGTGCTCTGATGAGATATATAATATGTGTGTATATATACGAAGACAACCAAGGATGGACTCGTTTCGAGGCGCGTGATGGCAATATCAAGAGTCTCGAAAAATTAAATGTCTCGAGTCGAATTTTCGGAAGAGGGCCCATTGAGCATGTTCGAGTCGAAAGCTTAGATGAAGGGAGTTCATAAGAAACATCTTGAGGGACGTCCCCTGAAGTGGTGCATCGTCGAAAAACTCTCTCGAGAATGGCAAGAGACCCATACCCTTTATTCACCCTTTTTTTGAAGAGCATGCCTCATACGAATCTAGGCCCGAAAACATTGGACGCCGTAGGTAGGTGTATGTATTAGTAATTTCAACCCTTTTGCCCCTGAAGAAGATTTGGAGGTGTGATGTTTTCAAAAAATGAAGACCATGACCTTGGTCTTAAATTTGCCATGATTGACCGTCAAATGCCGAAGATCAGTAGAATAAAGCAAGTGCATCAAGTTGGAATCTCGAAGCCCCTCAAGAGAAAGTTTCTGAAAAACAATATTTTATTGAGCAAATAGGAGAATGGAAATCAAGACGTGGTGAAGAAGGCAACCATCCCCTTCCGAATGTGATCCCGAAGGAAAGATTCCAACTCATCAATGTAAATGCCAAAGAGGGTAGGAGACAAGGGGCACCTGTTTAACCCCAATGGTGCTCCCGATGAATCAAACAATCCGTGTGCGATCAGATTTAAGACGACCAAGGATGGACTCATAAGAGGCGCATGATGGCAATATTTAAGAGTCTTTAAATACCGATGTCTCTGAAAATTTGGAAGAGGGCCATGCGAGTAAACGAGTCAAAAGCTTTTTGAAAGTCTACAAAACAACAATAGACTTTCGAAGAGCGGTGACGAGCCTCCTCAATAATAGCCTGAAGGGTGAAGATGTGGTCGATGGTGTGGTAACCAGGGTGAAAACCAACCTGACCTCTGGCTCTGAGCTGCTTCTGCTCCAAAATCTCAGACAACAACCTGTGGAGGACTGTAGCATAGAGTTTGGAGAAAGAATGGCCCACCATGATAGTCCTGTAGTTGTTCGGATCAGAAATGGACCCAACTTTGTGGATCGGGTGAATGATATGATGAGACCAGGTAGGAGGGAAGCCCACGCTAACCACCTGATTGAAAAGATCTGCCAAATAGGTACCAAAAACCTCAAAACCCTGCTTGAAGAACTCGGCCTGGAAACCGTCCACATCAGTTTGCTTATAATTCAAAATCCTTATTGCCTCTTTGATATTACGGTGAGTGAAGGGATTACCAAGTGGTGGGATGCCAATCTGGGTAGACTGCTGCCCCGGAACATCGTAAAGGGTAGAGGTGTGGGAAAAAATGGAGATAGGATCGATCGTTGTGGAGGAGGGGGAGTGGCGGGGAAAGACAGTATGCCAGAAGGACCGAGGGTTAGTCCTAAGGGAGGTGGAAAGCATATATCATGGTGGGAAATGAAGGATCGCTTCTTACGGCAGAGAAGGCACCTGTAGGCAACCTTAAGAGTGGGGAAGGAGGGGAGGGCCTGGGTAAAAGCCTGGCGAAGGCGACGGTGAAGGGATTTGCACTCTACATCGTACCATTGGTTCATGGGGCAAGATTTAGTAGTACTAGTGGCCGAGGGATGGGTGGTGGAGCTGGGAAAGGATCTCAGGGCAGCCTCCCACATGGCAGAGGAAAGGCATGAGTACTTGGCCTCCACACTAGGCATGTTAGAGAATAGGGGCTCAGAGGGGAGAAGGTCGCGGATGTGGGATGAGTAAGATCCGTAATCCCCTTTATCAAAATGAAAGGAGATGCGAGGTGGGTAGTGGGGAGGGGGAGGAGGGGCGGTGGTGGTAGGAGAGCTGGCGACCAGAGAGAAAGTTAGGACAGCATGATCGGCAAGGGGAATGGGGGAAACAAAAAGGAGCAGAAGAGGGGTGAGATGTCCTGGGGCTGGCAAGGATATAGTCCACCACACTAGTGCCCCGCCATGGGGACGACATGTGAAGAAGTGTGAATCCGGGAAGCGCTCGATCCCGTTGAAGATTACCAACGCCTGTGACTCCCGAGCTGGAGGAGGAACCGACCATAAGCTGTGAAAGGGCCATCTGTATCCTCAGAAGTCCTATGCAGACCAACTGACACAGGGTCTGTCCTCTGTGTGCAGAGCGTATCCTCTGACCTGTCGTGGAGGGGGACCTGAAAGTGTCTGGTACGGGCATTAAAGTCACCTAAAATGATAACCTCCCCTGCGACAGAGTATTGACCAATATTGTCGTATAAGTCAAAGAAAGGATCACCATCTGGGCCATTGTGGATGGCGTAAGGGGAAGCAAGTAGGAGGAAAGTAACAAACTGCTATATATAAATCCCTAGAGAATCGAGCGGCCCCTACTAATGCGAATCCACATGTACCTGGCAAACTCATCAAAACCGACCATCGAGATCCTGTTCTGGAGGGAGTCTCTATAGAGACAGGAAACCCCACCTGAGCCTCTGACACCACCCGAAGCCCGAGTCTCCTGTCTGCAAGTTGATAACCAAAGAAATCCAGTAATGCCTGGGAGAGGACGAACCGGGCTCTCGTGTGTCTCTGTGATGAAGAGAATGTCGGCAACCCCAAGAGCATCAAACATAAGGCCGGGGAGGACCAAAGGGAACCATTCCCATTCCAACAACTGATAGATAAGCCTCTGGTCTGACTCCTCTCCCACTTGGCCCGTCATTGGGGAGCCCCTTGGTGGGGCTCCCAACCAGGAGGAGGAGAGTCTCTAATAACAGCCCGAAGATTCCTGATAACAATGCCCATTTACCTGCTTTCCTTGCTGCCATAACTTGCTCCCTAGAGCGTTTGAGCTCCCCAACTTGTGTCCTGGTGAGATCTTCATCAAGGAAGACCTTGTCTGGGCGTGAAAACAAAACCCTCTTAGCCCTGAGAGCTCGCACCTGTCAAAAGTTGTCCTGAAACGGATGAAGAGTGTGGAGTCATAGCCAACCCAAGCTCGTTCTAGTGTAATGTCAGGGATCCCCAAAGTATTTGTGATGAAGGAGTTACCAACCGTTAATGGGTCTTGTGTCGGGGTGGGGGGTGGGAGACCCCTCACCTTGAGGTTTAGTTCCCTGTCACGCCTCGTACGTTCCTCAATTAACTTGGCTTGCATAACGGCCTCAACCGCAGCCAGAGGTGGGGGAACACTGCCTTTCCCACTAACAACCTTGGACCATGATTTTGTTTCCAGTTTTAAGGAGGCCTGGTTATTTTTTATTTCCTCCTGTTGAGATCGGAGGTCTACAATTTCTGCATGTAGGGCATCGTTAGGAGAGCTAGTATTATCCGTGTTGGTGGCTAGTTTTTCTCTCAAGATGACATTCTCAGATTCAACATCCGCGACCCTGCCAATAAGTGTACAGACCTCAGTTTGGAGTTGTTGATTGGCAATTTCAACCTTCTGGATTCGATTAAGGAGTTCCAATAAGATGTCGTTGTGTTGTTAGAGGTGTTCCCCAGGGGATTCCCGACCATGCCGCTGCCAGTAGGAGTTTCGGGGCCATGATTGAAGCTAAACCGGTAGGGTAAACCACCTGAAGAGGGGAGAGGCTGAGAGGCGAATCAGGGAGCATACCAGACAACAAAGACGACCCCACAGTTAAACCAGCGATAATTAATCTCCTGTTTCAGCGACTAAAAACAAAAGCCCCTGAAAAGTGGGCCAAAACTGTGTATGCACGAGCAGGCAGTCCCGTAAATTCAAGCAGTCAAAGGTTTGGAAGAAACCTCGAGCAGTGGTAAATGTGACTCACGACAGTGCAGGCACAGCAACAAGGAATGTATCCTGCGAGCAGCAAACCCAAGCCACGAAATTGGTTGTCGACTGTATTTCGTACCCAACATTGACTGTGATCCGTGCCCACTCAGGACTGTAACAAGGCACGTGAAAACGTGCCCTCGATTCACACAGTCGTGCAGAGAGAAACTGTCCAGAACAGAAGCAAAGAGATCCCAATAACACGTGAAAACGTGCCCCTGATTCACACAGTCGTGCAGAGAGAAATCCCAGTAACACGTGAAAACGTGCCCTCGAATCACACAGTCATGCAGACCCAAAGAGAAAAACCCTCCCGAAAGTCACGAGCAGGAAAACGTGCCCTCGAATCACCGAACAGAAAAACGTGCCCTCGATTCACGACACTAGAGCATTTTAATGCAGTCGCGATTTTCAGTATGCCTGTTTTACGATTCACGAAACCAGAGCATTTTAATGTAGTCACGAATCACCGAACAGAAAAACGTGCCCTCGGTTCACAAATCCAGAGCTACGAGCCACAAAGACTATTCATGAAAGCCTTCTGAAAGTCACGAGTAGAAAAACGTGCCCCCAAATCCCTTCACTAAGCCACAAAATGCAATTGATTTTTAGAGCTGCATCGCTGATTTTGCTGTAGAGAACAAACAGGGTTAGAGATCATTTGGGTTAGAACTAAAAAAAAACACTTCCTTATTTTCAATGGAATTCAACTTCTCCATTGTTAATGGTGGACTTTAGATAATTCTGAATGACTTTGTGTGTGTGTATATATATTGGGAACCTGTGATTTTACAAGAAATAAAGGAGAAAATATCTTTTGTTTCCTGATATATCCATCGCATAGTTGCAATTTTGATATGGAAACCCACATGTACCTTCTTATTGGTTCATGTATCTCTTTAATTTTTTTCTCAAACTCTAAGTGATCCCAATAACCTGTGAAATCCTACCACATATTCTCATCTTATAAGTACACTTATTAGTGTTCTTGTGTTTTGTGCTCCCGGAAGGCATACAAAGCTTACCTTCTACATCCCGTGAACCGAGAGCACGTGATTGAGAGGATGGTTTAAAACATGTCATTGGTTGAAGTTTCAGTGCATGGTTGGACCACGTGTTACCTACTACTTGGGAAAGTGATACTTTGTGTTTGGTGGTCGAATCTTTTTCTGTGAACCATGAAATTGTGAAACTCCCAGATCCCGTGAAACCTAGAGACCCCATGATCTTTGCAATTCTGAGAACCCCGAGCGTCCGTGATTTGGCTACATCCCACAATCTTGGGTATATACCTCGTTCAGGTCATCGTGTATCAGTTTCGATGTAAAACTTGTTCAAGTTGCCAAATCCTCGAGTTTCGGGTCCCGAAAGCCATTTAAAGATCGCGCCAATTGTCCCCTCTTTTGTGTCATTTTGTAATGTCCCTTTCTAGGGATGAAACTGAAAAACAAGGAAATAGCACAAACCCCAAACTGATTTAAATCTGATTTTAGACCAGCAAACTGAAAATTTAGATCAGTACGCAGTACAGCAATCTGATTTTTGGAACAACAGCTTGTAAACAACAAGATTTCACCCAAATATCACCCTAAAACTCATCCACAATATTTATAAACCTTTTAGAAACACTTTAGGACAATTTTCACCATGAAAACCAATCTCAAACACAGCTGGCAATTAATTTATCAACAGCAAAAGTACAGCTAAAAGAAATAATCAAAATGAAGGTTTCCAAATGTATATACAATAAGTTAAATATGAGTGATTTCAGCCTTATAAATTATGCCAAGTCTGAATATCAAATAATAAGTGAGTTTCGTGCCCTAGAAGGCACTTAAAATGACTCAACCCTAGTTGCTCCTTGGAGAGGGACTCAAACCTAAGTTGCCGCATTCGAATTCGTGTTTGAATTCACCGATGATTAAATTCATGAAAAATTCTTTCATTCGGTAAATTAAATTCGGTGATTTAAATTTGTTGGGACTATGAGAAATATACATTTTTATTAAATATATAAAACAAAAGATAAATTCACATTTAAAAGAGAGATAATATCACATTTCATTGATTTCATAAGTAGCTATTACAATAATGTGATTGAAAGCAAAGCTTCAAAAACATGTGCTTGCGAGTTGCGACCAATGTAGGTAGTGGGACGATTAGTCCGAGCACAAGAGAATACTCACGAGTTTTTGAAAGCTATCCAGTATTTTTAATTACTAATTGTCTACACAAGCGATCAAAGCTCATGATTCTTTTAGAAGATTGCAAGAAGTTGCTTGGTCCAAAAAGGTGCAAAAATGGATTTTATGAAAATAAGAAAAATATTGCCATCAATGTGTAGAGCTCGAGAAAATATGCACTTTTAGAGAAAACGACACCTAAAACGGAGCCACATAATGAAAGTTATGGCACATGCAAGTTTTTGCTGCTACATCTTCCCGGACCCTTTCCAAAAATGGCAAATTTTTTTCTTTCCTTGTGTTTTTTTCACCAAAAATCCAAAAAGGAAAAATTGCCAAAAAAGGAAAAAAAAGAAAATCGCGATTTTCAACGCACTGTTAAAATTCGGCGAATTTCGATTTTTTCCTTGAAGTTCGCCGAATGAAGCAACATAGCTCCAAACCATGCAAAAGCTCTTGAGAGGTCTTCTCCTTGATGCCCTAGATAAAAACCAGCAAGAGGATCTTCAATATTTTCCTTCACACAACCCAATTTGGAGAGTTTTTGTTCTCAATTTGCCACAAGGAAGGTTGCTGTCCTCCTTGGATGCCACACTATGGATTTTCGCCCTTAGTGGAGTTGGAAATAGAGCAATCAGCCCTAGAGTCCAAATAGATAAAGTATATATGCCAAAAGTGATGTGCAAATGAGCCTATGAGACTCCTCTTATACCCTTTGGTTGGCGCCAAGAGTCATAAGAGTGTAGACCGACCTCTTAAGCTTGCTTTATCTTCTATTTCCATGTTGGAAACTCTCCAACCTTGTCGACCTCTTAAGGAGCTTACTTTATCTTTTAATTTCATGTTGGGAGCACTATAACCTACCGACCTGCCTTAGGGAGTAAAACACCAAAGAAAAACATTAATGACAATGAAAGAAAATGAAAACGAAACCCAAGGACTTCCCTTGTGCAATTCCTTCTTGGCCACGGGAAGAAAAATGGCAAGAAGTCTTCAATTGAAACTAATTCGAAAAAAGGGGACATTACACATTTCAATGTGATTGGTTTGAGTATTCGAAGCCCACCATTGGTTGAACTCATGATCTTGTGATTTTTGTTCTTTTCTTTGCTAAGCATTGAATCATGTTTTTCTGAAGCTCCATGATTGGTTGGAAACTCGAGCACATGATTAGTTATAAAGCGTAACCACGTTCTTGGGCCACATGTCTCCATTCGTCCCTTGTCTCTTCATTTGCATTGAAAATGCTTGTGTTATCTCATGACATCCTGTATGTTGTGTTATAAAATGTGAATGTTCATGTTACCTTATCCATGTGGGATTAAAAACATAAATAGTTGATCAAGTATTGTTCACAGCAGGATTTCCTTGCTTGCTCTTGTAGATGTATTTGTGGTCTCGAGTGGTTGATTTTAAAATGACAATGAGTGATTTGAATGATCCAAATTTTTATTCTTGGTGAACTTTACCAGTTTGAACACTATATCTATGATAATTCAGAATTTTATATGCAGGGATTTTGTTAGCTTCTAGGAATATGTCAAACCTCAGAAAGTTGCATAACCCAGAAACTTGCTCCCTCCATTGACTTGTAAATTTGGCGGTCACTTACACATTTTTCATGTTTTAGATGGGAAATACCTTGCTGAATTTTGAGATCCATTTGTTTTGCAGGAATTAAAATTTAAAATATCTATGCCAACATAACTCCACCTACCTAGAATAGTGGTCTTAGGTGGAAGCGCAATTAGAGGGTTTTGTTGAAGTAGTAAAATTCATTCCTACATAAATGAGAGAAATTAAGTATGTTGGCCACAAGCTTTTACAATACACCCTTATACATATGTATGAAAAGTTCCAAGTGTTTGACAAAATGATAGAACCAGATATCTATTCATGGAGTGTCATAATTGTTGCTTACATAGAAGACATGGTCATCCTAAAGAGGCATTGATACTATTTCACCAAACACAATGAACAAATGTCTAACCTGATCATCTCTCCTTTTCCACCATACTCCTGCCCATGGCAAAATAAGAACTTTGGAACATGGTGTAGAATCCATCAAAGCATAATAGAAAATGGTTTTGGTCTCATATTGTATTTGCACGTGCCTTAGTTGATTTGAATGAAAAATGTGGAAGTGTATACAAGGCATGTGAACTGTTTGACAAAATGCCTCAGAGAGATTTCATCTCATGGAATACAATGATATCAGGATATGCACAAAATGGGTCTATTGAAAAGGCATTGTAAACTTATAAGCAAATTCATTTGGAAGTTGTAAAGCCAAACTTCACAACCTTTTCGAACAAGCTCTTAGATATACCAAAATGGGAGCTTTAAAATTGGGCATGGACATCCATCATTGAATTATGGAAAAGGAATTTTGACATATATTACAATGTTTGTGAAATCCACTTTTCATATATATTGGTTTGTCATGGCACTTATTCACTTACTGATAGTTGTCCATGTCTTGTCCTAACAATTTTAGAATAAAACCATTGTGCTTTGATGACTGTCCATTCAGACTCTAATTGTATATTGCCATACTGATCTTGTAGGAATAGGCTGTAAAATTATAGTGTGTTGTTGTGTTGATGTATCAGGGTACATTATGGTTAATTCCTTCTTTGTTGATAAATTGGCACTCTATGTAATTATGGAAGAATGGGTGGAAACCAATATGTGTGTAGAATACCCCAACTTTAATGGAGGAATCAACAAACATAATAAAATAATTTTAAATAAAACTTAAAGAATCAAAGACTTACAATAAAAGGTGAAAAAGGAAATATCAACCACGTATAATCTATACAGAGACTATTTTCCAAATGAAATAACAACTTAATTCTACATTTAATTTTAATGAAGGTTGTGAATAAATACAAGGAAGAAATCTTAACAACACTTGAAAACAGAGAAGGGAAGAAAACACTTTTTCAAGAGTTTATTAGTAGACCAAATGCCCTGGAAATGAAATTGGGTATGAGTGACAAAAATTGTTTTCCACAAGACTCCATTACCAATTAAAATGCTTCAAACTTGGTTTTCCTATATACTCCATTAAATCTACTTGTAAACTCCATGAATTTAGATTGTGGGAGGCTAGGTCAGATATGTGATTACCTTTATGGATATCATAATGAAGTCATCTATATCTGATAATATGAGATAAGGGTTGTGTGTATGGATATGATGTTAGACTGTGTTGATCAATGTGATCTTGCTTAGTATCCTCAGCTATGATTGTGGCACAATTGTCTCTATCCTTGTGCATACATAGAATTGTGAGTTGTGTAGTGGGAGTGATTTAAGCTTGGAAATTTAGCATTGTGGGTTATTGAATTTTTGACTATGGTGAAAAGAAAGTGTTGATAACCTTGTTTCTTGTTGATGTTTGTCCATTTGTTGATAAAGTACCTTGATTGGAAGGTGTTTGTGCTTTTACATTACAATCATATATGTTTAGATTGATTGTCATGCATAAAGTGCAATGTGATTATTGTGGTAGTATGAATCATTAAGCTCTCTCGGGAAAACCCTTAAGGTTGAGAGAGAGGAACTTATGTTTTGAGGAATCTTATTCATAAATAGTTATGAGGATAATCATGTTGTTATAGAGTCCTATGTTTTAAGTCCTCAGTGAGTAGCATTTCATGTTATTTTTGAAAGTTGATTGTTCTACCCTGTTGGAAACATTGATAGTTAGTGATCATGGTTAAGGCATGGAAAGTAAAACTCATTTTTATGAACTCTAGGATCCTGCTACATACTATGAAATGTTCTTAGTGGTGATAAATCATAAGATGATTTGGAGTGAACTAAGGTTATATACAATAATTATTTTGGTGTGATCATACAGTGTTGTGCACCGGATCCCATCAAAACTCCGTAGTTAGGTGCATTTGAGTCAAAGTAGTGACCAAGTATTTCCTTATAAAGTATTTTTGTGAGTGAGTGAGTGACTAACTTCGTGATAAAGAAGTATTGTATGCACATCTGCAGGACATTTGGGGACGCCCATCTTGTCCATATTGGAGACGTCAATATTGAATTGTGTACAATATTTTCTTTATGGGATATAGTCCAATAGAGGATATTTAACTCCTAGGGGGAGAGATGACCCTTAGATCTAGTAATTTGTTTTTTGTTGATGAATTCAATCCACGATAGGACACATTACTTAAATCAAGTTCCTAATTGAAATACCTTATCTTGATTTGATGATTTGTTATATCCAATGTGAAATGGTGAATCTTATTCATGATATCCTTACTTAGGTGTTGAATAATGATATATTTAATACTATCTTGAAGTTAATAGTAGTACCTTTTGTGTTATCTTGAAGTGTACCTTTTGTGATAAGTTTGTGACTTATCTGTGTGATGTTTTCTTGATCCTATAGATGTGTTTTAATAAAAAAACTGAATAAATGAACTAAGATATTACATAATGAAATAATTTTGGAATTAAGAGTAAAATTGAAATAAATTTTTGTGATAGTAATAACATAACTTGGAAAGAAAGATGGAAATATTTGAGATCAATATCCGTCTTGGTTAACTAATCATGCTTGTTGTGTTATGTGTGTCAGATAAAACTTGTGTGCTTGAGGACAGCAACTAAATTTATAGGGGGAGAATGTTACGTGACTAAATCCCCATGGAAAGATTTTAGTAAATAAAAAGGATTAAATCATTTAAAAGTTACCCAAGTGTGGGTAAGTGAAGAATAAAGATAATTAAAGTGAGACATAAAAAGATATTTCCCGAGAAGATAAAGGGTGTTAAAGCATTATGCTGGAAATAATCAAGTATTATGTTGTATTAAAATCAAAAGGTGTAAATGGAAAGATATGTCCATTGTGAAAAGCCACCTTCTCAACCCTATAAAAAGGGAGTAAAGTCATTTGAATGTATATATGTGTAAGTGTGTGGAAATCACATGAATGTAATGTGATCTATAAAAGAAAAAGACAAAGAATTGTGTATTTTGTCCGTAGGTAAAGGGCTGGAGACCTATAACACTCTGAATAGCAACGAGATGGGTCCACAGAGTGGGTCCAAGGGTGGCACAGAGTGCACATCTCAGTGTCTTGGCTAGGGCTAAGTGAATGTTGTTTTTGCATTGTGATGCGAGGCTACATTTGATTCCTCGTTGTTGAGTGTGGTCTCATTGTTGGCTTACCTAGAAATTGGCTATTGAAGAAGTTTATCTTCAGATATGTATTTCAAACTTGAAACTATTAATAATAAGTTTACAATATTGATATATGTTATTTGATCTATGAATGTGAAGATCAAGAGAATTCGAATATCATAAACCAGTGTGAGTTTACACAAATTGCATGAATATGTCATTTTATTCTCATGAATGTTATTTCATCATGTAGGACCATACGACTTGACTAACCACTCATAAAGACCATATTTTCTCTCAAAGTTGTTGTCACAAACATCTAAATTTGGAAGGAGGGAACTTCCCTATGCCATCGTCTTTCGCTTGCTGAACAACACAGTCTTAAACACTTTTTGATATAAATTATTTCAGTACTTGCTTTCAAGAAAGTAAAGGAGACTTGTGTGAAGAAGAAGAGGTGAATTTTTATATACTTTACCATCCTTTTGAATTTTTAAAGTGTCAAATTACCCATTATGAATGATATGCCAATCAGTAAGGACAGCCAAGGATTAGCTCAAAACGGACAAGTGAAGTGACACCATGTTGCGCGTCCTTAAAGTGTCGGATGGAAAAGGGTATGGCACATTGCCTTGTTAGCAATGTTGTAGTCCCAACATATATTTTACACAACCCATGTTTAGAGGGTAGGATGGATTGTAGTAGAAAGCTGTAGATCTGAAACTATCTTCTGAGATACTACGTTTATGGCTACCAGTCTATCTTATTCTGATAATCAAAGACTAGATGGATTGTAGTAGAAAGCTGTAGATCTGAAACTATCTTCTGAGATACTACATTTATGGCTACCAGTCCATCACTATCAATGATTAGATAAACCAGGCAATCCTTTACCTCGGAATTTTGGGTGAAGATTGCTTCCTTTTAACTTGTTCAATAGTCTTTGATTATCGGAATAAGATGTAGACCATGAAATTTTGTATTGTCGACTACAACCATTATGTCTTCTAGTTCAAGTTATTACTCTATAAGGAAAGCCTTAGACTATTTTTTTGCATGAAGACCTTGCTTCATTAGCCACCTGCACCACTACTAGTTAGTAGTTACCAACTGCTAATTCAATTGGGCGTTCAACTCTAACAACCTAATAAACTGAAAGAATTAGATGTATTGTTGCTCTGTAAGGAGAGCCTTAGACTCTTTTTCACATGATGACCTTGCCTCATTAGCCACCTGCACTCCTACTACTTACCAACCAGTAATTTAATTGGGTTTTCAACTCAAACAACCTAATGAACTGAAAGAATGAGATGTATGGTAGATGAGATCTAGATATTTAGGGTGCTTTAAGAAAAAAATTAATTCATTTGTTTTGGGCATTACAAAAGAGCTATACATTCTTTGGTGGAATGGCTAGGCTTCTTATAGGAATTGCAGCATTTCTTCTTTCTTTTGCCAGCAAATGAAGAATGCTCGCCTGATCCACTAGGGTTAAGCAGAGTCGTGAAAATGGAAGGTTTTGAGGAAGAAGCAGTGGTAGTGTTGGCACTAGAATAGGAACTTTCTACTAACTTAGATCCAAGTTTGTTTTCAGCATATATGGCTATTTTATATGTTCTTTCCAAGAACTCCACTTCAGAGATAGTTATTTCTTTCTGAAGAATAGGAAGTAAACCATAAAGAAACTCGATCTTGAGCGCCTCTTCTGAATCTAGAATATCCAGCTTGATATGAAGCTGGGTATAAAGTTCAGTATATTGTTGGCTTAATTGACCTAATAGTTTCATATGTTATAACTATTGTGCCAACAAATTCTCCTGATACCCAGCAACTTAGAACCTCTTCTGCATAGCAGATTTGAATTTGGCCCATCGGGTGATCTGATTGCCTTCCATGGAAAATATATTATGATGAATTTCCTACTAATCTAGAGGATTTTCTTCTTTATTGATGTTGTCAGTTACGATCTGGAGTCCCTCTTGCCAATGGGAAAAGAGGCTAGAAGGTGAGAAGCCCAAAGCAATGGATTACTTTCACCGTTCCTCCCACCTCCTAACAAATGTTTGCAGTGATTGTGTGCTAAGTGGGTCCCCTTTCCTTGTGATTATTACCAAATGGCAAAATACACGATGAAAAAAAAATGTCATTATTGTAAGGACCATTCATAGCGGTCATCTTGAGATGATTTAAAAGTCTTAAACACACAAGTAAAAAGTCCCACAAAAATTAATAATGAAATTACAATGCTCAAGAAAGCCATCAACTGAACATAAATACATGTGGTATCAAGGTAAGTGTTGCAGTACACGTCAAGATTGCATAACCAGGAGAGGAGCTTCTCACCATTGAAGTTACCATCAAACTTAGGGATCTTGACTTTTGCTTCTAGATGAAAATCAATCTGTGGTAGCGGGTTTGCCTGTGGACAATTTGAAATAACATCATCTGGAATGCTCTCATCAATTCTTGTGTGACCTTAGACGGTTTCCAGCCTGACTGATAAAGATTTGTTCAAGAAAACTGATTTGTTTGATTCCTACAAGGGCTCAACCTCTTGTGCAAACTTTGGAGCTATTCCAGATCAGATATGACATTAATAAAGAGGATCCACTGAGGCTTTCAGCCAACAATCCATATACCTTTTTTCTTTTTGAATTTTTTTTGGGTCGCTGTCCCTGGATCCACAGGACCTCCATGGTAGCAGTCAAAGGTCCATGACAGCATGTTTTTCAGTGCTGAGAGGAATTTTCCAAGGATGCTACAGCAGTGGGGGAGGTAACAAAAAGGACATAATGCACTGATAAGCTTATGAGTCATGACACTGACTGGTAAGTGAATATAGAGTCGATTGCTCTAAAGTGCAACTCTAAGAATCTAAAGTTTGCTGAAGAGGGTAGACCGAGAGGATGGTAAGAGGACGAAACTAATGGGACTTGATCTAGGGCCTCGATCATAAGAAGCCTCATGCTGCCAGATCTAGTAAGGGTAAAAGATAGAAAACCACAAGGTGAGTAGATCAAGAGGCCATGACTACTAAGCTTGTATACCAAATTATATGAGAACAATTACAAGTTTACAACAATAAAATGGACAGAAAGAGAAATTTGCAACTATACATGTACACTCATTTCTTTTATGTATATAGAAAGAGTGCAAATGATGTACAAGGAAACTTCTAGGAGAAGTACATGGAGATATAGATATCTGTGCATCACATAAGAATATACAATAGAATACCACATTTAACTATGTCATGTCATGATAACATCTATTTGTAATCCAACCAAATTCAATGGAGTTGAATAGCAAATGGTTAATTTGAGATTTTCAATAGATAGATTCTGATATTCTTTTATCAGGGAGCTTGGGGTTTTCACAAAAGTAAATAATCACAAAGGGCACTAACACATTCAACATGTTTGATTGCATATTTAACTAGAACAGAAATTTTCTACATTCAGATCTGATTTGGGCAGACTTGTTCTACTTGACACGAGGCATATTCGACAAGTCTTTCAAAATGTACTTATCAAGAGTGAAATCTTTGGATTATTTACAGATGTTCAAACCTCTCTATTCCTAGTTAGATTCATTTTGGGTGGTGTCATATTTCTAGGATGGCTAGCCATGCTATAAAATCACAGATGGAAGGGGTGCAAGATAGGCTCCTGTGAATAGAAGTAAAAAATTCCTTGATGATATTTCTTCCAACAATTGGCCAATTAGATACAGCAGCCCATGGTCTCATGGTAAGACAGAGCTATTACCATGATGATGATATTCAAGCCCTGCTGAGCATGCTCCCAGTGTTAAAGTAGGTCACACCCAAAGGAGGCTGGATGCAAGTCCCAAACAAATCTTGGTGGAATAGAAACCCCTCTGTTGTCGCTTCTAAGCTGAAAGGTGTTCTAAGCTTGATGATTCATTCCACAGGGTTAAGTTGATGGCAATTTGAGTGTTAAAATTTACCTGTCAGGATAAAACAATTGGCCGACTCTATCAGAGATAAACATTTGGTGCTTCCCTTTTTCTCACTTGACAGGTTTGTCAAGTACATAGGCGCCTGCTGAATTGTAGAAATCAAATGTACTACATCTGCTCAGCTGAATCAACTCAATCATTGTAAACATTTAATGACCAGCTTATGGATAGTTTTTTCAAGCAGATCAATCAGGAATCATGTACAACAATAATTAAAACGGATTTCTGGCAGGTTCAAGAGTGTAAATATCTTCATATTAATGCCACGATAACTAAAAAGAAGAATACTAAAAAATTGAAAGCACCAACTACAATAACCATATCGGTTCATGTTATTACATGAATATCAAAGAAACAATTAACAGTTGAAAACTACACATTAGAATTCATATATTCCATTTACGATGTCCGTTTTGTCCATTAGTACCTTTCTTATTGTGCCATGAGTATCATAGGCTAAGCGACCGTCCACTTCTGTAGACACACGTCCTGGTACAACTTTTGCCAATTCAGCTCCCACATTTACAAGAGCCTGCGATATATGCATAGCACTTTGTTAAAGCTACTACATCTTCCAGTACCAATTGCTAAACGTCAACATAAGATGTAGGCAGACCTTGTTAAAGATACAGGACAGCCGATCACTACCCCCTTCACGCGAATAGCATTCACTGTCAGCGAGGGCAGTTTCTATCACACTCTGTAAACAACACAATAACAAGGATATCCGTTAATTGATGAAGACGACATGACAAGAAATCCCCTCACACTTCAATTAATCAAGTGGAAGAAATAAGCAGAATCAATCTCACTCCAAATCTGGTCTCAGGCAGGCTGCAAATGCCGAGGAGCAGGGAGGAGCTAACTGTGGCTGCTGTGGGAGGAAACCTACAATGACCCATCAAATAATTTGTTATAAATTATTGGGCTTCTAGTGTTTTCAGGGCTGGCATGATTTCTCCTGTAATCAAGTGGGAAAATTTCTCCTGTGATTAGGTGTAATCCCCAGATCACTCGGATTGCCTGGCCTTAGGCGGCCTGTATGTACCCCACTGCTAAACTCGGCAGTGGGATGATATTTGAGACCTAAACATGATCACCCAAAATCAAATCAACTGTGTACCTCTCAAAGTCATCGAAAATCACTGTGTCGGGCACAATCTCACTAAACTCGCTGATTGCCTCCAGTTCTGTCTTCTCCTGGGCTGCATGAAAATGCCATCAATGAGAATCTTCAGTGACCAACAATATGTATCAGATGTTATTATGCCTAATTCTTCTATTAAGTATCATGATTTACGATCTCTGTCACTGCAGCTTCCGTGATCCATTAAAAAATTCACTGAAAGTTATACAGTACTTGACCCACTTAAAAAGAATTCATATTACCTATTGCAAAGTTTGAAATCAAAGGGAACATTCCAAGATGGGCAAAGAATAAATGCATCCACCTGTGTTAAGTGATGAGGGAGAAGCAGAAGCAGTACAGAAGACTCTAACATGAGCCCTCCCATTTCCTCTTCTCCTACCCTGTCCAGCAATCCACCATCCACAGTCGGATTATCGATATGTATCAGAACATATTTAGTGTCTTTATATGTCTAAAATGATCTATAGATCATAACTATATCAGATGACATATAATCTTATGGACATGGCTACAATGCGTATACAGATGTACACCTGAAAATGGAATTGGTGTCCGGATGGTAGCGTAGAAGGCATTGATATTATCATCGTCGCCATTTTCTTGATGCCGAAACGGCTGGTACGACCGAGTAACTGTTATGTACTCGCTTCCATATACAAACTGGATATGGCCCTCCGAATACTTAGCCATAAACAAAACTGTAAGTTCGAATATTTTTTTTGTTCTTCTCGGATTCATCGTCCGAATAGAAAAAAAAAAAAGGTTTTTTTCCCTGTAATAAAAACTAGTAAAAGCATCAATAGGTGCTTGTGGAAAGCCTTTAATGTTTACAAAACAAAATTAATAATAACGGTCATTTGGTCCATTGATGAAGTTGTTTGGTTCATAGAACAAGAAGAATAAGAAAAAGAAGAAGAAGAAGAAGAAGAAATTTTAACATCCACAAGGCTACCAAAGAGTCCTATGGGACAACAAATCTTGCTAAAGATCTTTTTGACATTCAGATCTCCTATTGGTGAGCTTGATAATCAACTCCCCTGTTTTTTCTACCATATTCTCGTTGAAAATATCTTGAAAGGATGCAGTAGCCACTGTGCTAGCAAACTGGGCCCTAATTTCCTTATAAGCATTACACTCCAACATGAAATGTTTCTCCAACTCCACTGCACTAGACGCACAAAAGACACAGATTCTCTCTTCCCATGTCTCTTTAGGTCTTTTCCATCTTCTTGTTTCACATCGAAGACGATGTGAATTAGTTCTCAATTGGGCTATGAAGATCTTTGCTTTCCACGAGATATTAGCCCCTATAAAAGCCTTTTGTTGATGATCACATGTAGAGTTAAATTCCTCCAAATAATATCTCTTCTTTCTCCCTAATCTGCTTTCCCCACATAATTTGGTAGAATTTGTCTAAAACAAGCGTTTTTATCTCTTATTATTATTAGGACATGTGTTCGAGTAAATATTCCATTTTTAAGTCATTTATTGTTTTGATTCATCCATGCCTTCTTTCTTTTATCCAAAAGCTCATTGAGGACAACCTTAGGCCATCTACTACCTTCCATTTGCTCAATCTTTTTTAAATATGTTATGAGACGAACCATAACAATAGCTTGAAGAGGTACAACCCCTGTTTCCACTAGAAGAATCTCATATGGGACCAAGATCTTTAATTTGAACTTGCTAGTAATCATGCTTTTTTGAATCCTCTCAAATTGTTTCCACCTTGAATCTAAAATGTTGCTAGCCCAAATCTCACATCCATAAAGCACCACTGGAGTTACTAAAAGCCCAAACAAAGTCTGCATAGTTTTCCAATCCCATAATTTTGTCTCTCTGCATTTGTTTTGGAAAGCATAAAAAGCTCTCCAACCCCTAAAGTTCTCTTTTGCTACATGATCTCTCAGTGAGTTTGTTATTAAAGTCAAACCAAAGATATTTATACTTCGTTACTTCCTCTAAAATGTTTCCATCGAAATAGAAATCATACCGCGTTCTTTTCTTTCTATTGGAGAAGATCGTAATCTTGGTCTTATTAGTGTTGACTTACATCCTCACTTCTTTGCAAAAGTGCTCAAGAGCACGTAAGTGCTTTTGAAGGCCTTGAGCAGACCTAGCAATCAAGACAAGATCATCAGCATAGAGGATAAGTCTTACAACATACTCTCCTATGCGAACACCATCTTCACTCTGCATATTTAACCATTCCTCCAGTTTGTCGATATATAGGCCAAATAAAGTAGGTGATAATGGGCATCCTTGTTTAACCCCAATATCACTCTTGAAACTTTCTGAGATACCAATTTGAGTTCTAATTTTGACTCATACCTTTTCATAAAGTCTATGAACTACTCATGATGCCTGGAATACCAAACTCATGCATTCTATCTCATAGCTTCTTCTAGGAAATGTGTCAAAAGCCTTTTGAAGTCAAAAAAACAACAATATGCTTCCTCTTTATCACTCTAAACTTTTTCAATAATGTGTCTCTGAGTGATACCATAATCTATTGTTGAATACTTAGGTCTAAACCTGCTTGCCCTTTTGCTCTCTTACTTTTTCTTTTGCCCACTTGTTGATTCTACATTCCACCATGCTACCAAACAACTTTGCAAACAAAGTGTTGATCATGATGGTTTTATAGTTAGAAGGATTGTTAACATTTCCACTCTTGAAAAGAGGTATCGTAAGACTAGTAGCCCAATCTCCGGAAAACCTGCTGCAAGGTGTTGTTGAATATGTCAGCAATGTGAGGAGCGGTGAATTCTTTCCCCCATTTTAAATATTCTACCTGAAATTCATCCAAGTATTTGGCTTTTCCAACCCCCGATTTCATAATACCCTCTTGATTTCTCGCAGTAAAAAGCTTTGTTGTTGTGTTGACGAAGGGGGCCTTCAACTTCTGGATCATGTTCATAAAGTTGTTTTACAAACTCGAACCACTGATTATCGTGATATTGTTGTCATTTGTATGTTTTTTCTTTGATTGAAGCTCCTTCCAAAATGCTTTTGGGTTATGTTTCCCTAAGTGTATAAGTTCTTCCCTCCTTATGGTCATGAACTCCATTTTTTTATGATCTGTTTGTACAACTTTGTGTTCAACTTCTCTTTGCATGTTTCTTTAATAGCTCTCCTTGCCGCTTTACAATCCTCATCAAACCATCTATTTACCGGAAAACAATTTGTTTGCTTCTTATTTTTGTTCTTTTACAGTTTGTAAGGGCCTTCTTAATTATGTTAGTTAACTCATAGCTTTTAAGGCCTTGTGATCTTGCTTTCCTCTCTTGCATTAAGTGACTCAACGCTACTTTGAAGATATCACAATTTTCTTGTGTTACAAGAATCCTTCCTTTTCTCGGAAGATGTTGAGATTGTTCTTTCCTTGTGAGTCGATTCTTGCTCGACCAATCTACCACTATGGAAATTAAATTATGATCCGACTTTAGGTCCCTGATAGAATCATCAATCTCCACTTATTTTATCATGTCGATTAAACTTTGCGAGCAAATCACATAATCAACAACACTTGCCCCATTGTAAGTTTTACAAGTGAAATTTCTAGATTTAGGCCATCTTTCCATACCATTGCAAATGATCAAATCAAACATGCCACAAAGAGTTAATAATTCTTCGCCAAAATGATTAATGTCACTGTTGTCTTCTGATCATCTTTCCCACTGTTGATTATCTTCTTCCATGAGCCATAGCGGATTATGGTTCTACTTACTTTTCAAGTGTTAGCTTGTTCATTTGCGTCCTTGCGTTGAATATATAGCCCACTAGGAATCAATTCTTACCGAGTGCAAATCCCTTTGACACCCCAACATGGAGAGTTAGCAGGTGAGGCAAGGATCATGCCTGGGTAATTTTGACAGTGTAGATACATCGTTCTCAGAACTACTTAGTTAAGGGTGATAATTGATTTAGATGTAAACTCGCTCAATTTTGTAATTATCTATGTGTTCACTCCAAAGTATGGATGTTGACATTCTATATAAATCGATGCCCAAGTGAATACTTTAGCATTCAATAAAAAATAACTAACAAAATCAATAAATCAAACATGCATATTGGTATATACCATGAATGAATTTATGTGATGTTGTCGAGTTTAACTTATAATATTTCTTATGAGAATGCGACCTATTGTAGATGAATATATTTCACAAACCAAACATTTGTCAAAAGAATAGATTCAGAAACTAGTAATAATAAACAATATCTTATAAAAGCAGACTATATTTTACAACTGGGCTTTTAATCTTTTAAAAACATTAAAAACTATTAATAGCGAATTCCCCTTGAATTAGTGACTTTATTGTCCACTTTTATTGATTTTATCATCCACTCTTAGTGTTCTTCTTCTCATATTTACAAGAATGTTTTTGAGATATCGAGAGTGAACCTATACTTTGTAGGTATATAAGTAGTATTTGTTATGTATTTGGTGAATATTCATGACGGAGCTCATTTATGTGTCATGTTGTCAACCTTTGGAGAGTAATTGACAACACTGGGTATTATTATTTATCACAAATAAATGAGCCTCCTCCTCCTCCACTACCAATCACAAATAACTGCGAGATATGATGCATGTTCCCCCCTTCCGCAAAACACTCTACTATAGTATGGTCCACGTGTCATTGCATGGTAAATGCATGGGCGATTTAGAGAGACCCAATAGTGTGGAATCAGCCTCTAGAATTCATCTTTGAAATAGATATAGAGATAAACAACATACAAAGTTGAGGGAATGAATTTCAGATGATTCCATTTGGGGCAGGCAAAACAGGATGCCCTGGTGCTTCCTTGGTAATTTGTATGGTCCATATTACCCTTACAAGGTTGTTGCAGAGCTTTGATTGGTCTATTCCAAATGGGAATGTGCTTGATATGGAGGAAGGAATTGGTCTAACAATGCCAAGAGACGTGCCTTTGGAGGTTGTTATTAAACCTCGTCTTCCCCCTCATGTATACCTGAATTCTCTTCAATAAAAAATATTCTTTTCAATAAAAAATGTCTGAAATTAGTGTAACAATGCAACGCAATACTTAGTCTCCTGCAAAAAAAATGTCACCCGCATACAAAATCCAACAAATGTTACCTGCAATTATAATATATAAATTACTCGTTAATGTCAAATAAAATATTCATCTCCTTAAAAATGAAACTTAAGAGTATATTTACTTCAAGAGATGCCCATCATTTGATGATGTCATCAGAGACAAAGTCAGAATCATTGATCCATCCCCACAGAATCCTTTGGCCCTTTAACCACCATGAAATTAGTATGTTTTGATCTCCAAGCATTTCCTAGGCTTCCTACTCACTGAATCGTCCACTTATGGTTTCAATACTTATATGTGAAAATATTCGAAGTCAAACCAAAATTCTGGCCAAGAAATAAAATCATAATATTCCGTGAAAGAATCCGCAAACAACTTGAAGAAGAGAGAACTTCTATCCCTGAAAATAATACTTGTTAATAATCACTTAGCAGAATAAAGGCAATGTACTTACACTACCATATCTGCAGGCAACCTTATTATGTTACAGACCATGTTAATTTGGATTCTTGAGATGATAATGATTATACACAGCAGCTCTTATATATTTATAAAAAAGTTCTGGAAAAGCGATAGAAAAAAACTAAAGATCCTCGGTCTTGATGGGATTAACCCCTCGCGTGAAATTATCGAAAATAGCATCCTCAGCACCTTGGCCGAGCGATTCCACCAGACCATCCTTAAAGCGCTGATTAACATGAGACGCATAACGAACAGCCCTGGCAAACTTGCTCTGCTTTTCAGGCACATAAGTTCCCTCCGCCTCCATGTTATTTATCACAGTTTTTGCACAGAGAGCATGGAGATAAAGCCCGCAGGCTGCACAACAATAAACCCAAGTGGTGCCTATTTTTTTGCAAAGATTACAGGTGTATGGGAAGCTGTCTCGAGAGCCAGGTAGAAGTTGTGCTTTGACAAAGAGGACGGTAAGGAGATGAGAAATTGATCTTTTCCACACACGAATGTGGAGGAGATACTACAATTGATCTTTTTAAGAAGATATTATTGATTCATGCAATGAAACGTTTCATTTATGTTTAAATATAATTGACTAAAACTAGCAATCGCATGTGGACGATGCAATGTGAACGCCAAATAACATATGTTATTTCATTTAGAGGGATAGTTATTACTTTTGTAGTTGACGTTGATAAGGGTTGTGTTGATGTTGACAAGATTAATATTGGACTTACATCCCTTTTTTGTTGTATTAGACCAGGTGGAAGTTCATCACAGACACCAAGGGCAGTAATAACTTGCTCCTTCATTGAGAAAAAGATAAAATTAGGCATTGTTGATTAGTGAATTAATGTTGCAGGTTTTGTTTACGTCTGGAGGACATATGTGGATGTGGTTCATTAAAGAGAAGTATTTAGGACTCTTTCTCTGAAGTTTAGCCGCCATGAGGGTAGGAGAAGGGCTTGTTCCATTGACACTGTCATGATCATAGTGTCTTCTAATTCCATGGTCCTCCATCATGGCATCCAACGTGGGAACTTTATCTTTCATCATCCGTTTAAATTGATGGAGACCTGTCACTTCAATAATTGCTGGAGGAAGACGGTGCAAATCAAACCATGCATGCATTGGTGCATATGTCATCTTATCTATGATGACATTAAAGACTGCTCACCCTTTATAACGTAGTAATTTGTTTTGATCTCAAAGTTGAAAATTGTATAACATAAGAGCACCCCTATGACTATAGGTAGTAAACATACATTCTGAGAGGCAAAGGAGGAAAACACAAAGTGCAAGTGCAATCATGGTGCTTTGAGATAGTAGTGATAGTGAAGCCAATGCAGGAGGTGGCATTCTTGAAATGAAGGTGATGACCATAATAATTAGGGTACTCTAGGGTGTGCACTATGTAGTTAATATTTTTAATCCCTTTTTTTGCACCCTTTTCCAAACATCCTATTCAGCTATCTTTGATCTACTTCAAACACACAAATATGTTTCAAAGCAATGCTCAAATGAAGTATAACCTCCATAGTGAATAATGGGAACTATAAGTCTTATATGAAATGACAAGAAACAAATCCATCAGTAGGGTTTTACTGTGTTTTCTTACTCTTGATCAGTAAACTTAATACATATATAATTCGATCATATTTCTCACCTTCTTCAGTCCGTGCTTTCCTAAAGCCCAAGTTCCATTCATAATTAGAATTCGTTCTTTGAGTATACTCTTCAACAAACAATTTTTTACTAGACTTGGTCAAGACAGAGTAAGACTGTGTTTTCTAGTGTTCTTTTCTAAGTACTTTTTGGTTCTATGTGTCATTCATGTTTATCACTTTAAGATGCCTCCATTCACCTCTTTAACCAAATCTTAATAGGTAATTACCAAGGATTTCTTGCTTTTATCTCATTATCCTAGTCCAAACCTTCGAAATAGGGTTGCATGCATATAGCCAACCTGTATTTTCTTTATTTAATCTATCAGAGCACACCCTGGTGCTTTCTGTTGTGTTATCAATCAGTATTCTGTTGTGTTATGTAATCTTTGATTGATTTTAGTTCCAGAAAAAAGACAGCCACCCACATTGGTAAATCATGTATTGCATAGATTTTTATTAGTTGTGAATCTATTGATATAACAAATGCTTCAAGGCTTTGAATGCATGCAAAGGAAGCCGTTTTTAAGCAATGAATGTATATACACACAGTTTATAAAATTCTTCCAATGAATGCATCGACATTACTGAGGACAACTTTGGGAACAGGCATGGACATCATTTACATCTTATTTAAATAAACCATCTGAACCGTGAATGGAAGGGATTATTTGCATCATGGTAGACCTAATTGCTTTGGCTATTGCAGAAACCAAAATGCCAGAGTACTAAAAAAAATTGAATCTCCAGCATTTTTTGTATACATATTCATAGCCTGAAGAACTTAGGTAGATATCATTTTAGACAAGCATTAAAGAGATTAACAGAAATGTTAAACAGAGGATAGCTCTGAATTGCACTCTTATTGGAAGAACAACGTAAAGCTGGGATGCCATCTTAAAAGATGGTTGGAATTCCTCTGTCAAATCAATAGGACATTGCGGATGGGGAAGCCAAAGAAATTGATGCAGTCGATTGGCCACTCAAAAGTGAAGGAAAAGGTTCAAGTCTTCCCCAGCTTTCCTGTGAAATGTTTCATTTTTTTATGGTATGGAAAGGTGCATCATATCTGTAGAGAGTGTATCTTTAATTTTTTCTTGCATACTTAATGTTCCATGTTATTTCAATCTGTATAATGTTTTCTGGTACTCAAAATCTGTGCCATTTCATCTTACATGCATTGCAACGATCTGAATTGTTATGGTCCCCAATTTGAAGGGGTTATCATTCTATGTAGCATTGTATTATGGTGGATTTTTCTGTTTATTGTAAAGTTGGATGTGTTTATTCCACAAACAGACTTTGAATCTGAATTTACACAGATTTTGAATCACAAACTAACAGATTTTGATTCTAAAGTTTACTTTGTTAATCCTTTATTTTTTAATTAGGATTCTAACTTTCTTTTATTGAATCTGACTAATTAGGATTCAAACTGTCTGTCTGTTAAGGGCTGAAGGGTTCCATTCTTACATTTCAAAAACTAACCGACTGTTTGATTCTATAAATTTAATTTTTAATTAGGTAGGATTATCCCTGTTAATTTTCACCCTTCATCAATGATATTATCTCTGTGTATGTAAAATTAGCTCAAATGCATTCCAAATAAAGAGCAAAATTGTCAAGATTTCAAAAACCATATAAACTGTAAATAGACAACACATTTATTGATACAAGAAACATTTATTGAATGTGAACTTTTGCTTACAATTTATGAAACAACATTTATTATTTTCTACTAAAATCCAGTGAACTTGATCTTTCTGTAAATCCTTGGGCAGTCGGTAGTGGAGCAGGAATTCTTGCATGAAAACAAACCAGGTTTGCTTTTTTCATCACGTGTAACTGTACATTGTATCATTGCTGCTGCAAATGGATCGCTCTCTTCTTGCTCTGGTTTCCTGTGCTTCCTCTCTGATGCTGTTGCAAGATCATTACCCAGAAATTCTTCCATTCTTCTTTCCTCTCTAGTGCTTTTTCAAGCGCTTTGGAGGGTCTTCTTGCTGATCATCATTACCCACAAATTCTTCCATTCGACGTTGGATTGCTCTCTTCTTCCTCTCTGATGCTGCTGCAAGATCATTACCCAGAAATTCTTCCATTCTTCTTTCCTCTCTAATGCTCCTGTTTTCAAGCGCTTTGGAGAGTGCTGCTGCTGATCATCATTACCCACAAATTCTTCCATTCTGATGTTGGATCGCTCTCTTCTTCCTCTCTGATGCTGATGCTGCTGCAAGATCATTACCCAGAAATTCTTCCATTCTTCTTTTCTCTCTAATACCTTCAACAGCAACAGAATATACCTTCCCTGTAAGTACAGAATATGTACTTTCAAATACAAAGGAACAGAGAGCGAAAGAGAATATAGAAAGCATAAAAAATAAACCGCAGCCGGAAAGCTAACATTTTGGATTAAGAGTTATTCATGTAGTGATATATATAAAGGAGCAAATGTTTAAAAAATCAAATTCCCATGTTTATGTTACTATCAAGGAATAAATTTCCTTATTTTTTGACCTTGCATAAAAAGTGGGGGATCTAGGACCTGAAGGAGCACTATCTGTAGAAGGAATTCAAGCTATAAAAACTGAATAAACTCCAAAAATCCTATAAAACAAGGAATTCAACAATGATTTCTATATGCAGGAGAACAAGCTCCAAAAATATCTCAATTGCTCACTGACAAGTATACGTCATCCCCCCTTCTTTCAAAACTCTGAACCTCCTAGTTCAGAGTGGTCCCCATGTCTATGTATATGCAACAGGATTACAAAAACTGGTCCATGTGTCTGTTTGTAAATGTAACTCGTCCAAACTGGCACTCCTCTACCGTTGTCACATAATCCTGATAAATGTGGCTAAATCCAAAGATTGTGGGCACAAATTGTGTAGTCTAACTATTTTGGTGATAACCACAGGATAATAAAATATCACTGAAATTTGATTTCCAACACCAAAGGAGAAATCAATAACATTCGGATGTGCACACAGGATACCCTAACATCCAGCACAAAGGGTTACCTTATCGCCCAGCTACCTAAGACAGACACATACTGACTACAATATCCTTGTTCTATGTTTGAAAATTTAAAATCCCATAAACTTAAGAACCAATCAACAGCTCTGTGGCAAATATTCAGGGTTATACCTATTCACGAAAGGGTTGCTACACCTATTCCAATCACATACGTTTACTCAAGCATTTTCTCCCCCCAGATGGGGGGGTTGTATGGAACATAGAAATCGTACATTTTGTAAAGTTGAGCTAGAAATAGTAATACTTACTTCATGGTAATTGGGAGCAGAGATGTTCGCTACACCACTGGCCTCTCCTTTGTCCTCTGCTTCCTGGGATTTGAAGGCATCTGTAACACATCCGTTACTGTCAACACGTGAATTAAAAAAACCCACACTATACTACTTGAGTACACCAACAAGCCAGAAAACACATAAACTTGAAAAAAAACTTGTACGCTAGGATTTTTTCAGTATAGGAACATAACAAAACAAACCTGTGTAGACCTAGAAGCTGTATTAGAAGCCATGATTAAACTGGTGTCAAGTCCAGTCATAATAAATAATGATAACATGTTATTACTTCCATGCACCTCTTGTTTTCTTCAAACCGCAGTAAAAACAACTAACCTTATCGTCAATGCTCGCCATGAACAGGGCCGTCTCTGCCACAATATTCATGCACCCACTGTTGGTTCTTATGTTGTATGCCCATAGGGTTTCGAATCTCCGCCTTCAAATTCGCGTCCTGGAAGTGATCATAAAACTGCAGACACTGAAACCTTCCCATCAATGAAAATGATTTCACCAGAGATCAATTCTAAATTTGTAACCCTACGTCTACACAATTTGTGACTATTTTACAATGGTGGGGATTCCGGGGTGTGTGAGAATATAGGCATAACCCTGGAGCAGTTTATTGGAAGGAAAGGGCCGAATGGACCCAATCGACGAATCTCTGCCCAAAACATGCAATTGCCGCATTCGAATGCAACTGCCAAAATATACACAAAAAACTAACCGCTAAAAATAGGCAGAAAAAACACAAATGTCTAGAGGCGATCCAAAACGTCAAATTTAACGGTTAAAAGGAGGTCCTTTACCATAGGGGAATGCCTTCTGGCGTAAAAAATTAAGTTAAAAATATGAGAAAACAATTGTAACAATGTAAATACGAAGAAGACCTTGTTGGGTCGATTACTATTCTTTTTCTGTCTCTCGCTACTATTGGAGATGGAAAACAAAACAAATAAATAAATAAAAATAAGAGCATGAGATTTTTTATATTTTTGTAGAAAAGACAAAAATGTATGAAGATCAAGACAGTTACAATTATTGGTTGAATTTGAATAATTTTGGTTTTGAAATAAGATGAAAATGTTTTAGGAAGACAATGACAATGAAGATGGGAGTTACAAAGAAAATTGACTTTAGAAAGGCCTATCGCCTACTAGTAATCACGCAAAGAGTGTGATGGAAATGTCAAAGGGGATACATTGAAGTTAAAGTTGAGGAGCAAAACATTGGAGGAGGAAGACAGACGATGGAGAAGGACCTTGAGGGAGAACAAGTCCAAGGGTGAGGAAAATGTTGAGAGTAACCAATGTGAAACTTTTTTCTTATGACTAGGCACATATGAATCATGCTTTTTTTCATCAATCGTTTGAAGGAGAATCTTTGAATAATCTTGAAAAAGTATTAAGTAGATGTGAGCAACATCAACTCTCCTTGAGTCATGAAAAATGTCTGATTATGGTTGACCAGGGAATTGTCTTAGGTCATCATATTTTTGCCAAAGGAATACAGGTCGACCCCAAAAAGATTGCAGTAATCACTCACACCGATGCATCCAATACTGACTCCAGGTCTTGAGAGGACCCGATTAGGGGCAACCTTTCCCTATTCACACCGATGCATCCAATACTGACCATGGGAGTTGTTCTTGGACAGAAAGATGAAGAAGATCGGATGTATGCCATTTATTTTATTAGCAAAAATTTGACCCCTACGAGAGATAAACTACACGTCTTTATGGAAAAGGAATTTTTAGTTGTTGTTTACTCCCTGAATAAATTTAGACAATACATCACCTGGGTGCAAAATCTTTGTTTACACTAAGCACTCAACCATAAGATATTTGATGAATAAACTAGTTTTGGGGGCCGGATTATTCGATGGTTACTCTTGTTACAGGAATTTAATTTGACCATTATTGATAAGCCAAGAAAAGCTAATGTCGTTGTTGATTTTCTTTCCAGATTGAATGTTTCAGGTGATGACGAAGTAGTCTAGGATAATTTTTTGAATGAACACTTATTTGCAGTATCAATTCAACCACCATGGTTTGCTGAGCTTGAAAATTATCTAACCACACGGAAGGTTCCTACCTATTTTACTAATAAGGATCAATGAAGATTAGTTAAGAATAGTGCAACTTACAAATGGTGTAATGGAATTTTATTCAAATGTTGTCCTAATATGGTTCTTCACATGTGTGTTTGTGAGGATGAAGTATATGACATACTGCAAGCTTGTCATGATGATCCTGGAGGAGGACATTACTCGGTGTGAAGAGGATTCACAAGGTCCTTGGAGCTAGGTATTATTGACCCTCTCTTCACAAGTCTATCAAGAAGTATGTGTGGCGAGTGTGATGCATGCCAAAGAATGGGGAAATCCACACTATCCATAGAGATGCCTCTCAACCCTCGGTTGGTCTTAGGACCATTTTGAGAAATGGGGAATTGATTTTGTTGGATTGTTTGATCTCGCAATGAGGATGTTGTTATTGACTTTCTATACAATCATATAATGCTAAGATTTGGCGCCCTAAAGCAATTATATCTAATCGGGGACCTCAATTCATGTCTAACATGGTTAAGGCTTTTCTCGAAATCTACCTGAATCAAGCATAAGAAATCATCACCATACCACCCCAATCAATGGGCAAAGGTGGAAGCCATCAATAGAGAACTTGAGAACATTTTGACGAAAGTGGTCAATACGGACAAAAAAATTGGGTACCAAAACTCCCAAAAGTGGTTTGGGCTTCTACAATGAAACTTGGAAGACCCTTCTTGGTTTCTCCCCATATGAACTAGTGTATGGGAAGAAGCCTTCATTACCCATAGAATTTGAATTACAAACTTAGAGGACAACAATGGAAGTTGGCATCGATTTGGGACGAAGCACAACATGAGATGTTAATGCACCCGGTCGAGTTGGATGAAATGCGCAGATGGAGGCACAACAACAAACTGAGATTCTTCAACATCAAAGGAAAGTGTGGCATGATGTTCATATCAAATATAGGAAGTTTAATGAGGGAGATTGGGTCTTACTTTTTGACTCAAAGTATCAACATTTCAAAGGAAAGTTGAGGACAAGATGGTTGGGACCATACCAAATCGAAAAAGTGTTTGATAATGGCTCTGTGCGACTATTGCCAATTGATGGAGACAAAAGAACTCTTCTCGTGAATGGGCATAGACTAAGAATGTATCAGTGTCCTCTGGATAAGGAAACTTTTAGCAAAGATATGTTGTTATGCGAGGAAATGGATTCAATGGAGGCGCTCAGCTCCTCCTGTCAGGAGTAATTGTTTTTCAAATTTGAATAAAGGAAGATGATCATGCTTTCAATCTTCTTCCCTTAGTTAGATGTTTTGTTTTCAATAAGGAAGAAATATTCATTATTTGATTGAACACTAATTACATTTTATCTCAAAATGTAGGATGTGGGAAATCTATGGATATCAAGAAGTGAGAAGGTAAGGGTAAGTGCATTTTACTTCACTATGGATATTTCCTTACAAGCAACTCCCCATTGCATGTACTTAGTATGATTAAATCACTACACGGTGTTCAATGCATTTATTGTGGATATTATTCCAAATCTTAAGATACAGAGTGGGGTGTAATGAGTCATAATTACTAAGGAAACCGCATGTGTCAAATTACTATGAAAGGGACACATTGCTTTATAGGAGGGACAAGTGGCATTACTATTCAAAATGGTGGGATATGTGCCGTACCATGCATTAAAACTTCTCATGCATACATGGTCCTGTCAACTTTTACGCCGCCAAAATTTGCACCGACTACAAACAATTAAAATATTTTGGTGTATTTCAAATTGTGACTCACTTATCGCTTCATGTCGTTACTCTGTGTGTTTGAATGTGTTTGAATACAATCATGTCTCTGTTCTTTCGCTATTGGGGTTTGTTTCCGTTATGGGGCAAATGAAAAAAACATGAACTAGTCTCTCCGGACCCATTACTCCGGAATGTTGCCATCTCCCAGGTATTTCATGATGTCGGTTGGCTGGAATTCATTAGGAAATTTGAAGGTTTTGATGAACATTTGGTAGATGAATTCCTGGTAAATTTTGAAGCTACCTACTCACGCATTGGGGGAAAGTGAGTAGAAATCAATAGTCAAATTGTTTCATAGTTTCTCAGGTTGGCCGGATTTTGGTCTTAGAGTCATGACCAATGCTCCTCTTAAGGATTTGACTCCCTTGTTTCATGAAGATGGTGAAGCTTTTCCAGAGGTAATCCTCACCTCCACTTTGGTGTTAAAGGGATTAAGAGGGAAAGTCTTCCTGGCATTTGGAAAGAGGTAGCTAAATGGGTCAACCGATACTTCATCTATGACAGGCATCATCTGCTGTTCTTGATGGGGATTCACTAAAAACTATAATTCATTTAAGGCATGGTCGCACAAATCCTACACTCGGGGTTAATTTACGAATAGTTAGCCAATGCAGTCATCAAAGTTAGGAAAAAATATAAGAATGGAGGTGGTAAGGCAACTCTGAAACATCTTGGGATTATTTAGTTTCTCTGCTCACATCAAGCTTTCTACAGACCAAAGAGATGGCTCAAACAGAGATAAGTGTGAGGCGAGTTCCAAACCATAACTCAAAAAGGGATCATCTTCCATTATTCGACCCAAGATCGAGTCAACCTCTCACCCTTCACAAGAGCATGTGGAGGAACCCGTAGTCATGGGACCCCATCTTCTATGCCTCACAAGTCCAAGGGTAAGAGCGGTTACCACTTTGTTCTTCTATTTCATTAAGGCCGAGACAGTCCTATACGTTGCAAAGACACGGAGGTTCCCATCCCAAAATTTTTGCTTTGATGATTTTGCTCCTATTCGAGAAGAGAAGGATGGGGCTAGTGCCTCTTTATCCCTACTTGACCAATCTCAGGGCATTGCATTCACCACAACTATCCCTGCCACACAGAGCTCCGATATGCCTGCATCTTTAGAAATCCACTCAGCAGCTCTAAAAATACCCTCAGTACCTAAAACTCAGATCTCAACTCTAGAGCCGATTGTGATGGAGTATGACATCCATGGATTACATGAAGGTGATGTACCAAGGTGTTATTTGGTAGAAATTTCCTCTCTTAAGGAAAAATTGAAAGGTATGCAAGAAACAAATTTATCTTTGCAAATTGCATTCACTCAGAGAATAGTAGAAAAAGTTAGAGAAATTATTGTTTACGAGGTAGAAGTTTGAAACCTTAAAAGATAAAAATATTTAGGCCTTAAAGTTTTGGATCAATTATCTCTTCAAAATAAAGAGTTAAAAAGGAAATAAAACAAGAAATTGAAGCAAGAGTTTGAGGCCAAAGAAAATGAGAAAAATAAGTTACAATCTTTGTTGGACTTTGTTTGTCCTTTGGCTTGTAAACTCCTAGCTTTGTAGGAAACCTTCTTCTATCTATAGTATGTTTGTTCAAGAAAATTTTTACTCTTGGCAATTGTTGAGACTATGTAGTCAAGAACCTTATGAAGCTCCTGATGGTAACACCTTTCTATGAATTTATCAAGACAATCCCCCGAGATACAAAATCAACTATGTGAATTCTACCTCCACAATATGCTAGTCATTAATGTTCCTGACTTCTTTATTAACCTGTTTGTGCGATATTTTCAATTAAAAGCCTTCCAGTCACTACTTAGGAATCAAACTGTGTGGGGAGAGAAAATAGACATTTTTAATCAAACAACTCACACAATCGGTTTCTACATTAGGCCTAATCATCATAATGATGTGGCCACGAGAAAGAATTTCATATCTCTTTACTATTAGGTTGGTATTGGGGATAATACTTCCAAAGTTCTATTGAAAATGTGTGCAGGATTTTGAGGCCTATAGTTAGCATTATTTTTGGGTAGCAAGGTAGGCTTGTGACAAAAGGTGGGATACTTTGAGTTTACCCTTGAAAAGAGAGAGGTTATCTCTCCTCAAAATTTAAGTTGGAGTATGAGACGAGGTGATGCCCTCATCACAATAATTTGGCAGTTATCAGAAAATAATGACAAGCAATACAGTGATGAATGGGTAGGACTACAGGTGAGACCACCTCTCCTCTTGAGTCCAACTACAACCTGGAAAAACAATTTTGCATAGTCAAATGAGAGTTTCACAACTTGGCTAGAAGTAATTTCAAACACTCAGGGATGTAAGGGAACTAGGAAACAATATGCCGATCAATTTGAGGAGTATGACATGGCTCAGGCTTGGCCAAAGGGCAAGACAAAGATGAGTTGCATTGGGACATGCAATAGGTAAAGTGTAGGGGAGATGATGAGTACATTATTTGGCTTATTTATGTCATTCATATGATTGATGATTTTTCATTTACACATGATTCACTAGTGCATGGGGATGCTTTATATGGTTATATCTTAGTGAGTTTAATGCATTTTCCTTGTCTTTGTTCATGCAACCCATTAACCGTATAACTTCCTACTAATTACCTTTGTGAGTGAAACGTGATAAACGTGTGTAGGATAATAATGAGCATTTACTACCAATTTTGGTGTGCAGTCAAGGATTCTAAGTCTCAAGTCGGTATGCATCGTGGAGAGACTTTTTCCATTAACATGCATATAAACATGAGTCTTATCTCTAACAAGTTCTGTAGGATTTTATGAAATTTAATCAAATATTGTTAGTAGCATAACTTGGTGCCTATCATTTTGGCATGATATGTAACTCGGTTGTGTCTATATATAGACATCTCCTTGAAGAACAATGTAGTAGTTGGATAATATTGATAATTTGCAATATAGTTTGTATCAGTTAGTGTTTACTTTTCAGATGCACTGAATATGTCATAGCACTTCTTTGAATCAATATAAGTGGAGATCGTGAGCACCTCTTGTTGTTAAGATCACCTCTGTCCCAAGGGAGAGCAAGGGCCCACTCGACCGAGGTGATTGGAGGTTGTTTACATTTGTGCATGAATGTGGTTTTCTGATAAGTCATTATTTTCTCAATTCCTCTATTGCAATTTCCATTTAGTATGTTTATTTCCTTTATTGCAATTTCCATTCGAATGTATGTTTCCTTTTATGCAATTTCAATTTTGAGTGTGTTGTTTTAATTCTGCAAATTCAATTTAGAGTGTGCATTATTTGAATTCAATATATTAATTTAGTGTGTGCATTATAACTCTAGTAAAGTATTTCCAGTAGATGCATTTCATTACAGCAATTTTGTTTCTATAGCTTAGCATTAAGATTTTGTAGATTAGTAGGAAACGAAGAAAGATCCAACAGAAAAACCCCCAAAGAAAGACCCAACAACATAACTGGTTGTACAGGGATTCATTGCATATAGCCTTGGACACACAGCACTGGTTTATAATGACACTAGCAAAAAAACCTATTAGTAAAATGATTGGAGAACAAAACAACCCATTAGATGCGGTGTGCGGGCCCGCCGAGACAATATACTTGAGAGATATCTTAGAAAGCAAGGTGTGGTCGATTAATATTGTCAATGTGAATAGTTTTTTTGTAATGTCAATCCTTATGATTTGTGGGTAGTCGTAACACACATGAATGTATGGGGAATTTGGTTATGTCTATCACGTGACACTTTCGAGATAGGGGTATGTTGAGTGGGTTCACCATCCCAAGTTGATTCGATGTAGTAGTTGAATTTGATAACCACAAAACATGGTCAATCAAGTGGTTTTGCATCATATTTATAAGCCATTTTCCATGCTTCTCTAAAGAACAACAAATATTAGGCGCAAGATTTTCCTTATGGATTTGTAGTTAACATTGCCTCCTCAACATAATAGGTTCTTAACACTCATTAAATTTTAAACATTTTCATGTGTATTTATATCAAGTAAGGTCTTTATGATTGACACTCCTTTGTTGGCATTGTAATTACTAGCAATGTTGTTGTTAACATTTAAACAGATGACCTAACATTACTCTTATAGCAATTACCTAGCCAACTTGGTAGACAAATAAAGGATAAAGATATTTTTCTTTGAGTAGCACCCATGGGTGTCTGCATGGAGAGGTGGGTCGGTTGGTTGTAGTGCAAAGTCTCCTTCGCCACTACCTATAGATAGGAAGCTTGCGTATGTTTGAATCCCAAAATTTACGTATGTTACATAGAGAAAATTTTTGTTTAGGGTTTCTTATGTCATCGATTTCACACACATTTGTGATTATGGTTTATATTTAGTGATTAAGGTAGTGATTAGGGTTTCCTTCATTAATAGTTCTAATGACGTCATCCTCAATGACCACAAATACAAAACCTCGACCTTTTATTTCGTTGATGCATGTCGAACACAACCATCGAGAATCCCATTTGGAAATGCCTATTAACATAATTAATATTTGAGGCATTGACAAAAAAAAAAAATTTTTTTTTGTGTGTGCCTCGGTCCTCCTTTGATGTTCTAGTTCATCAAGGTTATAAATAGGGAACATTTAAGTTTGAAGATTATAATTTGGTTGATTGGTTTAAAGATTGTAATATGATGATAAGCCAACAATTTTGAATGCACGGATGTTTGTTAAGGACAATTGGAATATATGTTAGCCTCTATGTCAATGCATGGGGACACATGTAGCCTTCATGATTTAGTCATTTGGAGAGTCGACAAATGTAATGTTTAACCACCTCATACAAAGAGAAAAAGTGGGTGAGTCAAGGGAAGATGCAAATTCGAGTGATCCAGTCGATGTCATGAGGAACTATTAGATGCGAAAAGTTTGAATCGTAACACTCAATATGAGATACATGATGCAATACGTTGTCAAAAATGAAGGATACTTAATGCAAAGAGTCATACCTATTGATCTCAAAACCAAATGCAAATCTAATACAAATCAAAGTTGAGGGATCAACATGATGCAGTAAAATTATAATGTTTGATGTGAGAATGATGAAAAGTGAAGCATACGGGGAGAGATGTGGCATTTAGTTTATAAGGGTGTGAGAAGGATATCGAGTTAGGGAAAATGGGTATCCAAAATTGGGTAACCTAAAATGAACTCTTGATAATGGATGGGAGCTTCAATGCTTGATGAGATGACATCCTCAAAGCACATGACATGATGGCCCTAGCTTTGAGATGAGTGTGTGCATATTTGAATTTCCCTAATTTAGTTTCATCCTTTCCCCTTTTACGGTCCAACTCTCCCAAATATATTCAAGTTGTCACATTCGAAACCACCATATCATTATCATCATTGTCACCATTTGACATGTACATAACAGCAACATGAATGTTTAGAATATGCTATCAAACATGGTAGAGGGAATGTTCTTGAATCCCCATCTCTATCAACTTTCTCCGACTATGAGTATGACTCTTCTCAAGTTGGAATTACTTCCAATGAGAGCAAGATAGTTATTAAGGCTTTATTTAGCACAAGAAAAATTATTTACATTTTATTGTTATGATATACCATCATTCCAACAATGTGGGGCTTGCTAATTCACATATCAATTTGAAGAAGTGATTTTTTATGTTGGAATTAAGAGTCAATCCATTTTCCAATTTTCTCTTTTTATCTCCAATCAAGTGTTTTTACGCATATGAAGTTATTATTTGTTAAGAAATATTTAGTGTTAAGTAATAACCAAAAGCGTTTTATTTTTTGGATTGTGCATGGGTGGTTGTGGAGGAAACAAGAGCTATAACACCGTTTTACTTGAGGTGGAAATAATTGTAACATGTTCTAAGTGGAATCTTGACAAGATTATTAAAGGAATATTATAGTCAACTACGATGTGTGAGGAGGAGAGAGAGAGGCCCATATTTCTACTTCCCATTCGTGCATGTTACACACATACTTCTTGATTGTTGTACTTGTGTGCATCAAATTCTAACACTTTTTTTGACCATCGATTTAGAAATTTGACCATCAAAAGCTTGTCTAATTTCTAATGCAAAGTATGAGGGACCCTTCTATGGGACCACTTGTCCTAAATGATAAGATAGGGGAGAGACACCAATAGTTGAGCGGGGTCTAATTGTGGATATAGTGTCTTGAATACACAACACCCAATAGTTGTCATAAAAGTACTTGGTGATTAGTCATTTTTGACATGACAACACCCAATCATATCATGCCATATAAGATTTGCCTTTTTAAAATTTTAAATGTTCAACCATTATCACCCATGATCAAATATGGGTCCCAATCAAAATGTAGTGTAACTAAAATTTACTATTTTAAATAAATTCAAAATATATCTTTCCCTCCAATTCAACACTCAAAAAAATATATGTAATTTAAAAAACCTTGAACTACATGTTGGTGAAAAAATTAGGTTCCCACATTTTATAGAATTTATTTTATGGGCCCCCTAACTTAGGGTGCACCACTATTGGTGTCTCTCCCCTATCTTAAATCATTCACGAGAGAGCCTCGATAACAACTACTCATTATGGTGGAAGACAATGAAACATAGAGGCCACACACATTTAAATAAATAAGAAATGTGCTTCCCATTTCGACATGGTTTTGGCTAAGCGTGAAATTTTACACACTCTTTTATACCTTCCACACATCATGTGTATTTTAAATTTCAAATCTTAACAACTATGTAGAGGGGTGAATTTATCCTTTGCCTTAAGTCTCGCATTTAATAGCCAATGAGTAGATAACACGTAGACTAAGATAACATAAATTGGTGGAGTAATAGGTATCATCACCCGTGACTTGTATCATGTAGTATTGTTTATGGATAATTTTTATGGGCATATCTTTTTTTGTATATATATAACCGAAGAGACCATGTTCATTCATTTATAATAGGATGTGAAGAACAATATAACAAAATTTAGTATAAACCAACCATTTAGAAGCTTAAAGAACACAAATGTGTGGAACATACTGAAAGTAACCTAGTATTATTATTTCTTCTTACTTGGGAAATTTATTATATTTATACATTCATTCTATTTTAATCATCTATTGTTCTCTATATTTAAATTATTTTGGGAAACTGATTTTATTGGAATTCATTTGGGAAAAAATGATTGGTGCCAATAATAATTAGGAACTTTCTTCTACAAAGGGTGATGTTGTTATCGACATTGATGGACGACCTTCGATTTTCAAAAAAATACTATAGTTTATTTGTGAATGCGGTGGAATTGGTTTAAAGATGTGCAATAACTGTCAATATACCCCATTTATAGTAATGATATTGATGGCCTTACTTATATGGGAATGTAATTGAGGATAATGTAGATAAGAAGGTAGTGGTGTTAACAATTTTCATTATCTCGGCGTAATGAAGGATTTGTGAATTGTTGGTTTGTTTTTATTATTTTGTAGAGAGCGGTAGGTTACGAAAAAAATATTGGAACCTAGGGTCTTTTCACTCCTAGTGTTGAGAACTATATCTACAAAATCCACCTTCCATTAAGATTTGATGGTTGCTTATATGTTTCCCTAAGATCCCATTTTGGCCGGTGGGAGGATGGTAGTGCAGAGTCCGAAAAGGGTCGAGATGAAATCACAAAAAAAAACATGAAGCAAAGATTCTATCTCACAAGACAATTTGAGGACCTCAAACAAATCCGCGAGATGTTTTGAATGAGCCAACTTTCCCACCAAAAAAAATAATTTTTTGCACAACACATTGGCCGAGTAGATGAGGTAATTTGAAATGTCTAACCCGATTCCAAATTTAATATCTTCGTAGGCTATCGAGGAATGCGATAATCCATGCCTAAGGGGCAAGCCTCGTGCCATTAACCCCAACATCCACATTCTCCCGAACTTGGAATCTTTACAAAGCCTCCTTCACCACCACTTGTAGATAGGAAGCTTACCTATTATTGAGTCTAACACACTTCTTCCCTTGCCCGTCATACTCTATAGCTCATCCTCATCATCCAACTTATCCTCTTCATTAAGTGACAACAAAGTGTCAAAAAATAAATCAACTTTATAGTTGGAGTTGTGAACATCTAGGCCCTCGAGTTAGTGCTCTTGCATAGAGTATATACCATGTTTTCACTTGTGTTTACCTTTTAATGTTTACCTTCCATGCTTACACATAAAAATGTGATTATAGTAATCTGTAAAAGTTGTAAATCCAATAAAAATAGGAATTTTCAAATTGACGGCTATTAAGGAAAATTTAATGTTCAACAAACAATGCATTAAATAGATGATACGATGATGGTAAGAAAAAGTGACATGTGGTCCATTTGTGGCTTGCCATAAGAAAAAGAGGACCACCTATGCTCCCTCAATAGACTCCCCAACCTAAAAATTCTCCTCCTCAACCGCCTTTTTCATCACGACTATTCCCCATCCAATGTTTCACCTTCATTCCTTTAACTTTAACTTCTTCAATGCATCCCTATCAGTGGCTCTAATGCAATGCCCATGTACGATTGCTAGTTCTGATGAATACTTAGACTTATGTTTTCCACCATGGTACATTGGAGAAAAACATGTTTGTTTGGCATTAAATCCTTTATTGAGCAAGCTTATGACATCACCAATCATCATTTTCATAATTGAAAAATAATACCCAAAGCAAAGACATTTTATATTCATTTTCTTCAAAGGCTTTAGGATGTGTAGTTCACCATCAACACTAATACACTATATAGTGGGAACATCCATTGCAATATTTTGGGGATGAGAGATGATGTTTGAACTTGTACAACATGATATTGGTGTTATTTTAGAAAGTTAATAATGAAGTGGTTCATGAGATATCCAATCAGCACCAAATAGGAACCAATTTCCACACATTAGGAATATGACATGGCAAAAATAAAAAAACTAAATTTCCAAAGGGTTGTTGTTGTAGACACTAAAATCTGTAACTTGTCCTTGTGCAATGCTAAGTTTGACCATGTATCCTTACTAAGATAAATGCTCACATTCAAAATCCAATCTCCTCATCTCTCTAACTATTATACAACTTACTTATCTTTACATTTTACTCTTTGTCATTAATTATGATAATATTATTCAATCAAATCAACATAATGTTAGAAGCACATGAATGAGAGGGGTGAATCAATCATCCAAAAACTTTTACTTCATTTACCTTAGCTTGCATATATCATTCATAACATTCATTCATCATACATAATCTAAATGAGCTTATTAAGTGTGTAACAATCATCCAAAAACTTAAAGTAAGAGAGTACACATAAACATTGCATATAATGTGGGAAAATTTCAAGGGGAATAAACCCCATTGAAACCTCTGCATATATTACACAACACAAAGGACTCAAGTGAATATTACACATCACATGAGATTTGTTTAGTGAGGCACCAACCCCACAAGGAGCACCAACCCCTAGTTTAATAGGACACCAATCCTACAAGGAGGCTATGCAACCCCAAAGATGACCAAGCACCAACTTATCCATATGAAGATGAATATCACATAAGTACTTATTGCTCCAAAAATTAATTGTGATCACCTTATAAGCTCTCTCAATTCAAAAATCCCTCAAATAGTCCTCTCTCCTTCTTCACTCAAGATTGCACCTTCATATGTTGATTAGGTCAAGTGACCTTATAGCTCCTTCTTCTCTTCCCTTCTCATCTTCAAATCCTCCTCTCATATTTGTTCTTGACCCCTCACAACACTCCACACTTTTCTCATTAGCTCGCTCACATCTCCATCCACTAGCCTAGCTCAAATAAGCCAATACACCTTACTTTTATACTTGACACACCCAATAAATGACCACAAGTTGGCTAAGACCATTAAGTTCAGTCATGTCAACATAAAAAAATATTCCACACTATTGTATAAATCACATACATGGACCATATAGGTCAGCCTTAGGACCAACAACACAAACTAGCTCACAAGGCTAAAAAACAAGGTCTTCACTCCCAACGGTTAGAATTTGAATTTCAAAGGCACATAAAAGCTTCACCAAAGCTCCACAATCTTAGGACACATCTACCACAACCTCTTAGCATCATCAACAAGAACCATCACCTCTCGAAACCTTCATTCTCATCATTGAACTCACCAAGAAGCAAACAACCCTCATTAGGTCTAAAGTACCTAAAAATCACTCTTCAAGACCTGAGTAACTTCACCCATCAAAACTTACTGTCAAGACTCAAATGGCATATCAAAAGTAAGGTATAAATGTATACTAAGTGAAACAACTCATGGAAATCACCAAAACAAGGCATAACACTATGAAATGACTCCATCTCTCAAAGCTGCTCAAACCTACTTGTAGCACTCAAGAACTAGTCTTAAGGAATTTGATCTTAAACATGTTAGGGAATAAAAGATAAAATATGTGGAATAATCCCTTACAAGAATCACAACAATAGAAACTAATATGCAAAAATATTACAGATCTCAAATAAAAGTGCAAATAATAACACAACACAGAGAGACAAGATTTAACGTGGTTCACCCAATTTGGGCTACGTCCACCAATAATTACTTGCTCAGATTTTATTACAAGCCTCCACTCTCTCAATACAATACCCAGATCCGTTTGAAGCTATGCTCAACAAACTCTACAGAATTCACACTCAAATTCAAAGCACATCTGCAATACATTTGCTTGTATATCTATCATATGC